>JANAVB010040417.1:9227151-9821123 GCA_029216955.1 Iris pallida | reverse complement strand
TCCTTAAAAAGGCATATATAATATATATATATATAATATATATATATTAATATATATATAAAATCCGATATTTTTGGGGGCCCTAAAAAGTGTCGAAAGTGTCGTCTTAGGTAGCTGCTTCCTTTGCCTAAAGGATAAGCTGGCCCTCTGAGCATATTCAGTCCTTCTAAATTTAAGGCGTTATTGTTCAATCTTCACAATTTGTTGCTTGACATAGAGGTGAGTGTGTTCGGTTTATTCAACAAATAGTCAAAATCGAATAAGTCGAAATTCTAAAAATTCAAAATCCAAACTGAACTAAAATTAGCTATAACTAAAATCGAACCTAACCAATAATAGATTTGGTTTATTCGATTTGTTCGGTTGGACTATTTTTATTGTTTAATAGACCGGATCTAAATTTGGTATTATGGTTAATTTAGATTAAAACTTTGCAATATATATATATATATATATATATATATATATATATATATATATATATATATATATATATGTTTGTTGTACTTTAAACTTGGACCGAAAGTTGGACTAATTAAATTATAAAAGTTGGACTTTAAAATACATACATAAAATTATTGTTTTTAAAACATACAAAAAATATAGATTTAAATCAAAAAATACGCACAAAATTAAGAATATCTAATAATTATATAAAGTTTATTTGATTTTCTGTTTTGGATCGAAATTGAAATTCAATATTGGAACGGAATAAAAATTTAAACACTTTTAAAATAGGAAATGAATAGATTTTTTTTTTAATATATCTTTTAAATACCTCGTACGGCTTGGTGCTCTATCTAAACGGGAATAATGCTCACCACTACCTCGATAGGTTCCAACACGTACTGAGTCATCACTTGACACTTGTTTGTCTTCTTTCCCTGCAAAAATCTAGTCCAGCTTCACCATTTAATGTTGTAGATTCGTACACGTGAAATTACATAATGATCGGGATGCTACTGATCAGCATTCAGCAGCTACTAGCTACTTCCATCAGCTGAGCAGCCCAGAGTAGTATGAAAAAGTCTTCTTCGAGGACAACAGTTTAAACCACGATGCCACGTGTCGTTTTTTTATAGGTCAGAATTGGTGTCACACGTTCAATTGTCCGCTAATATGGACCATCCGATTTCAGTAGGAGACATGTTACACCGCGATTTAAACTGCGGTTCTCCCTCGATCCGGTTGGACGCGCTGGAGTCGTATATATCAGAGTCAGCTGCCTGGCCACGGTGTGGCTAGGGATACAGGCACGTAGCTATTTCTGTCACATAATTACTGCTGCCAACTGCAGCGTCAGTCACCTAATTTTTTATTTATTTTTTGTCAGAGCGAAATAAATGTGTTATTCCAAGAGAGTTAATTTTAGTTTGTGGTCACTACAGTCCATTATTTTGTTTACTGCAATATCCCCTCTCCCGTAGCTTCTAATTACTCGAATATAACTTGGAGTATTTCTTACCGGTCAAAAAAATTACAAGTCGGGCGCTCTCATTATTAAGTTACTAATAAATGTATGTACTTATACGTATAATAAAAATATTATTTAATTATAGTAAAATATTTCATCTAACTCATGTGGTTAAGGTATGATGTATTTTTCTTATTTGATTGAATTCTATTTTTTATGTTAACAAATTTAAACTTTTTTCAACAATTTTTTACACAACTTAATTTAATTTTTTTAAATAAAATGGACCATGATATAATGACGGCTTAGACGGCTCAAAAGTGAGCCGTTTTGAAGCCTCATTATATAGTGGAATATATATATATATATATATATATATATATATATATATATATATATATATATATATATATATATATATATATAATTTGAAGTAATGGGTGAGAAATTGCTCGTCCTCGTATCAATTTCATTCGAATCGATCGTCCTCATTGGGACGTGATGACGCATGAGTCTGGAGTTGCACTTATGCAAGACAAGATGACAGATTCTTAAATGGTTCTCTCAATTCAATACATAAAGTACGTAGTGGAAGAAAGGTGGAGACACATCAGAGTATGCAAAAGAATCACATTTATTAATTTAGCAGCTAAATACAAAAGCTCTGAATAGCTCAATTACATATGTCAATTAGGCTTACCACATTCATGATCTCTCTAGCTCACAAATGATTTCTTCGTTCCACACTTCTTGTCCTATATAGCAGAAGGCATCGTCTTGTATGAAGATATTCAGCACATCCATCTGATTCATCGCCACCGCGACACTGATCGAACGACTCCCAAGCACGAGCACCTGAAAATGATATCCACAACGTGGGTCAGTACATTGTAGTGTACTGAAGAGTGAGGTACGTAACCCATTAGCCTAAAAAAATACTAAGTAATTTTGTAAAGCATGCTCTTATTCGATGGTCTTTCTATTATTGCTTTATGATCAATTTCATGACATCTTGAAAAGCAGTAAAAGATGTGAGCAATTATCAATAACATTTGAAACGTAAATGTGTCAGGTATCGTATCGCTGCATTAGACACTGTTAGCCACGTGATATTCGAAAATATAGTGATCGTGCACATCTTCGCATCGTTTATGATTTCTTACCATACGCCGTCGCACCCGCCCATGCGCTGATACAAGGTGAATGTTATCGTCCTTCCATGTCATGTTATAGCAAGCATACTAAACAAACACGCAATCGGAACTAATATCACCAACATATCCACTCTTGCGCTCAAGCAAGGGTGAATACCCACCGTCTACAACACAAAGTTACCATGCCACCGGTCGATATGAATATACCCACCATAGCACGGATACAAGACAGAACACTTGCCGTCCTTCTTACATCAGACATTCATTGGTGTGCACCCTTATCTATATGAAGGTCACTGGCATTCCGTGTCATAAAGGACTATATCTCGATACAATGAGCCGTTATCCTTCACATATGTAGCAAGCCCATTGAAGGTCCCGCAACATCCAAATTCCGATGCGCCCTTTCAGCCTGGGTAGTATAGTGTCTCGACCCGCTCAGTTCAACCGGAGCAATCGAAACGTAACGGCGTTTGGAATTAGCCATGCAACGACTTGCTCGAAGTCCTGCTCGGCCAAGGCAATTCCTCCCTGTCAAATCCCTATTTCTAAATAGGTATATGACTCTATTTTGTAATTGGAGGATTTTTAAATTTGGGTATTCTAAATTTTTCTTGTTATTTTCTTGAATGTGAATTTTTTCTCATTATTATTATTGCTACTATTATTTATCTTGTTCCTATATCTACCCTTCCCCTTTACTTAACCCAAACCCCAAACCATACTTTCCCTCACTCTCACTCTCCCCCTCACCTCTCAGCCGACACCCCCCTAAAGAAACCCTAACCCTAAACTCTCTCTCCCCCCTCTCCTCATTCACACAGCCGCACACCCCCCCACATTTCTTTCTCTCTTCACTCTCCCTCCCGATCTTCTCTCCAATGGAGACCGGCACCCTCCCCCGAGCTCTACCTCTTCTTCCCGGCCTCCTCCATAGCACCACCTCCATGGCCCCCATCATCGTCGCCTCCTCCGACCACCTTCAGGCGCCGCAGCCATCGCCTCCAGGGTCGCCTCCACCACCAGCACCATCCACGACCACCACCATCATTATCGTCGTCTCCATCATCTCCACCGCCTCTGCCCCTTCTCGGAGTGCGCAATCGCCTCCCTCTTCTCTTCCGTGAGTTGCAGGCACTGCCACTGCTATCCTCCCAGCTCTGTCGGTAGGCCGCCCTGACAGCTCCTCCGCCCCTCTTTTTTTTTCGGTGACCATCGCCATTGTCGCGTCTTGAGGGCAGCGCCGCCTCGAGCAGCGGGATGCCTCGAGCCCTGCGCTGCTCGAGCTACGAGATGGCCTTAGGCAGTGTGTCCTCGGGAAGCGAGCCCCCTCGTTCTATGCACCTCGGGACACGTATTGTCTCGAGTAGCGCGCTGCCTTATGTAGTATGCTTCCTCGAGCAGTGTGCCCTCGTGCAACGTGCTCCCTCGTTATGCGTGCTACCTTGGGGTATGAGCCATTGGTTGTGTGTACCTTGGTGCACGTACCACCTCGTTCTTTTTTCCTCTTGAATTGTATGTCGTCTCGATTTGCGTGCACCTTGGTGTATGTGCGATCTCGGTCCCCGTGCCACCTCGATGCACGTGCTACCTCGGGCAGAGAGACGCCTCGAGCACAGTACTGCCTCGGGCGACATGCTATCTCGGTTTGTGCACCGCCTTGGTTTTTGTGCCTCGGCCTTTGTGTCTATCTCGTGATCCGAATCGCGTCGATTTGCGTGTATGCATCGATTTTATGTGCCGCAGTGGTATGTGTGCCACCTTGTACTTCGTGTCTCTCTGATTTACGTGCCCGTACTGATTTGCGTATCGCCTCGGTTGCGTGCCACTTTGGACTCCGTGTCACGTTGATTTACGCCCACGCATCGATTTGCATGCCGTATTGAATTACGTGCTTCCTTGAGTCTTGTACCGTCTCGATTTGCGTACAAGCCTCGATTTGCGTGTCGCGATGATTCTTGCTCCATCTCAATATTCACGATCCTTTGATCTACGTTCACGTCTTGATTTACGTGCATGTTCCGTTCCTGTTTGCCTCGATATTCGTGCCATATTGATTCTCGTATACGTCTCGATTTACATGCACGTCTCGGTTTGTCGGCCCATATCGGTCTACGTGTGCATCTCGATTTGTGTGCGCATTATGTTTCTCCCTGGCCTCGATCTTCGTATCATATCGATTCTCGTATGTGTCTCGATGCACGTGTGCATCTCGGTTTACGTGTCCGTGTCGATCTGCGTGCCTCGGTTTTCGTGCCGGATCTCTGTGCTGCTTGCGGGACCTAGGCGGTATAGCCTCCTGCCATCTATCGTGATTTCCATTATTATTTTAATATTTTATTCTAATGATTGTTTATTGTGTGTTATAAGGACTTTGATGGACGTGCTACCTTGGATCACGATCGCCGAAGACCTGCTTACATAGCCGAGCCCTCTAGGCAAGTATTCCTTGCTCATCGACAGCTCTTGCCCTCTCTGCTAGATTTGATTTAATTAATTGTACTTGTAAATGCATAACCATGATTAGTGTAGCTTAGCACCAGAACTGCCTTGATGATAACTTAGGATAGCTTGGTTCGATACCGGTTTACGACCGTATCAGACAACTCGGACAGGTCATCCACACCTCCGAGGACACGAGCACGACTCACATGTATGGATTATTCCCATATGCCCCGTGTTCGACTCGCGGTCGGATAACGGCTTGGCTAACTGTTTCTATGACTTTGCTTGTGGCTTGGATATGACTGTGGGTCTGTTATGCGCCCTGTGTGGCGATTTTATTGTATGTGTTGGCTTGGCGCCCAGTACGTATCGTAGTGCTGCTGGAGGCCGAGACTTAGTGTTCTCGGCTACGGTTTGGTTTCCAGTACGCATTGTAGTACTGCTAGAACCCGGGGCTTAGTGTTCTCGACCTACGATTCTGCGGCGGGTTGCACCGAGCGGATTTAGCCCCAATTCGCTGGGAGCTTACATCCAGAATACAAAGGAGAATCTGCCGAATTTTTTCAGAATTCCCGATCAAGAAGTTGGTTCGAAGAGTTGGGAAGAACCGTTCCTTTGGTTTGCTGAACCAGTCTCGTACGCGTTTAATGTGGTACTTTATACCTCATTCCAGTACTTGCTAAGTAGACTCCTGACTAGACTAGTCGCCTAGCTCTTGACCTGTCTTGTCCGTCGAATAGCGTGAGGAGCACGGTTTCACTCGGGAGACGGTCTGCAACCCTGGTCCTTGTTTGGTTTAAGGGTTGTAGATTTACTCTAGAGCGGGTCCATGTAATCCTTGCCATTTTTTGGTGACATTAATTAGTAGATTCTTGTCCCCTGGCCATCCGTTTTAGGAGTTATCCTAGTTTAGCCAAATAGGGCTACCAATTATCCTATGTATCGGGATTCGTGACTTTGGATATGTCTGAGGATTGAGTATCATGGAGAGTACGATCTTGGGATATCGATTTGATGGACTTACATGGATTCTTAGTGTTGCTATTTCTTTTGATGATGTTCTAATTTGATCGGACATGACTATGTGGATTCTTAGATTTTGATGATCGCGAATATTTTGCAAAACGAGGAGAATATCGAGGGTATTATTATATGATTTTTACTCGACTTCCCAAACGCCCAAAACCTGGGTTGATTGCTATGTCTTGGTAGTTGAGAGGCTTGTTTTCCGATAGCATGTGATCATTGATTTAGAGGACCTTGGTGTCATGCCCCGATTCGAGGAATCGCTCGCTTTGCTTCGATTCACGCCGAATCGATCGTCCTCGCTAAGACGTGATGCCGTACAAGTCTGGAGTTGCACTTGTACAAGGCTAGAACATTGCACATTTATATCATTTTGAAACATTTGAAGTAAGCCACAGTTGCGGAAACATTGAGACACAATATAGGAAGAAGAAATACTCATTTTATTCATAATTGTAGTCAGAATACAATTTTTCTCGATAATATTTGAAATGCCATTTCGGCTACATTGATTCATGAAAAGAAGTACAACTGATAGGCTGCCATGAAATAATTCCCCGTTCCATACATTATGCCCCTTTAGTACTTTGAAATATAAGCAGCTATCTTGAAATCTCCGCAATACTTTGTGCGTCTTTAGGGAAAAACAACTTGAAAGGAAACAACAGTTCAGAAAGATTTAATTCGGACGTGCGCCTGGGCCTTCTCCAGTACCTGTGGAGGAGGGGTCAGCACATTATAACAATGCGCTGGTGAGCCCCGTTGGCCCACTCAGCTAAACCAACATTTTATTAATGACAAGCATTTTAAAGATATGAAATTATTAGGGACAGGCAACATTTAGAGTAAATCACAATTCAAATGACAGGGTAGTTCAATAAACCATGTTTACTTTACCATTGGCCGAATCCAGTTTTCCTGCATAAGATACAGGATAATAATAATATACTTACCGCCCCTGCATAAGACATTGATTAGCATATATTCCCACGATGTGACCACTGGTGTTGTTAAACCATATGGACTTTTCATTCATTCACTTGCATTTGGGACTTCAAGATAATGAGATGACAGCACAGTAGGGAGCTAGCCTCTATGATGCCTCGCATTACTCATGTTTCCCCAAAGCACTTCATTATTTCCTCCTAGGCCGAATCGGTCCCGGCGCCCCGGTACCGTTCGAGGAAATTATTGCTCAATCCTTGTATACAAGTTGTCCATGGTCAGGCGAATGTGTGTCCGACTCGATATACACAGTGTGCATAGAATATTTGAAGTAATAGGCAACATGTTCATTCTTAGCATTTCATAACCATCATTCTAGGCATCAATTCAATCATTTCAATGTTCAGTTCATTACAGTGTAATCAATTTATTTCAATGTTCGATCTCTAGCATCTTAGTGGTATTGACTTGTGGCATTAGCATCTTGATATCGATCAACGGATGTTGCAAGATAATTATTTAGTTGGCATGAAGGAATAGCGAGAGGGACAATGCCACCACAGAGATCCACACTCACCAATTTAGAGAATCGCCGAGAGAGAGAGGAACACTTGCACGCTTAGCCTTCCGTCACGCGTCAGTCTGCATTGGCACCAAAAGTTTGGTTAATAATCCATCTCGTTGTGTTCTCTTCTCTCAGAATTCTCAAGAATAAATGCTATGCAAATCGATGAAAACGGGCAAGAATCAAATTATCGAAAATCATTCAGAAAAGCATCCATCAAAACCAAGCAACAAAACCAGCAGCAAAACATCCAGAGAAAACTCTTGGACGCATTTCAAGAGAAACCAATCCATTAGTTGGAAAGGTTCTTATGTACTTGTCCGTGATCGATTCGATGCCGACGGTAAGTTTCCCCAATACTCGGTTCCGACCGAGTTAGCCAAGCCACAAGCCTTACATAGTGAACCGCTAGGAGCGGGACACTACATAATATACCACTAAGAAAAAGTTTCGTCCTCGAAACTTAAAGCAAAAGTCCTACCTCAAAATCATCAAATAACGAAGGGTATTTCACCCGCATCTCTTCCTCTAATTCCCATGTCGACTCCTCGACAGCATGGTTCCGCCACAGCACGTTGACTAGAGACACTGTCCGATTCTGCAAAACTTTCTCTTTCCTGTCCAAAATCTGGACAGGTTCTTCATTGTAGGATAGGTCAGCGCTCAGCTGCAGCTGATCGAAGTTCACTACATGGCTTGGATCATGCACATACTTTCGCAGTTGGGATACATGGAAGACATCGTGCACATCAGCCAAAGCCGGAGGTAGTGCAAGTCGATAAGCCACTGAGGCTACCTTCTCCAAAATCTCGAAGGGTCCAACAAATCTCGGGCTAAGCTTTCCTTTCATCCCAAACCGTATCACACCTCGCATGGGCGTGACCTTCAAGAAGACATAATCGCCTGCTGTGAATTCCAAAGGTCGTCGATGAACGTCCGCATAACTCTTCTGTCGACTTTGAGCAACTCTAAGCCTTTCTCGAATTAAGCGAACCCTCTCGATGGCCTGTTCCACAAGTTCTGGTCCGAGCACTTGCCGTTCACCGACTTCATCCCAGCATATCGGTGATCGACATTTCCGTCCATACAAGGCTTCGTACGGGGCCATTTGGATACTTGCCTGATAACTGTTGTTATAGGCAAATTCTGCTAATGCGAGATGTGCGTTCCAATTTGTCTTCGAATCGAGCACGCATAATCTCAACATATCTTCAAGAATCTGATTTACTCTCTCTGTCTGACCATCTGTCTGCGGATGGTAAGCCGTACCGAAGTTCAACTTTGTGCCCATAGCTGAATGCAGACTTATCCAAAATTGCGACAAGAATCTTCCGTCTCTATCCGACACTATCGAAGCTGGCACCCCATGTAATCGGACAATCTCATTTATGTAGATCTGAGCCAACCGTTCTACTCCCCATGTAACTTTTATTGGAATAAAATGTGCCGACTTGGTTAATCTATCCACGATAACCCAAATCGCATCATTTCCCTTCTGAGTTCTTGGCAAGCCAACTATAAAATCCATATAGATATTATCCCACTTCCACAGTGGAATAGCCAAATTTTGTAGTTCTTCGCCTGGCCGTTGGTGTTCGGCCTTCACACGCTGACAAGCCATGCATTGTGATACGAATAGCGCCACATCCTTCTTCATACCATGCCACCAAAATGTGGAGCGCAGATCTTTATACATCTTCGTGCTTCCCGGATGCAAGGAATACTTCGCGAAATGAGCCTCGGTCAGTATTTCTTTCCTGATGTTCTCATCCTTTGGGACGCACAATCTCCCTTTGACACGAATAATGTCATCTTCAACGGTAAAGTCCGACGCCTTTCCTGCTAGAATCAACTCGCGTATCTTCTGCAGAAACGGGTCGTCCTTTTGGGCAATCTTAATCCTTCCCTAGAGACTCGGCTCAAGCTGCAATTGAGCCAACTGTACATTCTGCGGACGAATCCTGAATTCGATGCCCATCTCTTCAAGGTCCCGTAGTACCTCTTTTGCTATTGCTAGTGATCCCACAAATTTTTGACTCAAGGCATCAGCTACAACGTTTCCTTTACCCGGTGTGTAGGAGATTGTCAAGTCATAGTCCTTGATCAATTCTAACCAGCGCCGCTGCCTCAAATTCAATTCCTTTTGTGTGAATATATATTTCAGGCTTTTGTGATCCGTGAAGATCTCGCAGGACACACCATAGAGATAGTGTCGCCACAATTTCAACGCGAACACAATCGCCGCCAGTTCCAAATTATGTGTTGGGTAATTCTTCTCATGCTGTTTGAGTTGTCTCGATGCATAAGATATTGTCTTCCCATGTTGCATAAGAACACATCCCAAACCAAGCCCCGACGCGTCACTGTAGATCTGAAATCCCTCGGAGCCCTCTGGGAGTGCTAAAATTGGAGCCGTGACGAGCCGCTGCTTGAGTTCTTAAAAACTACTCTCACAGTCGTCGGTCCACTTAAATACGACTCCCTTTTGGGTTAGGCGAGTCAAAGGCGCTGCGATTCTCGAGAAATCTTTTACAAATCTACGGTAGTATCCAGCTAAGCCAAGAAAACTCCGTATTTCACTAGCTGATGCAGGCTGCTTCCAGTCCACAACTGCCTCAATCTTCTTTGGGTCAACGGCAACACCTTCTGCCGAAACAACATGTCCTAGGAACGACACGCTGTTCATCCAAAACTCGCACTTGCTTAGCTTCGCATAGAGCTGGTTGTCCCGCAGCGTCTGAAGTACTTCTCTCAAATGCTCGATATGAGTCTCCCTGTCTTTTGAGTAGATTAAGATGTCATCGATGAACACAACAACAAACTTGTCTAAGAACGGTCGAAACACTATATTCATTAAATCCATAAAGGCTGCTGGAGCATTAGTCAAGCCGAATGGCATGACCAAAAACTCATAGTGTCCGTATCTCGTATGGAATGCTGACTTAGGAACATCTTCGGGTCTGATCTTCAGCTGATGGTATCCTGAACGAAGATCGATTTTAGAAAACACGGTCGCCCCTTGTAGTTGATCGAACAGATCATCTATTCTTGGCAAGGGATACTTGTTACGGACGGTTGCTTTATTCAATTCTCTGTAATCGATGCACAGCCGCATCGTCCCATCTTTCTTCTTCACAAATAGCACTGGAGCTCCCCATGGAGATACACTTGGGCGAATGTATCCCCGGTCTAGTAATTCTTGTAGCTGTACCTTTAGTTCCTTCAATTCTGTCGGAGCCATCCTGTACGACGCCTTAGATATCGGGCGAGTACCCGGGAATGTATCAATTGTGAATTCAATTTCTCTATCCGGTGGCATTCCAGGTATCTCGTCCGGAAACACATCAGGGAACTCTGCCACAATTATGGTCTGATTTGAGCCTACACTCTTCATTCGAGTATCTTGGACAGAAGTGAGAAAGCCTTCACATCCCGAGTACAGCATGTGCCTTGCTGTAACTGCCGATATTACCATGGGTCCTTGGAACGCCGAGCCGCACGAGTAAGAGAACTCTGTTTCTCCGGTTAGGTGAAACACAACTCTCTTATCCGCACAGTCAATTGTTGCATGACAGGCGCTGAGCCAGTCCATACCCAAGATGATATCGTACTCCTTGATGTCTAGTATAATTGCGTCCAGCGATAAAGTTTTCCCTCCAATTTTAATGTAGCCGTCCCTGCAAATCAAAGTTGCTGGCATATATATCTACTCCCGAAGGAGTGCTAACACACAAAGCTGTCTTTAGTTGAGTCATACAAAATTTATTTTCCGTTGCAAAATCAGAAGAGATAAAGCAATGAGTAGCGCCAGAATCAAAAAGTACTCTTGCAGGTGTGCCTTTATATAGCAGCGTACCTGTTATAACATTCTCTGCGATCTGGGCCTCTGCCTGAGTCAAGGCATAAACCCTTGCTTGCCTACCTTGTTGATTCGGTACATTCCCAGCTGGAGCCGGTAAGGCTGGTGGCGCTTCGCCACGATGTTGGTTGTTATATAGGCCCCGGTTGTGATTATTGTTATGCCCACGATACTGATTGTTGTTATGCCTACGAGGAGGATGCTGATTCCCTCCTCTATTTCTGCAGTCAGCTTCCTTGTGGCCCTGTTCGCCACATTTGAAACACTTCACCCGACAATCTTCGGATCGATGTCCCCAACGGTTGCAAAATTTACAACGTTCTGCATGTTGAGACCCCCTATTATCTCCAGTATTGTGACGCTTAGGTGCGTCGTTCCTGCTGGCAGACCAAGGTCGTTTCTGATTGTTGAGTCCTTGGTTGCTCTTCGTTGTCTCACGACTAGCCGGCTTATGAAATCTCTCCATCTCGAGAGCTGTCTCGTACGCCTTCCGGTAAGACGTACATTTTCGACTTAGAACATCCCGCTCCAGGCCTTCATTCAAGCCTTGCACAAATCTTTTTCGCTTGGCATCGTCATTCGGTACCATGTACCCAGCGAATGCGACTCTCTTCAAAAACTCTGTCTCGTAGTCATGCACTGACATACTGCCCTGTCGAAGTGCAATGAACTTATTCTCTTTTTGTTGACGAACAGCAGGTGGAATGAATTGGGTAATGAAAGCCTGCTTGAAGGCCTCCGAAGACATCTTCATCTCCTGACTATTTCTGCAAAGTGCCTGTCTCTGCGAAATCCACCATTCCTGGGCCTTGAGACGAAGTTGTACAGCGGCACAATCTACTCTCTTGCTGCCCTGAATCTCTAACATTCGAAAATAGCCCTCCAGTGTGTTCAAGAAGCCCATCACCTCATCTGGCTCCTCTTTTCCATTAAATTCAGGCGGGTCGCAACTCTTAAATTCAGAGAACTTGAAGCTCGTTCTCTTCCATGTCGGCGTTTCCGATTTCTCTGCCGGCACTTCCACGGTCTCGGTTGCTGCGGCCTTTGCAGAAACATTGGAATCGGCCGTCAACTTGGTGACAAGCTGAGTCAGACTATCCACTTATTTTTGTTGAGCATCCAGCTGCTCCTAAAACTGATACTGAAGTTGCTCCTGAAGCGCGCGATGTTGAGCTTCGCTTTGCTTCCTCTGAGCCTCCATTTGCTTAATCAGTTTTTCAATCGGGTCTGACGATGAATTCGTCTTTGAGCTATCACCCTTGGTCATTCTACAACAAAGAAATAATTCCATTAGCACTCATAAAATATTTATGGGCTTATTGTATGGAACATTATTTCATGCCAGCGCTATCGATACCATCAATCGAGAAAATTTGTATCAAAACTTCCTTTTTGAAAATATTTTTGAAATCCGAGGATTTGAAGCCGTGCTCTGATACCAACTTGTCACGCCCCAATTCGGGAAATCGCTCGCTTTGCTTCGATTCACGCCGAATCGATAGTCCTCGCTAAGGCGTGATGCCGTACAAGTCTGGAGTTGCACTTGTACAAGGCTAGAACATTGCACATTTATATCATTTTGAAACATTTGAAGTAAGCCACAGTTGCGGAAACATTGAGACACAATATAGGAAGAAAAAATACTCATTTTATTCATAATTGTAGTCAGAATACAACTTTTCTCGATAATATTTGAAATGCCATTTCGGCTACATTGATTCATGAAAAGAAGTACAACTGATAGGCTGCCATGAAATAATTTCCCGTTCCATACATCATGCCCCTTTAGTACTTTGAAATATAAGCAGCTATCTTGAAATCTCCGCAATACTTTGTGCGTCTTTAGGGAAAAACAACTTGAAAGGAAACAACAGTTCAGAAAGCTTTAATTCGGACGTGCGCCTGAGCCTTCTCCAGTACCTGTGGAGGAGGGGTCAGCACATTATAATAATACGCTGGTGAGCCCCGTTGGCCCACTCAGCTAAACCAACATTTTATTAATGACAAGCATTTTAAAGATATAAAATTATTAGGGACAGGCAATATTTAGAGTAAATCACAATTCAAATGACAGGGTAGTTCAATAAACCATATTTACTTTACCATTTGCCGAATCCAGTTTTTCTGCATAAGATACAGGATAATAATAATATACTTACCCGCCCCTGCATAAGACATTGATTAGCATACATTCCCACGATGTGACCACTGGTGTTGTTAAACCATATGGACTTTTCATTCATTCACTTGCATTTGGGACTTCAAGATAATGAGATGACAACACAGTAGGGAGCTAGCCTCTATGATGCCTCGCATTACTCATGTTTCCCCAAAGCACTTCATTATTTTCTCCTAGGCCGAATCGGTCCCGGCGCCCCGGTACCGTTCGAGGAAATTATTGCTCAATCCTTGTATACAAGTTGTCCATGGTCAGGCGAATGTGTGTTCGACTCGATATACACAGTGTGCATAAAATATTTGAAGTAATAGGCAACATGTTCATTCTTAGCATTTCATAACCATCATTCTAGGCATCAATTCAATCATTTCAATGTTCAGTTCATTACAGTGTAATCAATTCATTTCAATGTTCGATCTCTAGCATCTTAGTGGTATTGACTTGTGGCATTAGCATCTTGATATCGATCAACGGATGTTGCAAGACAATTATTTAGTTGGCATGAAGGAATAGCGAGAGGGACAATACCACCACAGAGATCCACACTCACCAATTTAGAGAATCGCCGAGAGAGAGAGGAACACTAGCACGCTTAGCCTTCCGTCACGCATCAGTCTGCATTGGCACCAAAAGTTTGGTTAATAATCTATCTCGTTGTGTTCTCTTCTCTTAGAATTCTCAAGAATGAATGCTTTGCAAATCGATGAAAACGGACAAGAATCAAATCATCAAAAATCATTCAGAAAAGTATCCATCAAAACCAAGCAACAAAACCAGCAGCAAAACATCCAGAGAAAACTCTTGGACGCATTTCAAGAGAAACCAATCCATTAGTTGGAAAGGTTCTTATGCACTTGTCCGTGATCGATTCGATGCCGACGGTAAGTTTCCCCAATACTCGGTTCCGACCGAGTTAGCCAAGCCACAAGCCTTACATAGTGAACCGCTAGGAGCGGGACACTACACTTGGTGAGCCAAAGGGCCTAACATTGTTTATGAGGATTAGCGTAGTATCTGACGATTTTACTTTTTGATTTGATCTCTATCATGGAGGGAAGACTCTTGCTAGATTGATCTGGTGGATGATGATTGGAGCTGTAGGCTCCCATATGTGCTTGAGATGCTATTATAGTAGAGATTCAGATCTTGTACTAGACCTGATATCCATGCCACGATGTGGGAAGATGACTTCTTGTGAGTGACAGATTTGTCCTTGTTCCTGATATGACTACTTGTATCCGTGCTATAAGTCCAGCTTACCCTTTGAGGTATTGGCCCTAATTTTACACTACGGTGCTCCTTGTCTACTGGCACTTTGAGGTGCTACTTCCATGATTATATGGCATTGTGATGCCATCCTGATATTCTAGCTATATTATATGATTACCTACATGGGTACCTTGGTAGTTGGCCTTTAGTCTTAGCATAGTCATGATTGATTGATTGCCTGTGCATTACGCTAAGGATGAATCACAACTGGGACTATAGGTGCCGAGGTTGATTCTTACTTAGCGTTCCCGTACTGAGGTACGAAATCTAGGAGGATGATCATGTGACCACAACATGTGATTCTGGATAACTGTAGGGATAATCTAGGTAACTTAAACTGGTAGAGGCATTGGGAGGGAACAGAATCCTGAGATCGTGCAAGACTAGCCTTAATATAGACAATAGTCCTGATTTACAGGCTGGCCGTCACGGATGTTGTTCACGTTCGCACTAGTAGATGGCAGTATCTGCCTACTATTATGTACTATGTACTTCTCTTGCTCGTACGGTGGCCTTACGAGGGATCGGTGCTAATCTTGTCTTGTTATACTTGGCCCTGCTAGCCCTGCTGGGATGGCACGATCTGAGGATTCCCATACTTGCATTGTTGGGGTAACCCAACCATCACATAGAAAGCCGTAGTCATTTTAGTGGCCGCTTATTCACTTAATTGTTTGGCTTGTTGCTTGCACAGTCGACTGATTTTAAGTTACAGTCGGCGATGCAGGTATTATTGGATGTTAGGGAGATTGTGATGATTGTTGGTTATCTAGCTACATGAGTTATGGATTTCTATCGTGCGTTGGTACCGCACGACCCCTACCCTCATTTACTATTCTTATATGCTATTCCTGTCTTATTTTATCCTGCTGGCTTTTCTTCGTCCGTCCTTGAGCCTTCTTTTTTGGTACTTGCTACGGTTGGCCTGACCAATAATAGATTGTTCCCAGATTGCCAGTGACCGACCTTGTGGATCTTCCAGACTTGACTTGGAGGATATGCTCAAGTTGCAGACCATGCTAGAAACTGTGGGAAGGTATACCCGTCTACATTATTATCCTGTACTGTAGATTTCCTGATTATCATATGAGTATTTTCTGTCTTCCACATGATTTTCTCTCTTGCTTATTATTTTTTTGTGATTGACTGTGGATATGAGATCGGATTTAGGCCATAGATTGATTGCATGCTAGGATATCCAGCAAGATTGATAGCCGTCATCGTCGTATAACGTATTTGTACCTTATACGATACTGGGGCGTGATACTCCCTCAGGTGGGTGACTTCGATGAACTTGCCTCAGCTTGGTCTTCACACTAAACAAATGGATATTTTCAATTGTACTGAGTAGGTTTGATAATATAAGAGATAAATCCATATAGCTAAGGGAATAATATATTGTGTCAAATGTATAGAACTTGGAAGTGTTAGCTTATTTTCTAGATATCACTCTACGATGGTTTTCAAAGTTGGCACTCGGTCTTTGACCTCACATATTGAGTTAAGCAATAAGTTATAGCATGGGCTATCGACTTAACGTTATAGTAGGCATGATCCCACGGTCTCATTGCGAATCATAGCATTCACATTCTAACAGTCTCAATGCTTATTATAGCAGGCACGTTTGTTTGCCATGAACAAAAATTTGAACAAATTTTTATATATTTTAAACAAGAGATTCCTAAACATGAAATCTCAGTACAATTTTGAATATGGAAAGTGTGACGAGGGAGATCGAGCACTGCAGTGGCTCATTTTCTCCATTGATGATCTGACGACGAGACGAACTTGCTCTGACTCTCTGAATGCCTGTGTGTAGTGATTTGGGTTTGTCAATCAAGAAGCAGTCGAAGCGTCCTCAATGAAGTTAGACTCCTTCTATTTATAGGCGGGCACATATACGATGTACGCAGGAGTTTTCGTACGAAGGAGCGCTGTGTGTACGAGATTTCTGGAGAATCTGTTGTAACTGCATTGTTGAAGCTGCTGTTGAGCTGACACGTAACAGTTGTCATACTAAGTCAATGCCACATGTCGTGTGTACATCACTCGAAGCTCTTGATCAGTTTAAACAAACTGGATATAATAGTATCTAGAAAGATACGGTTGTCATACTAACCACGTGGACAAGGGCCACATTGTGAGTGAGCTGCGCATCAAACATCACTGTGGCTGCACTTTTGAACGTAATTGAGGCTGCGCTTCTGGACGTCTCTTAGGCTGCACTTTTGGGCATCCAACTAACTGCGCTTTTGGACATCATGTTGACTGCGCTTTTCGAAGTTGTGTTAGAAGACGTGCTTTTGACTGATACCTGCCAACTGTTATCTTTCAACTGACAATTTGATAGCTGTCATTTACTGTCTTCTGACAATTCGTCTGGTCATGCTGTTAATCCTGAAGTGATGAAACAATGCTCTTTGAGCTGCGATTTTGGGGAGCTCTAAGGAGCTGCACTTTAGGGGCACACGGAAGTGCTGCGCTTTAGGGACGCTCTGGAGTGCTGCACTTTAGGGGCGCTCTGAGGTGCCATACTTTTAGGGGAGCTCTGGAGTGCTGTGCTTTAGGGGCGCTCTGAGGTGCTACGCTTTTAGGGGCGCTCTGGTCAAGTAGCTCCTCGATTTTTGCTGCTACGTGGAGCTCGAGAGACGACTGAAGACTTAGTCATAACTCTCATAAATGAGATTCATTATGATGACAACGAGGTTTATCGAATTAACTCAGAGCCTTACGTTTGTAAAAATCACGTTCCGTAAGTCATGGGAAAAGATATTCATATTTACGTCAACTTCATCCGCGCAGCCGAGCTAGACGCATGAGCGTAGTGTGATGAATGTGTCCCCTGACTCAATTCCCGCGCATGAGACATGGTTAGGTCATGAGTGGAAGGTTGCTTGTGGGGCAGACTAACTTCACGTTCGCAGCCACACTGTGTAACGCCCCAGTCCCAAAATACGTAGGACCAAGTACGTAAACATGCCAGCTGTATACATACGAAGTACATGGCCTTGTATGTATACATAAGCTGTAAAATGCAGTAATCTAAGACAAAACTAAATCTCATCCACAATAAAAAGAATAATAATATAAAAATCAACTTGAATATTTATGATACAATCGTTGGGCAGAGACAAAGTCCACTACCAACTATCTCAATGAATGAAATGTAAAAGAATCGATCCATAAAATGGTAAGACGAACCAAGCGCAATCGTCTTCGAAGGAATGGAGAAGACCACGGCCTTGGCTAGGATACCTGCGGAAGACATGAACACACACCTGGGGAAAAACTAGGTCCTCAGACGGACGTAGCAAGATACATGAAGAACATGATAATATGAACTGTCAGAATATAAAGGACTATTCTAGACAAAAATATGCAAAGAAGATTCTAACCGCCAAATGTGCAATTTAGAGGACAACTTTCATGCGCATGGGTGGAATTTTAGGCTATGTGTACGTAACTGGCATCCAGTCATCTGTATCCGTCCGTAACGTCCAAAACGTTAGAGGGCATCTGCAAATAAATTGCCACAGTTCCATCCGGAGACTGTGGTTTACCTGTTTGGATTCCCATACGCACTAGCGACTCTCCTCCCCCAATATTTCCCACACTGTTCAAGTCATGTCAATGGCTCGTCCAGTTTTGTAACTGCTTTAGTCTCTAAAACCCTAGTCATAGCAGTTACGATCATCTATCTGTCACACGACTTTAGAGATAGCTAGTCAATAAGTCGTGCCCCTAGCAAAATGTCTCCAACCGTGTAGTGTGTGTGTCATGGCGAAGGAGATATAAGGATATCCCCCAACAAGGAGGTAGTCCGCTAACACTAAGTTAACATGGATATAAAAAAGTAAAACGACAAATAGAGTCGCTTGCACCCAAGTGTGGCTTGGACGCGCAAGTTATAACAAAGGAAACTAACAATATGAAACAAAATAAATAATGCAGAAAATAAATAATTTGACAGTTAATTAGCAAGGTATACTTGCCTGGTGAGACGCCTGGTGTGGTGCGAGGATCTGACATGTCCCAATTAGTCCAATAGCCATGTTCGATGTGTAAAGGTCCGAAGTTACGAGAAATTTGGGAAGCAAGATTTAGTCATGATGGATGACGATAATCGAAGAGAGTTTGAGTGAGAGATAAAAGAAATAATTTATACTATTTAAAAATAGGTTTTAGTTAATCTAAATATAACTATAAAATCTAAGAAAACTATTTTAACAAAAATAATTCTAAGTTTGTCAACATATATTTTATAGACAAAATATACCTTTTTACTAAAAATAGTTTAGACAACTATTAATAATCTGGAAAATTATATTGTTTAAAAAGACCAAGCCAAATATAATATTTATATAAATGTGTATATATATTTATACGAGAAAACTTTTAAATATATATATATATATATTTTTTAAATATATATATATATATATATATATATATATATATATATATATATATATATATATATATATATATATATATATATATATATATATATATATATATATATATATACAAGAAAACTTTAAAAGATGTATATATAAAGATAACCACCAAAATAATTTTTAGTATCATAATAATTAATACAAATCTGAGATATCAGTAATACTGATATTATTTGTAAATATATATATACTAAATAAAATAATATTAATAATTAATAATGATCCTTAATCCTAGTTAATATGTTGTAATAATAATAATAATAATAATAATAATAATAATAATAATAATAATAATAATAATAATAGTAATAATAATAATACAGAATGCTAATAATAACATATCTGTATAGTTAACATATCTATATAGAGAAATACTAATAATAATAATAATAATAATAATAATAATAATAATAATAACAGATAAAAAGAAAAAAAGAAAGAAAAATAATAATAATATTAATATAGTAATAATAATTTAAAAAAATAAAGCTATTACTACTGTTCTTTCCAAAAACGAAGAATAACAAACAAAAAGAAGAAGAAGAAGGATCAGAAGAAGAAGAAGAGAATCGAAAGGGGGAGAAGAGAAAGGGGAGCGGTCGTTCGAGAGGGGTCGACCTCGGCGCGGCGCTCAGGCGGAGGAAGGGGAAGGCGCAGAAGATCGGAAAGGGACGGAGACGGGAGATGGCGGCGGCTGGACGCTTATCGGCGGTGGTGAGCTCGTCGCAGCGTACTGGTGGCGGCGAGCTCGGTCGCGGCGGGTCCAAGGGCGTGGGACGGTGATGGTGAAGGTGGCGGTCGTGCGCGGAGTCTGGGCAGCAGCTCGGAGAAAAAAATCGGAAGGAAAGAGAAGAGGGGGTCGGGCGGCGACGAGGCTGGGCGTGGACTCGACGGCAAGGACGGAGGGGATCGAGAGGGAGAGAGGGAACGCGGTCGATGGAAGAGGGGGTGGCGAGCCATAGGGGGAGAGTGAAGGTGGAGACGGCGCTGAGGAAGCTCGGAGAAGTTCGACGGCTGAGCACCAGACCGCGTTGGGACGCGGCGGCTGATCGGCCGCGGCGGCTGATCGGCCGCGGAGAAGAGGAGTAAAGGCCGGCGAGCTTCCGGCATTGCTCGACCGCGGCGCTCGGCGGTCGATGGAGGCGCGACCGGAGGTGAGTTCTAGTGTTAGGGTTCTAATAATTTTTTTTGGGTTTGGGGTTTGGGGTTGCCGGCCACGGCAGAGGGTGGCCGGTTTTGGCGGGTTTCGGTGTGGTGGCGGTGTCGATGATGGTGATAGTGGTGGTTACGGTGGTGTAGGTGCTGGAGTGGGTCGTGGAGGGGACCGGGGTTGGGTTGGCTGTAGGAGTCGGGTGTGGTGGCGGTTGTCCGGTGGCTGGGTTCGGGATGAGCAGGGGATCGAGGTGAGCTGGTGATGTGCGTGGGGTTCTGTTGTGGTGGACGAGCTACGGCGCGACGGCAAACGAAACAGGGGCTTGGATTGGGGAAGTCGAAGCGGCCGATGCGGACCTACATCTGGGACTCGGCCAGGATGTCGGGGAAACGACGAGGCAGGATGCTGGTGTTGAGATGGCCGAGGACAGGCTGGGATCGGTGGCCGAGACGGCGGGACAATGCTCAGGAATTGGATTAGGTTTAGGATTTGTTATTGTGTCAGGGTTTGTATCCTGCGCGACACGGATTTGGATGTCCGGGTGTGTCGGACGGGAAGAGAGATGTATATGTAAAAGAAAATAAGTAGTGGATAGGACACGGACACGGACACGATGCGCCGTTGGTTGTGGAAATTTGTGGAAGATTTATTTGTGGAGATTTCCATAGAAATAGAGGGCAAGTACCTCTTCTTTTATAGGAGGTGGAAATCCCATTAGGATAAGGATTAGGAATTATCTAAACCCAATTAGATAATTAGCTACTAATAAAATTAAATCCAAATTCAAATCCAAATCCAATCCAAATCCAAATCCAATTTAAATCCAATTAAATTCCAACCTTTAGCTTAAAATTAGATAAGATAAATCAAATTTCAAAATATAGATATTATTTTAACTATTTAAATAAATCTTTAGAATCAAATCAAGATTTAAATCGCCATAATAATTCAAAAATATATTTTCAAAAATACTAATAATATTAATTTCGAAAATAATAAATATTATTAAAAAAATAAACTAATAAAATATTTATGAAATATATGTATGTACAAAGAATATTATTTACTATTAATAACTGTATAAACCAAAGGCTTTTTATAAATAAATTTATAAACTTGAAAATTTTGATACGATAGCTAAAAATAATTATTATATATATTATTTTGAAACGATACAAATAGAAAAAATATTTTTCAAAAAAAAAATTATGTACGCTCGCACATATTCGTACTCGTCAAGCAATTTCGAAAATCGAAATTTCGCGCGTGACGTACAATACGTTATTGAGACGTATAAATACAAAAAAAAATCAGTACAAAAATATAGTAGAAATTTAGGGGTTTTACATCCTACCCAACTTACAAGAATTTTGTCCTCGAAATTAAAATAAGTAGGGGGTAAGAAGGTACACGGGGTATATTGGTAATGACAATTCGACGAGTCCTTGGGCGAGGCAAGAAACAACATAAACAAGTATTAGAAATCATGATTTAGATAATAAATCACGGACATGGCTAATAAACGCAAGAGGAAAAGATTAAGGGTTTTAAGTAGATCAAGATAAATAATTTAGAGACTTAAGATATGGTTTCTTGGGAGTAGGTTGAAGGCACGATTAGGAGGACGATTAGATTCACTCCTACTTTAAGTGATTAGGAGGTCGTGATAGTAAATATAGGGCCAAGGAAAAGAACGAGCAGTTTAGGACGAAGGTATAGTAACATTTGAACGGTAATGGTCATGAGTGCAAGGACAGCTAGAGGAAATTCAAGTACAACATTCTTCGTTCTTCTAAAATAGGTGAAGGCGAAAGCAATATAGAGTTCAAATATGATATTATCGAATACGAATACGTGGTTCAAAGGCGACCGAATACTTTTAAAAAGAATTTTTAAGGCAGTCGTGGATGGGATTCTAGGGGCCAAGTTTAATCATGTCCCATCCACGTAGAACAATAGGTAAAAACAAACCAAAATGCACTTGGTTGATCAGACCATCATGCATCGGTTCTAATTAGACAAGGTGC
The DNA here is from genome assembly GCA_029216955.1 of Iris pallida. Lineage (NCBI taxonomy): Eukaryota > Viridiplantae > Streptophyta > Magnoliopsida > Asparagales > Iridaceae > Iris > Iris pallida. The sequence continues at coordinate 9,798,630 of JANAVB010040417.1, read as the reverse complement.
TAGTGAGCGCTCAATAGAATATGTCATGAACAAGCTAGATAAAGAACTGAGCTTGCAAAAACTAGGCTATAATAGCAACATTTAGTCAAGATGGTAAAATATAGGCACATGAGATTATTATTGAAAGAGACTAGAATTAGTTCGAACTCCTTAAGAATCTAATCTTGTTTGGTACCTTTACAGTCGATCTATTGTCTACTTGCTTAAGACTTGGTTAAGGTCACAAGGATGATTAGGTCGTAAGGCATTCTACCCAACTTACAAGAATTAAACTAGTAGGGTGATGGACAATGGGTCATGTCCACCTAGTATGGGTTACCTTATTAATCTCTATCAAGTACGAAAGAAGGGCACGAATCACGATAGAAGGAAACAAGCAAGATGTAACTCGAGGAGTCAAACGAGAAGGCGGTCAAGTATGTGGATGAGATCCTAGACTCTAATCCTATACACATGCTTGCTTGGTACGGTAAAGTAACCAAACAATTTATCTAGACCTGTATGGGCCACCACAAAAACATGTAACGCTCCAGTCCCAAAATACGTAGGACCAAGTACGTAAACATGCCAGCTGTATACATACGAAGTACAGGGTCTTGTATGTATACATAAGCTGTAAAATACAGTAATCCAAGACAAAACTAAATCTCATCCACAATAAAAAAAATAATAATATAAAAATCAACTTGAATATTTATGATACAATCGTTGGACGGAGACAAAGTCCACTACCAACTATCTCAATGAATAAAATGTAAAAGAATCGATCCATAAAATGGCAAGACGAACCAAACGCAATCGTCTTCGAAGGAATGGAGAAGACCACGGCCTTGGCTAGGATACCTGCAGAAGACATGAACACACACCTGAGGAAAAACCAGGTCCTCAGACGGACGTAGCAAGATACAGGAAGAACATGCTAATATGAACTGTCAGAATAAAATAATATATAAAGGACTATTCTAGACAAAAATATACAAAGGAGATTCTAACCGCCAAATGTGGAATTTAGAGGATAAATTTCATGCGCATGGGTAAAATTCTAGGCTATGTGTACGTAACTGGCATCCAGTCATCTGTATCCGTCCGTAACATCCAAAACGTTAGAGGGCATCTGCAAATAAATCGCCACAGTTCCATCCGGAGACTGTGGTTTACCTATTTGGATTCCCATACGCACTAGCGACTGTCCTCCCCAATATTTCCCACACTGTTCAAGTCATGTCCATGGCTCGTCCAGTTTTGTAACTGCTTGAGTCTCTAAAACCCTAGTCATAGCAGTTACGATCATCTATCCGTCACACGACTTTAGAGATAGCTAGTCAATAAGTCGTGCCCCTAGCAAAATGTCTCCAACCGTGTAGTGTGTGTGTCATGGCCAAGGAGATATAAGGATATCCCCCAACAAGAAGGTAGTCCGCTAACACTAAGTTAACATGGATATAATAAAGTAAAATGACTAATAGAGTCGCTTGCACCCAAGTGTGGCTTGGACGCGCAAGTTATAACAAAGAAAACTAACAATATGAAATAAAATAAATAATACAGAAAATAAATAATTTGACAGTTAATTAGCAAAATATACTTGTCTGGTGAGACGCCTGGTGTGGTGCGAGGATCTGACATGTCCCAATTAGTCCAATAGCCATGTTCGATGTGTAAAGGTCCGAAGTTACGAGGAATTTGGGAAGCAAGATTTAGTCATGATGGGTGACGATAATCGAAGAGAGTTTGAGTGAGAGATAAAAGAAATAATTTATACTATTTAAAAATAGGTTTTAGTTAATCTAAATATAACTACAAAATCTAAGAAAATTATTTTAACAAAAATAATTCTAAGTTTGTCAACATATATTTTATAGACAAAATATACCTTTTTACTAAAAATAGTTTAGACAGCTATTAATAATCAGGAAAATTATATTGTTTAAAAAGACCAAGCCAAATATAATATTTATATAAATGTTTATATATATTTATACGAAAAAACTTATATATATATATATATATATATATATATATATATATATATATATATATATATATATATATATATATATATATATACAAGAAATATATATACAAGAAAACTTTAAAAGATGTATATATAAAGATAACCACCAAAATAATTTTTAGTATCATAATAATTAATACAAATCTGAGATATCAGTAATACTGATATTATTTGTAATAATATATATACTAAATAAAATAATATTAATAATTAATACTGATCCTTAATCCTAGTTAATATGTTGTAATAATAATAATAATAATAATAATACAGAATGCTAATAATAACATATCTATATAGTTAACATATCTGTATAGAGAAATACTAATGATAATAATAATAATAATAATAATAATAATAATAATAATAATAACAGATAAAAAGAAAGAAAGAAAGAAAAATAATAATATTAATAATAATAATAATTTAAAGAAATAAAGCTATTACTACTGTTCTTCCCAAAAACGAAGAATAACAAACAAAAGAAGAAGAAGGATCAGAAGAAGAAGAAGGATCAGAAGAAGAAGAGGAGAATCGAAAGGGGGAGAAGAGAAAGGGGAGCGGTCATTCGAGAGGGGTCGGCCTCGGCGCGGCGCTCCGGCGGAGGAAGGGGAAGGCGGAGAAGATCGAAAAGGGAGGGAGACGGGAGACGGCGGCGGCTGGACGCTTATCGACGGTGGTGAGCTCGTCGCAGCGTACTGGTGGCGGCGAGCTCGGCCGCGACGGGTCCAAGGGCGTGGGACGGTGATGGTGAAGGTGGCGGTCGCGCGCGGAGTCTGGGCAGAGGCTCGGAGAAGAAAATCGGGAGGGAGGAGAAGAGGGGGTCAGGTGGCGACGAGGCTGGGCGTGGACTCGGCAGTAAGGGCGGAGAGGATCGAGAGGGAGATAGGGAACGCGGTCGATGGAAGAGGGGGTGGCGAGCCATAGGGGGAGAGTGAAGGTGGAGACAGCGCTGAGGAAGCTCGGAGAAGTTCGACGGCTGAGCACCAGACCGTGCTGGGACGCGGCGGCTGATCGGCCGCGGAGAAGAGGAGTAAAGGCCGGCGGGCTTCCGGCGTTGCTCGACCGTGGCGCTCGGTGGTCGATGGAGGCGCGGCCGGAGGTGAGTTATAGGGTTAGGGTTCTAATAATTGTTTTTTGGGTTTGGGGATTGGGGTTGCCGGCCACGGCAGGGGGTGGCCGGTTTTGGTGGGTTTCGGTGTGGTGGCGGTGTCGATGATGGTGATAGTGGTGATTACGGTGGTGTAGGTGCTAGAGTGGGTCGTGGAGGGGACCGGGGTTGGGTTGGCCGTAGGAGTCGGGTGTGGTGGCGGTTATCCGGTGGCTGGGTTCGGGATGAGCAGGGGATCGAGGTGAGCGGGTGATGTGCGTGGGGTTCTGTTGTGGTGGGCGAGCTACGGCGCGACGGCAGACAAAACATGGGCTTGGATTGGGGAAGTCGAAGCGGCAGATACGGACCTACATCTGGGGCTCGACTAGGATGTCGGGGAAACGACGAGGCAGGATGCTGATGTTGAGATGGCCGAGGACAGGCTGGGATCGGCGGCCGAGACGGCGGGACAATGCTCAGGAATTGGATTAGGTTTAGGGTTTGTTATTGTGTCGGGATTTGTGTCCTGCGCGACACGGATTTGGATGTCCGGGTGTGTCGGACGGAAAGAGAGATGTATATGTAAAAGAAAATAAGTAGTGGATGGGACACGGACACGGACACGGACACGGACACGATGCGCCGTTGGTTGTGGAAATTTGTGGAAGATTTATTTGTGGAGATTTCCATAGAAATAGAGGGCAAGTATCTCTCCTTTTATGGGAGGTGGGAATCCCATTAGGATAAGGATTAGGAATTATCTAAACTCAATTAGATAATTAGCTACTAATAAATTTAAATCCAAATTCAAATCCAAATCCAATCCAAATCCAATTCAAATCCAATTAAATTCCAACCTTTAGCTTAAAATTAGATAAGATAAATCAAATTTCAAAATATAGATATTATTTTAACTATTTAAATAAATCCATAGAATCAAATCAAGATTTAAATCGCCATAATAATTCAAAAATATATTTTCAAAAATACTAATAATATTAATTTCAAAAATAATAAATATTATTAAAAAAATAAACTAATAAAATATTTATGAAATATATATGTATGTACAAAGAATATTATTTACTATTAATAACTGTATAAACCAAAGGCTTTTTATAAATAAATTTATAAACTTGAAAATTTTGATACGATAGCTAAAAATAATTATTATATATATTATTTTGAAACGATACAAATAGAAAAAATGTTTTTCAAAAAAAAATATGTACGCTCGCACATATTCGTACTCGTCGAGCAATTTCGAAAATCGAAATTTCGCGCGTGACGTACAATACGTTATTGAGACGTATAAATACAAAAAAAAATCAGTACAAAAATATAGTAGAAATTTAGGGGTTTTACACACTGCTCACATGAATCTGTCACCATAATGTTTGTCCCTAGCTTGGTTCCTGCCCGTGAGCGCCCAAGTGAAAGGGATACTTCGAAAACTGTGTCGATCGAGGCGTCGAAGCACTCGAACCAGTTTTGTACATCTTGCCGTCAACTGTGCACATTCCTGCCAGTGCAGGCTTTCAGCTAACTGTTGGCATAGCACGTTGATCTTGCGAGGTGCGTGCTGCCTTGGATTTCTTCGTACTATCACTAAAAGTGCATAATAATCAGAATCCAATATGGCCTTACCCAAAGGGTAGACAATTCTGTCAAAGATAGAGGTTTTTCCCTGCACAACTATCTTTGCCATGCCCCGGTCCCGTAGGACCGATCGTTCTCGCTAAGGCATGATGCCACATGAGCCTAGATTGTGCTCACGCAAGACGGATTTTATAACGACCGATTACAAGCTAAAAGACGGGGTCATCGCACAGAGTCCCAAGAAGAAACATTGAATGAACAAGGCAACATAAGTATTGAAACAAAATCAGAGTCTTTTATTGATAATGAAAGAAATAATACAAAGGCACAAAGCCGATATTATAAGTCATTCAAGCTCACTTTTCTCTCTGTTTACAATCACTCAGAGCCTAGATTGTGCTCACGCAAGACGGGTTCCATAATGGCCGATTACAAGCTAAAAGACGGGGTCATCTGTCACACCCCGCTCCCGTAGGAGCGATCGTCTTCACTAAGGTGTGATGCCGTACGAGCCTAGATTGCGCTCGTGCAAGGCGGGTTCCATAACGGCCGATTACAGCGGCTGCGACGGGATCGTCGCACAGAAGTCCCATACAGAGACATTGAATAATAGCAGCAAAAATTAGAACAAAACACAAGTTATACAAAAGAAGCTCTTTATTGATATTGAAACAAAGGTTACAATGGGGCACAAGGCCAAGATTACAAGTCTCTCAAGCTCACTCATCTCACATTACAAGTCACTCAGCTCTCTCATCTCTCAATACAAGTCTTGAGCCAGCGGAAGCTTCGGAAGGCGACGCCCATACATTATGTCCCGTATAAGTCTTTACTCCATGCGGCTGCACGCTTCGAATCACCAAGGAACTCCGTGCCTTGACGCATCCAAGCGAGCTCCGTGCCACGAGCTTCTACCTGTGTCTGTACATGTAAACTATGTGGGTGTCAGTACTCAACTGTACTGGTGGAATGAGCTCCTCGTCCACCTATACAAAACTGACACGTTTGATTTACTTTGTGCAACATAGTCCATTCTTATCAATTGTCTTTCTAGTCTTGTCTTAGGATCAGTTTTATGACAGACGCCTTGGCATACTTGTGTCTGAGGACCATCCCGTGCTTGTAACAACGACGTTATCATCATACTTTGCCTTAGACCCTTCTCGTGCCAATAACGTTAACCTATCAAGTCGTGTTTGCCTTACGGCCATAATCAGAGATGCAACTACACGATAGACTCTATTTCCGTGTGACCGTGCTATCGTACCGATAACATCCTTATTCTTGCCTCAAGACCTTCTCGTTTGCTTAATCGACTCATACTTGGCTTCCGTGTAAAACTCTAGGACGTAACGACTCGATCGTGCCATGAACTCGATTCGTGCTTCAATATCTCTGAGGCAGCGCCTCCTCGCTTAGTCTTGCCTATACTTGTGTTGTGACAACGCGGCTGTGCCTCATGTTTTGAGGTCGTGCCCAGCAACTCAACGTAACTACACCCAACTTTTCCTACGGTCCTTCTCGACTTAACTCGCAACAGCCCAAGTCTAACTAATGCAAACTCTATGCCAAACTTAACACACGATGCCATATCCCGTACCGATATACGCCGCCTTTGCTATATCCAAATATTAGGTCCAGACATTGTGTCTTCTAACTGCATACACATTCAACTCAACTCAATCCAAAGGCACACATGCGGATTGCCGCCTGTACCGACACATCTATATGAAAGGTCACTGGCATTAACTAGCCATCGTAGACATAGCCTGGCATTCGGGACCCTTGTACCGCAGGTGGCGATCCCCGATGCAAGTCCCCGACCTACCGGTTGCTTCATACCCAGCTCGGCAATAACCTGTTTCTTTCTAGGCCGAGTCGATCCCGGGGCCCCGGGTTGCCGCTCGAAGAAACCATCGCCCTTGTTGACAAGTTGTCCATGACCACACGCCTACGCTAACTTCTAGACTTAATGTAATTGCATGGTCTCATCATCATCAATTAGTTCCTTTGCTTTACTCTTTTCACTTTTCATACTTCTTTTACAGAGCCCCAAACTAGGGTTATCTCGGCGACTGAACCATAATCCTGACGTATTTTCTCTCGGTGACTAACCATCGCTTAGACTTAACATTCTTTGAACTACAGGAACGGCTACTGCATAGCCTTCCAACTTTACTTGGACATAACGTGTTTCCTTAAGTATTGACAGACCGTGGCTAACTTTCCACTGAACCACCCTTGGCTCGTGGTTTAAACCGACTCGTGTTCTACGCAACGCTATCGCCCAAGTCATACCTCATATGACGGGCCTTGGGATCGTGGAACTATTTAACTTGACAACCGCAGAATGAGCGGACAGCACTTGGATTGACTTAGGTCGACCGACATAACTTTGCCTAACTTACTCAAGCCTACGACTTAACCCGAGGGACGAGCGAAGGCCATACCAAGCCTTGTGTAGTGGAAACGTGCATGCTTTATCGAGCATTTACGCGGGTGACGCCTATGACTTAGGCAAGTTCATAGTTTTGTGTCAAAGACCAACTTTTTTTCTCCCAAGCCACGGGACGAAGGACCGAGTGTCATTTTCAAAGCACGCTGAGCCGACTTCTAAGCAAACCGTGGGACCATTTTTCATGTTCTAAGACATTTCGACCCGTCGAGATTATTCCCTTAGCTATTTGGATGCGTCTCTTTTATTACCAAGCCTAACTTGTGCAAGTTGAAAACAAGCGAGTTATTAAGTGAATGCTAAGATGAGGTAAGTTCACCAAAACTATCCTACCTGAGCGAGCGGTCGCCTTGACCGAACAATATCTCCGAGTCGCCGTTATAAGGCTAAGTCCGAACGCCGTCGGTATTTCGATTCCTCCGATTGACTGAGCGGGACGGGGCACTACATCATCGCACAGAGTCCCAAGAAGAAACATTGAATTAACATGGCAACATAAGTATTGAAACAAAATCAGAGTCTTTTATTGATAATGAAAGAAATAATACAAAGGCACAAAGCCGATATTACAAGTCGTTCAAGCTCACTTTTCTCTCTGTTTACAATCACTCAACTCTCTCTCATCTCTCAATACAATTTGACGAGCCAACAGATGCTTCAGATAGGCAATATCCATACATTATGTCCCGTATAAGTCCAAAATCCATGCAGCCGCACGCCTCGAAATGCAAAGGAACTCCATTCCTCGATGCATCCAAGCGAGCTCCGCGCCAACGAGCTTCTACATGTGCATGCACATAAAAACTGTATGGGTGTCAGTACTCAATTGTACTGGTGGAGTAAGCTCCTTACCCACCCATACAAAACAACATGTTTATTTATTTTGTGCAACATAATCCCTTTATGATTGTCTTTATATTCTTGTCTTATGATCGATTTTAGGACACAGATGCCTGACCTATTTTGAGTCTCTAGACCATCACCGTACTATTACACAGATAATTTGCTTATGTTGTACCTCTAGACCGTTCTCGTACTAACAACATCAATGTGTCGACTCGTGCTTGCCTTTCTAGCCATACTTCGAGACGCTATAACATGATCGTGCCATAAACTCGGTTCGTGCTTCAATATCGAAATCGTGCCTCACAACTTAGCATGACTTAACCAAACTTGCCTTACGGCCCTTCTTGACTTAACTCGAAATGACCCAAATCCAACTTATGCAACTCTGTGCCAACGACCTAATACTTGATGCCACATCTCATGCCGAAGCATGTGTCCTTGCTATAGCCAAATCTTAGGCTTCATATTGGTACTGCGACCGTGTCCACCTCTTGACACTACCCGTGTCATGCCTACCTTTCTTTAATTTGACAGACACCGTGCATACGGATTGCCGCTCAATACACACCAACACATCTATATGAAAGATCACGGTCCCCCAGGCCTACCTGAATTTTGTAGTTTGGCGTAGACAAGAACGTCCGGCGTAGGGAAAGCCTTGAATTGCCTGAGCGGTACAATCCAACTCAACTACCTTGCTTCCCTCCTAGGTCGATATGGTCATGTGACCCCAGGTTTTCAAATCGAGGGCGCAAAACCTTGTCGACAAGTTGTCCAATGATCACGCACTTACGAACTTCTAGACTTAATGTAAATGTATGGCCTAACCATCACAACTTACTTCCTTTGTTTCACTTCTTCACTTTTTAAACTTCTTTTGTAGAGCCCAAACCAGGGTTGCCTCGGTGACTGACCTACAGTCCCGACATATTTTCCTCGACGACTGGCCTACAGTCCCGACATATTTTTCAGTGTTTCCATACCCTTATTGACTCATCTCATGAATGGATAACTGATAGCCTTCAAACATAACTTAAACAAAATATGTCCTTTAGGTGCCATAGTGTAGTGCCCCGTCCCTACATCGTGCCCTATTTTCTTCCACGGGGTACGCAAGAAAGGAACACTGTCGCTATCGATTCGGTCGGGACCGATAGGTCAGAATCGGTCGAATCGATCGAATGGGAACGGTTGAATTAAGATCCATTCCACGTTATGGAATGGCTGCTTCGGAACCAAGTCCCATATTCAGCAGCTTGCGCCTCAAGGATTGGCTCTGCAGCTGAGTCGGAAGAGACCTCCCGTTACTCTGGTTTTCATGCCGTACTTGATTTGGCTTTGGCTTTGGTTTTCGTAAATGCATTTTTTGTGAATATTTTCGATGGGTTTTCGTGGCTTGCGTTTTCGAGCTTCGCATTTATATCGAAATTCCTTGAATTATACAGTGTTCTAATCAGTTGCTTACGCGATTGCAGGTGATCGCATAGACGAAGTCAGGCAGCCAACCAGTCCCTCGTCTGAAGCAAGTGTAAGGTGAGTGGTTGACCTCTGTTTCACTTAACAAATTGCCTAAAAATTGGCTTTTGAAAGAAAACTAGAAAAAGTACAAAAGTACAAATTGTTCTGGAAAGTATTGCTATGGAAGTCTGATCTGAGAGCGACCACTTTGTTCCTTGGACCATACGATGATGATGAAGAAAACTGCTTGAAGAAGACGAACAATCGGAAGAACTAAGTCACCAGAAAGGTATCGAACAATGGCACTGATGGCACAGTCGAATGCTTTCCTGCTTTGCTTCACCCTGTTCTTGAGAAAAAGTTGAAGAAATGCTTCTAGGAATATCATTCTGAAAGTATGAGTTTTCTCAGAATCTCCTCTCATGTCTCTCTTTTGATCCTTTGATGTTAAAAATAAGTCTATTTATAGACTAGATCCTCTGTGCGTAAAAAGCAGCAAAATTTGGTAACTGTCACCCATGATGAGAATCAACCTTTACGCGTGATGACACGTATCCCACGTAGAGTTTTGATCTCTACGCATGGTGACACGTGTCCCACTACTTCAACAAAATGAGGAAAGCACGTACACACGTTCCTCAATAAGTGAGGCATGAAAGCCACGTAAGCAAACCACGTTCTCTTGTAGTCAGAAAAGATCGGACGTAAAAATGACCCAAAATATGTTTCCTATGTAAAGTAGCAGACTGGGCGTAAAACAGCCCAAAATAAACTTCCCGCATAAAGTGGCTAACGCCTTGAGCGTAAAATTAGCTCAAATAAACTTTATGCACACAACAGCCTTGAGCGTAAAAGCTCGAATAACTTTCGTGTGTAAAAGAAGCAATCTCTTGAGCGTAAAGTAGCCCATCTGTACACTAAACGACAGTGTTGGGTTTGGTGTAATTCAAATCTTCTCGGCTTCTGTGCTGTCCGCTGTCAGAAAATCATTATGTCAGAATCAGTATCATGCGCATTAAATGCAATGATTCGACAACTTGTCCTTCGCGTAAAAGCTCAGTAAATAGCTCTCGCGTAAAGTAGCTCGAGTAAAGTCTGAGTCTGACTCATTTTGAATTGCATAAAGTTCTCAACTTCTTTGACTTGGTCTATGAAGTACTTTTTACGCTCCTACAAAACCCCCTTCAAAGTTTTTAAATTATTTTCAAAATTTGAAATACTTTGAACAGAAGCGTAAAATTCGGGATTTCAACAAACTGCGTAGAATTCGGGATATCCAATTGTTATCCGCGTAAAATTCGGGATACTCAACAGTTCGCGTAAAAGTCGGGATATCCAACAGTCAGCGTAAATTTTGGGAATTTGAACCGAATTCAAAATTCTCTATAAATAGAGCTCTTCGAGTAGAGAGAGAACTTTACTCTTTCGAATTTTCAATCTCTCTATTCTCTTTCCCTTCATACTCTTACTTCGACTCGATGGCCCCCAAGAGCAAAGCCGCCGCCGGCATCAAGGGCAAGAAGCCCGTCGCTTCGTCGACATCCGAGCGCGCAGAAACCAACACCCCATCATCGGCGCCCCCCCCGACAGTCCAACCCCACCGTAGCTCCGGCCATGAAAGATAGAGCACTGCCTACCTTCGGCCGTGAATTCGTCGGAGAAGAAGAAGAACCCAAATTTTAAACTCCACGCCCACGTTATACGTGTCAGTGTAAAACTTGAAATAAGAAAATACGTCCACGTTATACGTGTCAGTGTAAAAATAGAAGCATACGTCCACGTTTATACGTGCCAGCGTAAAAATCAAAATACGCTCACATTAATATGTGCCAGCGTAAAATTCACATTATGCTCACATCAATATGTGCCAGCATAAAATTCATAATACGCTCACACCAATATGTGCCAGCGTAAAAATAAAAATACGCTCATGTCAACACATGCCATCGTAAAATCTATAATATGCTCACATCAATATGTGCCAGCGTAAAAAATTAAAATACGCTCATGTCAACACATGCCAGCGTAAAATCCCTAATATGCTTACATCAATATGTGCCAGCGTAAAATTTCACATGTGAAAGACTTTGCGTAAAAACAAAGAACTTTTACACTTTTAAAATTTTTTAACTTTAATTTTTGCGCATAAGCGTAAAGTTTGCATAGTCATAGTTTTATGCGTAAAAACTTAGACCAAGTCATCTGCGTAAAAATTTCAAATTAGATTTTTACTAACTTGATTTTTCTTTTTCTTTTGGCAGTGGACTTACAAATTCACCCACTTGCAGAAATATTCGGCTCGCCAGCTGGTATGGTGGGTTCAAATTATTTGAAGAACCTGTCCCATGTAGAGTTTCCTCAGTCGAATCTAGAATACCCTGAGGAGAGAGCACAGCTAATAGCTGCTCAAGGGGACAGAATGCTGCTGTCCATGATAGATGGGGAAGTATTGGTATCGCTAGATGACCAACAAATTTTGAAGCCAGCCTTCTTATTCAGAGATGCGATAGACTTCAAATCACAAACACACCCCAAGAAAGAGGCTTGGGTATTCAAGTTTGGGGAGAGGGCGATGTATCTCCCTGACAAGGACAGGGATTATCCCCTATCTGCATTTGTCCATGCCATCCATCCCCGAAAGATGCTATGGAACCTGACTTCCAGCAGTCATGGTAGGCCAGGAAGGATCATTTTCAAGAGAGAGAGAGAGCCAATGACATGGGCTACCACACCAGCACTCCCAGTGGTGGTATTTTCCCCTTCTCCAGTGTCTTACCTGGATTCACTCCGAGTGAAGATTCGGCTCTGATCCAGCCAGTACAAACTCCAATGTTCATTAACAAGTTCATAGGAGCTGCAATATTATATCCCCAGGCCAACCCTAGGCTACCAGGGTGGTTGACTCCATATAACAATTACTGGATTCAGCTTAGTACCTGGATCATGAAGCACTTCAAGAATGACCTGGAATCTATCGACCTCTATGAAGCGGTAGCCTCTACAAGCCAGGGTATACCGATGAATAGTAACATATTCTTAGCTTTGATGGAGCTGTATATGAGTTCGATAGAAACTTTTGCAACCCCACTCGGTGAGATGGGCCTTGCCCTACACGAGATGCACTTCATCTCTAAGCTGCCTATGGGAGAAGCCCCTACGAAGAGTATGTTTCCTCCAACAGGGAACTGGCAGAAATCAGAGAGAAGAATCCTCGATTAGTTGAGGTTTCCAAGAACTGATGTGCCATTAGTTAATTTGCACATCTATGTATGACAGTGGATCACACTTGGCGTACACTAATAAATGGACAACTTATCTATTCTACCATGAGAATAGAATATCCAAGAATGAGCAGGCAAGATTTCAAGAAAACAAGGCTCCGACCATCAACCCTTGTTCAATAATCCCTGCAGATCTGATCAATAGTTTAATGATCTCACATAAGTCTCCAGACAAGTATCTGCCCAAAAAGACCGGAGACATCCCTGCGGGGACTGAAACTTTGAGCCACCTGAGGCACGGCAGTCAGAAGCTCTCTAGGGAAGCCTTGCTAGCAGGCTTTCTGTCCTTGTGGCTGCGGAGACGGGTTGTGCCCAGGATCAGCAAAGTAGACCGAATTTACCGAAACGTATTGTGGCCGGCAGTACGTTTGGTGTTTAAGGTCAGGATCAACTTGCTATCGGCAATGGTGTGCCGAATAAACGCACGTTTGAGGACTTTCGGTGAGGAACTAATCAATAATGCTCCTCACCGAAAAGATTTCCCAAGGGTGGAGATGCCCTACACTTATCTAATGGGCTGGCTGCTACATCATAACTGCAATTTACTGCCGCCAGGCCCTGGATATAATACGGAGGTTTTCCTGTAAAAATTCAACAAGGCCACATGGACTGCTACTACAGTGGCAGATACCCGAGCAGTATTGAATTATTCTCACGGTTGGAACTTCTTCTGCATACGGCCACAAGTTCCAGCCGACTGCCTCGACGTACAGTTTGAAGATAGAGGGGAAGGAACGACTTCATTGCCTGTTCCAGTTTTCAGATGGCTAGTGTGCATCAGACCCTCCCATCTGATGTACAGAAATGAAGATGACTGTGCGTTTGAACCATATTTACCAAGTCGGTTCGCCCGCCAGTTTGGATATGACCAACTTTATGTTGGTAATCTGTCACCCCCAGTTTCCATGAACATGGGTATTTTAGTAATTTTCTACTTTAAAATTATTTTGGAATTATTTATTTATTTATTGTATTATTTTGGGGTTGTTTGAGTCGGGTTCGAATTTCAACTCATTCCGACTTGTATCGGGGACCCGAGGTAGTGTTGACTCTAGCGGGCCCATATACTAGTTAGCCATGGCCCACATGTTAATTATTTTAGTTAGTGACTAGGCTAATTTATTTTGATTAGGGTTTGATTAGATTAGTGTGTTGGAATGACCAAACTAGCCCCGACTTAGAAACCCTTTTCATGTATTAGCAAATAGACAAGATAGGGGCTTCCTTGACTTTTCCCAATAGGACAAAACTCCTCTCATGGCCGGCCACACCTAGTATGGATAGGCATAGCCATTTCATTATTTCATTTTTCCTCTCTCTCTCTTGTTCTTCCCCATTTTGTTTTGGAGAGCAAACCCTAGAAATTTTTCCTTCTAAATCTCTTCCATTTTATTCTATTTCAATCCATTGGAGGAGCTTGCAAGTTGGGAAAGGTTTTGGATCTTGCTTGTGTCCAAGAAGAGGCCTCTTCGTGTCGGGATCGTGTCCGAAAGATTCCTCTTAGAATCTCTCTACCGGAAGGTATATCTCTCCTCTATTTTACTCATTCTTGCATGTAGGAATCATTTCGAGCCCATAGGAATGTCCCCCCAATGTGTGTGCGTCTATTGTTGTCACGCCCCGCTCCCGTAGGAGCGATCGTCCTCGCTAGGGCGTGATGCCGCACGAGCCTAGATTGCGCTCGTGCAAGGCGGGTTCCATAACGGCCGATTACAGCGGCTGCGACGGGGTCATCGTACAGAAGTCCCAAGCAGAGACATTGAACACGCAGCGAAAATTTAGAACAAACACAAGTTATTTAAAGAAGCCCTCTCTTTTATTGATATTGGAACAACGGTTACATTGGGGGCACAAGGCCAAGATTACAATCACTCAAATACACTCGTCTCACATTACAAATCGCTCAGCTCTCTCTCATCTCTCGATACATATTTGACGATCCAACGAAAGCTTCGGAAGGCGATGTCCATACATTATGTCCTGTATAAGTCTTCAATCAACACGGCCGCACGCTTCGAATCGCCAAGGAACTCCGTGCCTCGATGCATCCAAGAGAGCTCCGCGCCACGAGCTTCTACCTGTGCCTGCACATGGAAACTGTGTAGGTGTCAGTACTCAACTGTACTGGTGGAGTGAGCTCCTCGCCCACCCATACAAAACCGACACGTTTATTTTACTTTGTGCAATACAAGCCCCTTTACGATTGTCTTTCTAGTCTTGTCTTAGGATCAATTTTAGGACCGACGCTCGGCCTATTTAGTGTCTTTAGACCATCTTCGTGCCTTGCACTAATAACGTACCCATACTTTGCCTCTAGACCTTTCTCGTGCTTGCATTGTCAACGTACCGACTCATACTTGTCTTTCGTACCATACTCTTGGACGTAACGACTAGGTCGTGTCAAATACTTGCCCGTGCCTCGAACATCGAGGCCGTGCCTCGCAGCGTAACCTGACTTATCCAAACTCGCCTTACGGCCCTTCTCGACTTAACGCGCAACGACTCACCAAAGTTGTGGAACCGGTGTTAAGAACTCAGGTACGACGCCATATCTCGTGCCGAAGGACGTGTCTTTACGTATAGCCGAATCGTAGGATTTATAATACTTTGGGTGCAACCGAGCACACATTTCACCATTCAACGTATACCGTGCTTACACTTCCTTTGTTATGACCGACACCGTGCATGCGGATTCGTCGCTTAGCATGCCAATTATCTATATGAAAGACCACTGGCATGACAAGCCATCGCGGACATAGCTCGGGTAGGCGGCGGGTCCTTCGATGCAAGGTAGCTAGCCCCATGGAAAGCCCCCGACTACCCATGCAATAAAAGCATGCGCTGCTATAACGTCTACCTCCTAGGACGACTGGGCCCGGTGCCCCGGCGTATAACCAGTCTAGGCAGAAATCCTTGTCGACAAGGTATCCAATGACCACGCACCTACGAGACATCTAGACTCACGTAAATGCATGGCCTATTTGTTGGTACGACTGGAACTATACTTAGCAACTCGTGCTCCGAATCACACTTGGCATAACGTGTCTCGGGACCGCGAGACTCCCAACCGAGGGACCGCCTCGAATACTCAACGTGGATAGGAACGCGAGACTCCCAACCGAGGGACCGCCTCGAATACTAAACGTGGATAGGAACGCGAGACTCCCAACCGAGGGACCGCCTCGAGTACTTAACGTGGATAGGAACGCGAGACTCCCAACAGAGGGACTGCCTCGAAACACCTTAACGTGGATAGGACGCGAGGCTCCCAACCGAGGGACCGCCTCGAACTACTTTGAGCTCGAGGGAACGACTACTACGTAGCCTTCCAACTTAACTTGAACAAAACGTGTTCCTTAAGTGCCATGGACCGTGGCTAACTTTACATCGTGCCAACCGTGGCTCGTGCCTTTAGCTGACTTCCTTCTTACGCGACACTACCACCCAAGTCATACGTTATATGACGGCCCGTGAGATCGTGGGACTATTTAACTTGACAACCGCAGAACGAGCGGGACGGCACTTAGAATGACTTAGGTCGATCGGCATAACTTTGCCTAACTTACTCAAGCCTACAACTTAACCTGAGGGACGAGCCAAGGCTATGCCAAGCCTTGCGCATTGGAAACGTGTATGCTTTATCGAGCATTTATGTGGGCGACGCCTATGACTTAGGCTAACTCATCGTTTGTGTCGAATACCAACTTTTCCTTCTCCCAAGCCGCGGGACGAAGGATCGAGTGTCATTTTCAAAGCACGCCGAGCACCAACTCTAATCAGACCATGGGACGTTTTCCATGTTCTAACTCGATTCGATCCGTCGGGATAATTCCCTTTAGCTATGTGGATTCGTCTCTTTTATTATTAAGCCTACTTGTGCAAGTTGAAAACACGAATTATTAAGTGAAGGCTGAGATGAGACAAGTTCACCGAAACTACCCCACCTGAGCGATGTCTTCGAGTCGTCGTTGTAAGGCCAAGTCTGAACGCCGTCGGCATTTCGATTCCTCCGATTGACTTCGCGGGACGGGGCACTACATCATACACCACTCAGAACAAGTCTCGTCCTCGAGACTTTCCTGAAGGCAAACCATACTACCATTTCTATGGCCAAGACTAAATCGTACACACTCCGCCTACGCGTTTCTTCGATTTCGAGCCACGCTCGCACTTATCGCTAACTTAGTCGTAAGGCATACCAATCGATCAGCCAACATTCGAACTCGTCTCAAATCAATGATCGCATTACTATCAACTTTTCTTCAAAACTCACGATTTCAAAATCCTCGACACTTTTCCGTTCCTTGAGTCTCACTTGATTCAACGTATCACTTAGTTGGATCGTGCGCATATTCTAGGCGTCTCCAAAATATATGTATTTCAGCCAAGCCTCGTAATAGAGAATCTGCCATCACCACTCGAGTCGGATCGTGCACATATTCGGGCGTCCCTGATATACGTGCATGTCAGCCGAGACTCGCGTGTGGTGCCTTCGTAACTCCTATCGCTTTGCGCCGGGACGTCTGCCTAACCGCTAGGCTAAGTCTTTCCGGCAGTACTGGAATCATAGTTCCCAAACAACGATATCAACACTGACCCCATCCTAAGGTCAAACCAAATCGATGGTACGGGGTTTTCTATCCAAGCTCGCATCACTCCGATTTCTAAATATCGAGCATAGATTCCCTACGCAATTCCAATACTCATCGAATGGGGTCCGAATCGTTTAGTAAAACCATCCTACGATAACTTACATTTCAACCAATTCCACGTCGTATCAATATCGTTCGTTCATCAAACCATTTTGCATAGTCTATCTTCTTCGAACACGTTCGACATAATCCGCCTATCAATCTTTCCAAGTCAAGCATGCTACGACACGATTCATCGCAAAACCGTAATTCATATTTTATGTTTTCAAAATCATCTATTCCAATTCACGTAATCAATCACAAGATCGTCTGACTTAACAAAACGTTGCGCTCCGATCTCACGCGAGTCAGATTATTCACGGTGGGCACGAATCACCATGCATGCTCCCGCGAGATAATCATTCTCATCGGGACGTAAATCTTGTTTGTGTATAGACTAGTTCATTCTCGATGCGCGGAGTGGACCTACTCAATCCTCAAGTTTCATTCAATCACCAATCATAAGTTCTAACATTCTCGAGTTCTCCTTCGCATCAAGCCAACAAGTCGAGATAATCAAAGTTGCCGCGTCCTGATTTTCTGAGTTCGATCATTCTCACGACATGAATCACCATGTTAGCGCTCACGCGGAATGATCGCCCCAAATTCGACGCAACGCATGTGCGAGGCTAGAGTTGCGCTCGTACAAGACAAGAATGTCGACGCTGTGGTTATCAACGCAACCATCAAAACACGATTTCTTTTACTCAACATTCACCTAAATCAAGATCCTAAGTATTGCATCCATCAGAATGATAACACTTGTACGATCGTCATTCACCGTGTCAGAGTACCCCCGAGTTATCGTATATCGATCTTTGAAATGCCTCAATACCATCGATGATATGCGTAACCTGACGATCTTCCTTTGCAACGAATTTTGAGTCGTACGAATGATGCTATCGTCCGACTGGATTATCTCCTCGAATCGTTTACATCATCAATTTCTTTAACCCAAATTCACGTATCGTTTATCCGTCGGTCTTAAGTCATCGACTACGCATTTCCTCAATTCGCATCATTCCTTGCTAACTCAAACCATCGAGCACATCAATTTCAATCCTCAGAGTCGTTTGTGTAACTTCAAAGTCGAACCTTTCGTGCACGCTATCTTCCCGTCGTGCTAACTTTTCGTAAACTATCCGTATCAATTTCTTCGATTCTATTTCACCTACTCAGTCATTTTTGCGTTTCATACTCGTGCAATCCTCAATCTTTCACCCGAATGATTTCTAAGACGGACCATTATGTCACGCCCCGCTCCCGTAGGAGCGATCGTCCTTGCTAGGGCGTGATGCCGCACGAGCCTAGATTGCGCTCGTGCAAGGCGGGTTCCATAACAGCCGATTACAGCGGCTGCGACGGGGTCGTCGTACAGAAGTCCCAAGCAGAGACATTGAACACGCAGCAAAAATTTAGAACAAACACAAGTTATTTAAAGAAGCTCTCTCTTTTATTGATATTGGAACAACGATTACATTGGGGGCACAAGGCCAAGATTACAATCACTCAAATACACTCGTCTCACATTACAAATCGCTCAGCTCTCTCTCATCTCTCGATACATATTTGACGATCCAGCGAAAGCTTCGGAAGGCGATGTCCATACATTATGTCCTGTATAAGTCTTCAATCAACACGGCCGCACGCTTCGAATCGCCAAGGAACTCCGTGCCTCGACGCATCCAAGCGAGCTCCGCGCCACGAGCTTCTACCTGTGCCTGCACATGGAAACTGTGTGGGTGTCAGTACTCAACTGTACTGGTGGAGTGAGCTCCTCGCCCACCCATACAAAACCGACACGTTTATTTTACTTTGTGCAATACAAGCCCCTTTACGATTGTCTTTCTAGTCTTGCCTTAGGATCGATTATAGGACCGACGCTCGGCCTATTTAGTGTCTTTAGACCATCTTCATGCCTTGCACTAATAACGTACCCATACTTTGCCTCTAGACCTTTCTCGTGCTTGCATTGTCAACGTACCGACTCATACTTGTCTTTCGTACCATACTCTTGGACGTAACGACTAGGTCGTGTCAAATACTTGCCCGTGCCTCGAACATCGAGGCCGTGCCTCGCAGCGTAACCTGACTTATCCAAACTCGCCTTACGGCCCTTCTCGACTTAACACGCAACGACTCACCAAACTTGTGGAACCGGTGTTGAGAACTCAGGTACGACGCCATATCTCGTGCCGAAGCACGTGTCTTTACGTCTAGTCGAATCGTAGGCTTTATAATACTTTGGGTGCAACCGAGCACACATTTCACCATTCAACGCATACCGTGCTTACACTTCCTTTGTTATGACCGACACCGTGCATGCGGATTCGCCACTTAGCACGCCAATTATCTATATGGAAGGCCACTGGCATGACAAGCCATCGCGGACATAGCTCGGGTAGGCGGCGGGTCCTTCGATGCAAGATAGCTAGCCCCATGGAAAGCCCCCGACTACCCACGCAATAAAAGCATGCGCTGCTATAACGTCTACCTCCTAGGACGACTGGGCCCGGTGCCCCGGCGTATAACCAGTCTAGGCAGAAATCCTTGTCGACAAGGTGTCCAATGACCACGCACCTACGAGACATCTAGACTCACGTAAATGCATGGCCTATTTGTTGGTACGACTGGAACTATACTTAGCAACTCGTGCTCCGAATCACACTTGGCATAACGTGCCTCGGGACCGTGAGACTCCCAACCGAGGACCGCCTCGAATACTCAACGTGGACAGGAACGCGAGACTCCCAACCGAGGGACCGCCTCGAATACTCAACGTGGATAGGAACGCGAGACTCCCAACCGAGGGACCGCCTTGAGTACTTAACGTGGATAGGAACGCGAGACTCCCAACCAAGGGACTGCCTCGAAACACCTTAACGTGGATAGGACGCGAGGCTCCCAACCGAGGGACTGCCTCGAACTACTTTGAGCTCGAGGGAACGACTACTACGTAGCCTTCCAACTTAACTTGAACAAAATGTGTTTCTTAAGTGCCATGGACCGTGGCTAACTTTACATCGTGCCAACCGTGGCTCGTGCCTTTAGCTGACTTCTTTCTTACGCGACACTACCACCCAAGTCATACGTTATATGACGGCCCGTGAGATCGTGGGACTATTTAACTTGACAACCGCAGAACGAGCGGGACGGCACTTAGAATGACTTAGGTCGATCGGCATAACTTTGCCTAACTTACTCAAGCCTACAACTTAACCTGAGGGACGAGCCAAGGCTATGCCAAGCCTTGCGCATTAGAAACGTGTATGCTTTATCGAGCATTTACGTGGGCGACGCCTATGACTTAGGCTAACTCATCGTTTGTGTCGAATACCAACTTTTCCTTCTCCCAAGCCGCGGGACGAAGGATCGAGTGTCATTTTCAAAGCACGCTGAGCACCAACTCTAATCAGACCGTGGAACGTTTTCCATGTTCTAACTCGATTCGATCCGTCGGGATAATTCCTTTAGCTATGTGGATTCGTCTGTTTTATTATTAAGCCTACTTGTGCAAGTTGAAAATACGAATTATTAAGTGAAGGCTGAGATGAGGCAAGTTCACCGAAACTATCCCACCTGAGCGATGTCTTCGAGTCGCCGTTGTAAGGCCAAGTCCGAACGCCGTCGGCGTTTCGATTCCTCCGATTGACTTCGCGGGACGGGGCACTACAATTGTGTCCATTTTGGATCCATTTAGAGGCCAATAGGTGCGTCCATGGTGCTGGGTTGTGTCCAAGTGGGAGGATCTCTATTTTGGACACACCACTTGTTTGTGGTTATGTATGAATGCTATTTTGTCTCTTTATTCTCAGATTTTATTCATACGGAGATGTTATTTGTGATGTATAGGTTGGTATCAATGAGTATCATATTGTACCATATTATCAAATCTATATATATATATATATATATATATATATATATATATATATATGTATATATATATATATGTATATATGTGGCTTATATATATTATTCTCTATGTATATATATATATATACACTACTAAAATCTGTCAATTCAGCGACGCGTCAAGACGTCGCTAAAAAGGGCAAATACATCGCTAATTTCTATTAGCGACGTATTCAGCGACGTTTTTAAGTAGTCGCGATTAACCTAGTCGCTAAACAAGAAAATGTCGCCAAACGTCGCTATTGCGCCGAGCTTTAGCGACGTGCCCACGTCGCTAATTTAGTGACTGCCAGCGACATAAAACGTCATAATTTACCGACATAATATAGCGACGTTGAGCGACTTGACATGCATCGATGCTGACCTGGCTTTAGAGCCAAATGGCGACGTTCTGCTACTTTTTAACGTCACTATATTACCGACATATAGCGACGTTTAGCGACGTCCATGTAGCGACGTTTAGTGACGATTTGCGACGGTACTCATTAATGTTAGCGACGTACTTAGCGACGTTTGTATCGTCGCTGGACGTCGCTGACAGTCGCTGAACGTCGCTAATATTAAAAAAATTTACAGCATTTGCAGCATTTGCAGAATTTGCAGAATTTGCAGCACCATTTGTTACAACAACGACTGTGTATCACGAACATAGTATCAAACAACACATACACACAATCACGAACACGTTTGAAACACAATCTCATTAATCAACACAGAGTTATGAAAATTTGTAACAATGTCAAACATAATGTGTCCACATAAGAATAAAGTATGTAAAATCACATAAAAGACCCAACAATGGGCCATCACACAACAATGTATATGCCGACTACGACTGATCAGGAGGAGCATCACCGCTCCTATCACCGCTCCTGGAAAGAAGGTAAGCATACTGCTCCGGTGTAAGAACCACCGACGACGATGAAGAAGGAGGCAATGCAACCGCTGGAGAAGGAGGCAGTGTAACCGCTGGAGATGGGTGCGTCCGCGTCTCCTCTTGGGCTCGGAGTCTGGCGCTGCATTGCTCCATGCAAGTCGTTATCCTGGTAACGGTGTCGTGAATGGACTCCTGTGTCCCCTGTACTTGCTGCACGGTGCGCTCGAGCTCGTCAAAGCGTGCGGTGACCGACGCAGCGTCCTCTTGCGCCTGAGGCCCTTGCTGCTCAGCAATCCTCCTCAGCATATCGTCGTGCAGCTCAGCAATCTGGCGGACAATGGTCTCCTCGACTCGGGACGACTCGACCTGTGACGGCTGTGAATGCGCACTGGAAGAGGGAGCCCTGGATGCCTGCGTCGCAACAAATGCGACGTAGGACCCCGTACCGTAGTACGTACCCCTCTGAAGACCACCAACAGCGGTCTTCCAGAGCTCGTCCTCCGACTGAGGCGGAGAGGGTTGCGATGTACCAACCCCTCCCTCTGCCTGTGCACTAGCACTCGCACGCTCATCACGTAGCCTAACATACTCTTCCTAGAAATCATTGTGCATCTTTATACATCAGTACTTACCTAAATTAGCCTAATAAACGTCTAAAATATTTAATTATTATTAAGTATATGGTTATCTGTATATTCTTCAAGTTGTGTTAAAAATTAACGAAATCTAAATTAGTACTTACATAGCTCTGAGTAGCCCGGTCGTCGATGAGCTTCCCGTCCTTCCGATGGGTGGCCAGGAAGACGGTCACCATGTTTGCGTCCTCACCCCTCTTCACCTGCGTGTTTGTTATATTTTATTCTTTAGTAAAATAGAAAATTATATACTCCTACTATCAATAAATTCTTATATTTGACAATAAATTACATGCCAGACGACGGAAATGCTCCGTCATAGGAATCGATCCACCACACCACTTTCCGGCCATCGTCCTAGCCGCCTTCGCCTTCTCCGACCGCTCTTTGTACTCGGGCTCCTCAAATCGAGCCCTCATCGTGGTCCACTGGTCAGGTGTGATCCAACCAGCAATCGGCTTTCCGGAGCGGTGACGTTTTTTCTGATCGTCAATAGCATCACAGATCAACTTGGCGGCGACGGCAGGAAACTGCCTCTCAATCTGCTCGACGCGGTGTGGTGGATAAAAATAAGTCCTCTACAAGAATTACAAATTAAAATAATTAGTTCTAAAAAATACTTAAAATTATATTAATCATACTAAATTAACTATCTTTAGTTACCTTGAAGTGGGCAAACCAGAATGCCTTCCTCTCTTCCGAGGCATCCGAGTAGTTGATCCACGGACCCCCATAGTTGGACCTTAGAAAGGTGCCCAACGCTCTCTGTACCGACGAGGGACGATATCTGTATACAACGATAACCGACGTATTAATGAATATATATAGATATACAGACATGCATAAAATATTGATTTAACTTACTTCGTAGGACCGTCGGCCCAAATCTCCATCCTCGTCTCGCCCTGAGGTGCGCATGCAGGGTCGCTCTGGTATGGATCCGCCCGGGCGGGACGGGCGGGAGTAGGGACTACCTCCTCCACCTGCTCCCCACCCGCCATGCTGCTGTCAGCGCTAGGAAGGCTAGGAGAAGTAGTATGATCAGCAAGCCTGGAACTGCTCGTCGCAGGTGCACTGCCACCCGGACCTGGGACCGTATGGTACAATGGAGTGCTCGGGTCAGAGGATGGTCCAGAGCCATCCTCCTGTAACGGAGCTCTCTGCCCACCTAAGGACACGGATCATGCTGGCCTATCTCCGCGTCGTCCTGAGGTGCCTCCGCGTCGTCATGCCATGCTGATAATAACATTGGAGTTCATAATTTAAGACTACAGAAATATGAATACATCGAAATCACAGTTTATGATTAAAAATATAAATAAATACAATGACAGTTTAGAAATATCTGCATACATTGGAATTCATAATTTAAGTTTTCAAAAGTGATCATAGTTCATAATTTAAGATTACAGAAGTATTAATACATCAAAATCACAGTTTTTCAATCATCCTCTGAAAATTCATCTTCTTCGTTTGCCTCCTCCTCATCATCCTCTTCCTTTTCCTCCTCATCGTCAGCATCATCTCCTTCGTCTTCCCCTTCGGATACTTGTACCTCTTCTACACAAGTAGATATTGAATGGGAAACTTCTGCTGAGTCGACATCAACTGTATTAGGTACAAGAGGCAGCTCGTCCTCCTGATAAGCCACTTCGTCGACGTTGTAGGTATTTCTAGCTTTAGTCTTGCATACTGCCCACCAGTCGTACCTCGTTGTTCCCCGTCTAGGATATGTTGTAAAATATACGAGTTG
The DNA here is from genome assembly GCA_029216955.1 of Iris pallida. Lineage (NCBI taxonomy): Eukaryota > Viridiplantae > Streptophyta > Magnoliopsida > Asparagales > Iridaceae > Iris > Iris pallida. The sequence continues at coordinate 9,774,016 of JANAVB010040417.1, read as the reverse complement.
AGCTTGACTTGCTAGGATAAATGGTTCGTATCCTTGGTATCGACGACGGTAGTTAATATCTACAAGACCATGTTTGTCAATTTTCCATCCTTGATCTTGTATGGGATCGAACCAATCAACTTTGAACAATACGATCTTGGCATGCTCTATGCCATAGTTGTACGTCAATTCCACGATCTCACGTAAGACGCCATAGAAATCATTGCCTGGAGTGACATCTTTGTAGTTTGTAGATTTGATACACAAGCAACTGTTTTTTGTGGAATCAAGATCCAGGAAGCTATCTCTGATGACAGCATTTGTTGACTTGAACTTAAACCCATTCACGCAATAACTTGGCCATACTTTGACGGCATAAATTGGTCCCTTGGCAAGAGTTCTAATAGATTCATTCTCAAGAATGACGTCCGGACGATCGACCTAAACACGAAAAGATACAAAATTAAGTTTAATGTTAAGTTATTTCTTGTGCAGTTGTGAATGGAGGAAGATTCTAACTAGCTTCTTACGTACATATGCAGTCAACCAAGACGGGAAATGAAGTCTCATTTCTTCTTCTACTTCTTCATCTGCAATGTATGGTATACTTGACCTCACCTCATCATTAAATTTGCTGAAAACCAATAAATATCGGGATATACTCGTTAAATTATAATAACGGAATCAACAAATAGATGACTTGAATGTTGAAGATTTTTACTTACCACTCTAGCTTTTCCACTTCATCCTCCTCGCAGTTGAGTAATATATATAACTGGGCCGCCTTTAGTTCCTCATCATTCAAATATCTCTTTTTCAGTTTTCCTGAAGGCTTTCCAAGAGCATTGAAGACTTTCAATAATGCATCATTATATTCTATATCTCCATCGTCGTTCCTCGGAGCTCTTGTTCTATTTGTAGCAATATGAGGCTTGAAATACATTGAACAGAAGTTTGTAATCTCCTCAAGGACATAAGCTTCACAAATAGAACCCTCGACCCGTGCCTTATTTTTTACCTTCCTCTTCAGGTGGTTTAGATGGCGCTCGAACGGGTACATCCACCGATAACCGACGGGCCCACCAACACGTGCCTCATATGAAAGATGAATTGGCAAATGCTTCATAGAGTCGAAGAATCCAGGAGGGAACACCCTCTCAAGCTTACACAATGTTACTGCAATATCCTTCTCCTGCTTTTCAAGCCGATCGACGAGCAACTTAGTAGAACAAAGATCTCTGAAGAATATGCTAAAGCTCTGTCAGTGGATCCCAAACGACATGAGGTAAGAATTCTCGAAATGCAATCGGGATTAACCTCTCCATAAAAACGTGATAGTCGTGGCTCTTCATACCCTGTAGTTTGTTCTCCTTCGGGTCAACACATCTTCTCAAATTCGATACGTACCCGTCTGAAAATTTTAGGCCCTGGATCCACCTACAAAGTTTACCTTTGTCCTCCTTGTCCAGTGAGAAAATGGCCCTGGGCTGCTTATACTTCCCACTGCCTTCCTTTATCAAATGCAACTCTGGACGTCTGCATATTTCTTCTAAGTCCAACCTGGCTTTGGGATTGTCTTTCGTCTTCCCCTTTACGTCCATCACAGTATTTATTATATTGTCAAATACATTCTTCTCGATATGCATGACATCCAGGTTATGTCTGAGCAGATGGTCACTCCAATATGGTAGGTCCCAGAATATACTCCTCTTCGTCCAGTTGTGAGCGCGGCCAAATCCATCACACTTGTACCCCGCTGTAGGCTCTTCAATAGCACTTGACAATTCTTTAACTTCTTTCCATATCGTGTCCCCAGACCACCGTGGCGGTGGATTGGACTTCTCTACCACGCCAGCACGAAAAGCATTCATGTTCCTCCTGTACGGATGATCCTTTGGCAGGAACCGTCGATGACAATCAAAGAAGCACGGTTTTCCTCCGTGTTTCAAACGGAAAGCCTTAGTGCGATCCATGCAATACGGACATGCGAGACGACCATGGGTGCTCCAACCCGATAACATTCCATAGGTCGGGAAATCATTGATGGTCCACATTAGTGTGGCCCTCATCTGAAAGTTCTGCTTTCTGGAAACATCATATGTGGTTGCACCTACTTCCCACAACTGATTCAGCTCATCTACCAAGGGCTGTAAGTCACATCGATATTCCTCTTCGGGTTCTTCGGACCTGGAATAATAACAATTAGGAACATGTGAGGAGTCTTCATACACATCCAATGCGGCAAGTTGTACGGAGTAACAATCACTGGCCAACAAGAATATTGTGAGCCCGAAAGTCCAAATGGGGTAAAACCGTCGGAGGAAAGCCCCAATCTGACATTACGCGGCTCCGAAGCAAAATCGGGATACACTCGATCAAAGTGCTTCCATGCTTCTCCATCGGATGGATGATCCAGTACTCCATCTATTTGTTCCCGCTTGTGCCAACTCATATTATCAGCTGTCTCCTTTGCCATAAACAACCTCTGCAACCGCGGCGTCAAAGGCAAATAGTGCATCGAATCTGTTGGCTTGCGTGCACCAGAAGTCCTTATTGTACTAGTTGCCTTGAAGCGATCGGCACCACAAAATCTGCAGGCGTCTTCATCCTTGTCGTCCTTATAGTACAACATGCATCCGTTGCGACATGCATCAATTTTTTTATACCCCATCCAGAGCGATCTCACCATTCTCTTGGATCGGTAGAAGTCTTTAGGTAACTTGCCACCCTCCGGCAATATATCTATAATTAACTCCAGGATTCGGTTGTAGTATTCTTGAGACATGTTAAAATCTGATTTTATGCTCAACAATCTTGTAACCACCTACAACGGTGAATGGTCATCACAACCAGGATATAAAGGAGTCCTTGCATTCTCCAGCAACTCCATGAACTTTGCAGCATTGGCATTCGGTGCCTCCTCAGCTGTATATTGATTGTTCGGATCAAAACTAGGCCCCGCAGCATCGAAAACCATGTTCGTCCACCCTTGGTCGTAATCAGCATGCTTGTGGACATCTACATAAGGCTCCACATAAGGCTCTGGCTCGGAGGCTAAAGACACAAGTTCTCCGTGTGCGGTCCACTGATAATAATTTGGCATGAAACCCCTCGAATACAAATGATATGTCACATCCACTTCCGAATGATATTTCAAGTTGCGACATCTCATACATGGACACTTAATTTTTGTACGGTCCATGTACTGAGGGAACGCCTTGGCAAACTGCAGGAACTGTTGCACACCCTGTATAAATTCATCCCGCACACCGTACATGTCATCAGGATGACGATTGTACATCCACAAACGGTTCCGCAGATAGTAATTCATATCCATTTTAAGATAATTCTGTAAAGATTGACACAGATAATAATTCATCAGGATGACGATTGTATATCCACAAACGGTTCTGCATAATTGCCAAATGTGGGAACGAATGGCTCAGAACACAACCCAAAATGCATTCTAGCATACATTAGTTTGAATCATCTATGTTCTGTACATATTCATATTGTGTAGTATATGTTCTTATCGAATCTAGTATCTGAAGGATGTAACAGAATCAAGATGAACCCACATAATATAATACTAAGACATTATCTACTACTAAAAGATGTAGTGATAGGTTGTCGTATCATCATTGCCTAGGGATGGGGGTCGGAGGACAGTCAACTTTATCTACGGCTACATAGTTTATGCCTCGCCAGTCGAATGGCTGCAGGGACTATGTCCTGATCACGATGTCGTACCATAGATTATCTACTACGAATTAAGACTTTCAACTAAGCAGTCAAAGGGTACTGAACAGAAAGTCTAATTATAAGACTTTCAACTAAGCAGCGTTGTAGGATTTAAAATATGGTATTCAGGATTAGTATCCATCCTTCGTGACATAGCTGACTCTGCCAAAACCTGACCAACATATCCTACACTAATCATTCCATATTTCAGTAATGTCAGTGAGCTAAATCATACTCAACTGTCGAGAATACTTAGGAGAAAACTCATTCACAGGATTAGTATCCATCCTTCGTGACATAGCTGAAATTTTATAGAGCTCGATAATAATTATTAGTCAATTTATTCATCATTTCAAAACCCTGAAAAAGCCCAAAAAAACTCCCAGTATCAGTAAATAGGGCTCGAACCCTAGATTAGAATTCGAATCCAAGCAAAACATCAAATTGACAGTTGATATGCCCAAAAAACTCCCAGTATCAGTATATAGGTGTCACACTATGAGTCTCGTGTCCACACAGTGGGACACGACGTGTCCAAACTAACAAAATAGGTATCACACGAACTAGAAGCGAGTCCACTGTGAGTCTCGTGTCCACACAGTGGGACACGACGTGTCCAAACCAACAAAATAGGTGTCACACGAACTAGAAGCGAGTCCACTGTGAGTCTCGTATCCACACAGTGGGACACGACGTGTCCAAACCAACAAAATAGGTGTTACACGAACTAGAAGCGAGTCTACTGTGAGTCTCGTGTCCCCGGCAGCGAGTCCACGCTCTCGTGGACACGAAATAGAAGCGAGAGAGAGAGCTAGAAGACGAGGAGAACTGGGAAGCGGGGGGGGGGGGGGGGAGAGAGTTACCTGAGGAGGAGCTACCTGAGGAAGGAGGAGGAGGAGGAGGAGAAGGAGGAGGGACATCGCCGGAGGAGCGCCGCGGAGGAGGAGGCCGGAGGAGGGAAATCGCCGGAGGAGCGTCGCGGAGGAGAGGGCACGAAATATTTGGGGGAAAATTTTGTGAAAGTTCAAAACTGCGAAACCCTTGCTATATGAAACAATTAGCGACGTTCTTCTAGAACGTCACTAAACGTCGCTGATATTTATAAAACGGCGACGCTACTTAAATTGCGTCGCTATACGTCGCTACATCAGCGACGTGTACCGACGAACTTATGACGCCTATTCTCATTTAACAAATTGCAGCCGCTAGACGTCGCTATTAGTCGCTGTTAGCGACAAACAACGACGTCTTGTATAAACGTCGCTAAAACCCCAAAAAATAGCGACGTTCTTCTTTGGAGTCGCTAAATACGTCGCTGATATGACTTATTTTGGTAGTGATATATATATGTATATATATATTATGGTTTATATATATGTATATATATACTATGGTATGTGTATGTGGGATTTTGTGTTGGTTGTGGGTACATACAGGGTTCGGCCAAGGAGTATTGGCTTGTGTGTATGTGTTGGGTGTTGGAGAGTTTGAGAGAGAGTAGGTGAGTGTGGTGTAGTGGTGTTTAGGTGTAGGAGAGGGGGGGGGGGGGGGGACAACCATTCCTTGCTGTCCATTTCAGCAGCACTTGCTGCCAATTTAGTCCAGATTTTACACCCCCCCTTTGGCTGTCAATTTACCCCAATATCAGTCCCCCTTTAAGACATTCATGGCTGTCCCTTTAGTCCCCTTAAACCACCTGTTAACAGCCACCAAATCCATACCATAACAGCCCATATGTAAGCCTATATACTGTCCTAACTAACCCCCACAATTCAGTCCCCTTGGACTGTCCCCACAGTCCAGTTTTGCCCACCCATGGCTGTCCAGATTTTGCCCAAGTGGCCGTCCCCATTTCACCACTTAACAGTCCAGTTTTGGCCACTAGATGACAGTCCAATACACCCTCCTAAACCTACCATATGCTGTCAATTTCAGCCTTAACTTACCTCACCAAGTCAGCCCATGTACACCCTTTGATAGCCCCACAAATTAGTCCCAACACACCCTACACTACTGTCCCATGGCTGTCCCTCCCTTACTCCAATTCAGTCCACATTTGCTTCACAAATCAGCCCACTATATGAGCCATGGGTGTTTGTGTGTATGTTATGAGTATTGTGTGTGTGAAAGCCTAGAGTGTGTAGCTAGTAGCCTATAGGTTAGCCTATGTGTAAACCTATAGGAAAGCCTATATTAGTGTGATACATGTGAGAGTGTTGTGTGTGAGTGAGTGTTAGGGAGATGTGAGGAAATTCATGATACATGGTAAGGTCATGGTAAGGGTAATGTAAGTTTTACCTAGGAATAGGGTATTTGAGTTTAGAGTCTAAGATAGGGTTAGAACTTGATTCCCTTGGTTGGTAATGATCAAATATAGTGCTCATAGACTAGTTTTGACGTCGGTTGACCATTTTGACCAAAAGTCAACAAAAGTCAACCGAGAGTCAAACTTAGTCTTTAAGCGACTAGATTTGACCGAAACCAAACCAGAGTTGACCAGTTGACTGAAAGTCAATAGTTGGTCAACATTAGGCTAGTTTGACCTAGGGTTGACCAGAGTTGACCATGGTTGACTTTTTGACCAAAAGTCAACTGTAAGTCAACCTTTGACTCCGTTTGACCTAGTTTGACTTGGATTGACTCCCAGTGACCTAGTATGAACCAGTATGACCTAGTATGACTCAGTCTGACCTAGATTGACCTAGTTTTGACTTAGACTTGCATTCATGACTTGAATTAGTTTTCTTTTTCAGTATTAAGCCCTGTTTGACTCATAGTATCTTATTTTAGGTCTGTGATTACTCTGAGCGCCTGTTCACCTTATCAGCTCAGGACCACAGGCGAGTACATTCACTGATAATTTTTATTGTCTTGATATCTACTATATCTGATTCAGTTGTAGTGTTTTACATGATTTTCGACACGACGGTTCACGGACTAGTATACGTCGGATCCTGTCATGAGATGTTATTCCTGGACTTCCATGGTATATGGGTATGTGATATTTTTGTGTTCCTATACTTATATAGACATTGATTTTGGAGTGGACTGCCCCCCTGCTCTCGAACCCTGTGTCATGACGTGCCATGTCCGGATCCGTGATACAATTCGGGGATGGAGAAATTATTAGGGGTTATGTGATCAAAGCCTTCCTGTAACTATTTTTGCTAGCGCCACCCTCACCTCACGTAGGGTGTAGCAGATACTCCATTGCCAGTTATCCAGGTTGGACGGCATGACTCTCCGTTGAGGACACCGCGGATTACCGGGCCAAGTGGATAACTCTCTCTTGACTCCCTAGCCGATCACATATCGCTCTAATAGTTCAAATCACTTTCACGTTTATTAGCGTATCTTATATTCCAGTTCAGCTTTACTTTCTGTACTTCTCACCATGCTATGATTCCATTACTCACATGCTCTACCTGCCGTTATACTGTACCATGATTTGAGAGTAAGTTCTGTTTGAAAGAAGGGTTACAACCTCGGTCCTTGTTTGGTTCAAGGGTTGTAACTCGGCTTTCAAATGGTTCCCAATTCGTCTATATCTTTGTCTTGTATTTTATTATACTGTCTCTTATAGTATTTGTCAATTCATATGGAACTGCTGTTGGTGTTTGTACTTGCTCATTTTCCTGACAGGATACCGTTGATATATTACAGATGACTCTGAGACTAATTGCCCGACCTACTATGGGGTTGAGTCTGACGGAGTAGACTTAGACCGTGGCTTGTTGGTAGAGCCACTAGACTTTGCTCACCCTGAGTAGCATAGTTTAGTTAGGTTTGCCTGGCCTGCGAGCCTGTAACGCCCCAGTCCCAAAATACGTAGGACCAAGTACGTAAACATGCCAGCTGTATTCATACGAAGTACGTAGGCCTCGTATAAATACATAAGCTGTAAAATGTAGTAATCCAAGACAAACTAAATCTCATCCACAATAAAAAGAATAATAATATAAATATCAACTCGAATATTTATGATACAATCGTTGGGCGGAGACAAAGTCCACTACCAACTATCTTAATGAAAGAAATGTACAAGAATCGATCAAATAAAATGGCAAGACGAACCAAGCGCAATCGTCTTCGAAGGAATGGAGAAGACCACGGCCTTGGCTAGAATACCTGCGGAAGACAATGAACACACACCTGGGGAAAAACCAGGTCCTCAGACGGACGTAGAAAGATACATGAAGAACAAGCTAATATGAACTGTCAGCATAATAAAATAATATATAAATGACTATTCTAGACACAAATATGCAAAGGAGAATCTAATCGCCTAATGTGCAATTTAGAGGACAACTTTCATGTGCATGGGTGGGATTTTAGGCTATGTGTACGTAACTGGCATCCAGTCATCTGTATCCGTCCGTAACGTCTAAAACGTCAGAGGGCATCTGCAAATATATCGCCACAGTTCCATCCGGAGACTGTGGTTTACCTGTTTGGATTCCCATACGTACTAGCGACTATCCTCCCCCAATATTTCCTACACTGTTCAAGTCATGTCCATGGCTTGCCCAGTTTTGTAACTGCTTGAGTCTCTAAAACCCTAATCATAGCAGTTACGAATATCTACCGTCACACGAACTTAGAGATAGCTAGTCAATAAGTCGTGCCCCTAATAAAATGCCTCAAACCATGTAGTATGAGTGTCACAGCCAAAGGAGATATAAGGATATCCCCCAACAAGAAGGTAGTCCCCTGACACTAAGTCATCATGCATAAAATAAAATAACGACTAATAAAGTCGCTTGCACCCAAGTGTGGCTTGGACGCACAGTTTATAACAAAGGAAATTAACAATATGAACAAAATAAATAATGCAGAAAATAAATAATTGACAGTTAATTAGCAAGGTATACTTGCCTGTTGCGACGCCTGGTGAGCTGCCTGGTGTGGTGCAATGATCAAGGTGGCACATCATATGGCTTTGATGTTGCAACTATGCAAAGGGGTCTCTGATGATGGCACCGATTATTCCATCGGGTCCAGGACAGTCGAATTAGCTAGGGACGATAGGAGGATGTATAGAATTAACGAGGAAATAGGAACAATGGGATTAGTCATAGGAGGATAATTGAAAGAAATTGGATAGTTAAATACGTATACTATTTGAGAAAATATTTTTACAATATTTGAAACTATATTTTATTAGTAAAAAAAAATACTTTTTAGGTAAATACTTAAAATCAAAATAATGTTTTAGGTAGAAAGCCATATCTTTACTTAGTCAAGAATAGTGTGAAAATCCAGAAAAAAATATTTTAGGGAAAAAACTAAATTTTGTAAGTAAACAAAATCTATGTTTTATAAGTAAGCATATTGAAATTCTAAGAACATCCTCTTGAGGCAAAATCTAAATTTTGTCAAATATATATTTTAGCTAAACACATGAAAATCTAGATAAACTTTTTAGTGCTAAAAACTACATTTTGTCAAATAAATATTTTGGGTCAAAAAAATATTAATCTTAATAGATATATTAAATATAATAATTTTATAAATTTCAAAACCATTAGTACTAATAATAATAATAATAATAATAATAATAATAATAATAATAATAATAATAACAACATAGATATATAAATAATTAATAGAAATAATTTTTTTAATAATTACAGTAATATTAATAATAATAATAGTGATGATTATAATAATTATATTAACCACACAAGAATATAAACAAAATACTAATAATTAATCAATAATAAAAATATAAAAAAAACCGAATGAAAGTGCTGCTCCCTTTCTTGGAAGAAGAGGAGAGAGAGAGTAATGGAAAGGGGAAACAAATGGGGACGAGCAGTGGAGGTTTGCCGACCATGGCGCGGCGTGGCGGCGCCGGGTGTGGGCGTTCGGCGAGGAGAAGGGAGAGATCGGGAGATGAGAGGAAGCGGTGAAGGAGTGAGGGATCACTCGGGGTGTTCGGCGCCGGTGGTCCAGAGCGCGCCGGAGGATGGATATCGAGGGGAGATGGATCTCTGGCTCGGCGGAGGAGGCGAGAAGGGGCTCGGGACGGCGGATCTCGGTCGGCGACAGGGGTTTGTCGGCGGAGGCGGAGGATTTCAGGAGGAGGGCGGCGGAGCAGTGGTTTTCCGGTGGGGTCGTCACCGAGGGCGGATGGAGATGATCGGAGGAGAGGACGAGGGAGCGGCGGAGATACGGAGAGGGGTGGGTGGCCGTGGAGGTAGGGTCAGCGGAGGCGGAGGAACTATGGAGGCACGGGCTAGACGTGGCGGTCACGGCGCGGCCGAGAGGGAAGAGCGAAGGGGAAACGGGGGACTCGCTGGCACCGGGGCACGGAGATGTCGGTCGAGGAGCGCACCACGGACGTGTGGTCGGAGAGGTAAGCTTCGATATTGATTTCTGTCGATTTTTGGTGGATGTCGATGAGGACGGGTCGGGTGACGGGGGCGGTGGTCCTCGGTTTTGGTGGTGATGCTGGCTTGGCCGGGTTTTGGCGTGGTGGCGGTGGGTGTCGACGGGGACCGGCCTATAATGGTCGTGGTGTTGCTGCTGAAGGTGGTGGCTATTATGCCGGAGAGAAGCAGGGTCATCTATGGAGGTCGAGGGCAGTGCTGGGGTCGCCGGCTCGGGCTTTGCCGGAAGTAGGTGTTTTGATGGCAGGACGGTTTTGGTTGCAGGGGTCGGCCAGGCTGGTGGCATTGGGCTGGACTGTGGCGAGGAAAGGACAAGGCGGCGCGGAGGTGGCACTAGGGAGACCTAAGGGCTTAGGGTTAGGGTTCTAGAGATCGAAAAAAATTTAGGGTTTAGGAATTTTATGAGTCGTGTCGGGGATGGTTGGCGTGAGGAAAATGTGTCCTGCGAGACACAGGCTATGGGTTGAGGCCGTGTCCGGTATGTGGGCACGAGAAGAAATTTGTAGATGTACAAAAGAAAAATAGTGGAAGGGAAAACGGATGGTCACGGACACGATGCACTTGATTGGCTATGGAAATTATTTGTGGAGAATTTGGCTTGTAAAATTTTGGAGAAGTACCTGCCTATTTATAGGATGTAGGAATTCCCAGTTAGATAAGGATTAGGAATATTTAAAACCCAATTTGATATCTATCATAATAATTTAAATCGATGAAATCAAATATAAATTCAATTTCAATTTCAATTTAAATCTATAAATTCCTTCTTTATAATATTTAAACTAATCCATAAAATTAAATCAAAATTTTAAAATGGCCACAATATTTTCCAAATATATTTTCCAAAAATACCAATAAATATAATTTCGAAAATAATAAATATTTTTAAATAACTTTTCGGATAATAAAATATCAACATTAAATAATTTCGAAAATTATAATATATATTTAAGTATTAATAGGAAATAATTTCAAAGTACATTTTTACTAATTTGGATAAAACAATTTCGAAAGTAAACATAATAATCAAATCTTTAAAATACCTTCTTGCTAAATTAATTTTAATAAAAATAATTATTATATATATTATTTTGAAACCACCATTGATAATCAAAAATAATATTTTTCTAAAATATGTATCTCGCACATATTCGCACTCGACGAGAAAATACGAAAAACGCAAATTCCCGTGCGACGTACAATACGACTTTGCGACGTATAAATACAAAAAAAAATCAATACTAAAATATAGTAGAAATTTAGGGGTTTTACATCCTACCCAACTTACAAGAATTTTGTCCTCGAAATAAAAAATGAGTAGGGGTGTTGAGAGGGTACAAGGGTATATTAATGAGGAACCATCAAATCACGACGTTCAAAACATGTATTAGAAAATTGTGACTTCGATAACTGCGAAAATAAATCATGAATTTAATTTAGGGAGTGAATGATGGTCGCGACAATGAATCTAGGGTTAAGGGAAAGGACGAGTAACTTTAGACGTGGATATAGTCACATTGGTTGGTCAGTGGCTAACCATCTTGTCAATAGATGGTAGGGCAACTAAGAGTGATACTTTGGGTCTAACTATCAAGTACGAGTCTTCGTCTAAATAAGTGAAAGACGAAAACCAATATGAGTCCAAAGAAGTTGTTTTCGAATACCAATACGTGGTTCAAAGGCGAGCGAGTAATTCAAAAGAATTGTCAAGGCTGTCGCGGATGGGACTCTAGAGGACAAGTTTAGCTATCTCCTCATCCACGTAGAACGATAAATGAAAGCAAACCAAAGTGCAATAGGTTGATCAGACCATCATGCACCGGTTCTGATTAGACAATATGTTAGTGGGTGCGCACCCAATAAAACATGTCATGATCAAGCTCGATAAGGGAATAAGCTTGCAAAACTTAAGCTACACTAGCAGCGTAGGATAGTCAAAAATAGTAAAAACATAGGCACGACTAATATTGAAAGAAGTGAAACTAGTTCAAACTTCTTAAGAACCTAGTATTGTCTTATGTTGGTGCCTATATAGTCGTTCTATTGTCTACTTGCTTAAGACTTGGTTAAAGTCACAAGGATGATTAGGTCGTAAGGCATTCTACCCAACTTACAAGAGTTAAACTAAGGGTGTTAGGACAATGGGCCAAGTCTACCTAGTATGGATTATCTTCCTAACCAACATCAAGCACGAAAGAAGGATAAGAAATAACGGTAGAGGGAATCAAGCAAGATACAAATCGAGGAGTCAAGCGAGAAGGCAGTCAAGTGTGTGGATGAGATCCTAGACTCTAATCCTATACGCAGGCTTGTTTGGTACGGTAAAGTAACCAAACAATTTATCTTGACCTGCATGGGCCACCACAAAAATATGTAACGCCCCAGTCCCAAAATACGTAGGACCAAGTACGTAAACATGCCAGCTATATTCATACGAAGTACGTAGGCCTCGTATAAATACATAAGCTGTAAAATATAGTAATCCAAGACAAACTAAATCTCATCCACAATAAAAAGAATAATAATATAAATATCAACTCGAATATTTATGATACAATCGTTGGGCGGAGACAAAGTCCACTACCAACTATCTTAATGAAAGAAATGTACAAGAATCGATCAAATAAAATGGCAAGACGAACCAAGCGCAATCGTCTTCGAAGGAATGGAGAAGACCACGGCCTTGGCTAGAATACCTGCGGAAGACAATTAACACACACCTGGGGAAAAATCAGGTCCTCAGACGGACGTAGCAAGATACATGAAGAACAAGCTAATATGAACTGTCAGCATAATAAAATAATATATAAAAGACTATTCTAAACACAAATATGCAAAGGAGAATCTAACCGCCTAATGTGCAATTTAGAGGACAACTTTCATGCACATGGGTAGAATTTTAGGCTATGTGTACGTAACTGGCATCCAGTCATCTGTATCCATCCGTAACGTCTAAAACGTCAGAGGGCATCTGCAAATATATCGCCACAGTTCCATCCGGAGACTGTGGTTTACCTGTTTGGATTCCCATACGCACTAGCGACTGTCTTCCCCCAATATTTCCCACACTGTTTAAGTCATGTCCATGGCTTGTCCAGTTTTGTAACTGCTTGAGTCTCTAAAACCCTAATCATAGCAGTTACGAATATCTACCGTCACACGAACTTAGAGATAGCTAGTCAATAAGTCGTGCCCCTAATAAAATGCCTCAACCGTGTAGTGTGAGTGTCACAGCCAAAGGAGATATAAGGATATCCCCCAACAAGAAGGTAGTCCCCTAACACTAAGTCATCATGCATAAAATAAAATAACGACTAATAAAGTCGCTTGCACCCAAGTGTGGCTTGGACGCACAGTTTATAACAAAGGAAATTAACAATATGAACAAAATAAATAATTCAGAAAATAAATAATTGACAGTTAATTAGCAAGGTATACTTGCATGTTGCGACGCCTGGTGAGCTGCCTGGTGTGGTGCAATGATCAAGGTGGCACATCATATGGCTTTGATGTTGCAAATACGCAAAGGGGTCTCTGATGATGGCACCGATTATTCCCTCGGGTCCAGGACAGTCGAATTAGCTAGGGACGATAGGAGGATGTATAGAATTAACGAGGAAATAGGAACAATGGGATTAGTCATAGGAGGATAATTGAAAGAAATTGGATAGTTAAATACGTATACTATTTGAGAAAATATTTTTACAATATTTGAAACTATATTTTATTAGTAAAAAAAATACTTTTTAGGTAAATACTTAAAATCAAAATAATGTTTTAGGTAGAAAGCCATATCTATACTTAGTCAAGAATAGTGTGAAAATCCAGAAAAAAATATTTTAGGGAAAAAACTAAATTTTGTAAGTAAACAAAATCTATGTTTTATAAGTAAGCATATTGCAATTCTAAGAACATCATCTTGAGGCAAAATCTAAATTTTGACAAATATATATTTTAGCTAAACACATGAAAATCTAGATAAACTTTTTAGTGCTAAAAACTACATTTTGTCAAATAAATATTTTAGGTCAAAAAAATATTAATCTTAATAGATATATTAAATATAATAATTTTATAAATTTCAAAACCATTAGTACTAATAATAATAATAATAATAATAATAATAATAATAATAATAATAATAATAATAATAACAACAACAACATAGATATATAAATAATTAATAGAAATAATTTTTTTAATAATTACAGTAATATTAATAATAATAATAGTGATAATTATAATAATTATATTAACCACACAAGAATATAAACAAAATACTGATAATTAATCAATAATAAAAATATAAAAAAATCGAATGAAAGTGCTGCTCCCTTTCTTGGAAGAAGAGGAGAGAGAGAGTGATGGAAAGGGGAAACAGAGGAGGACGAGCAGTGGAGGCTCGCCGACCATGGCGCGGCGCGGCGGCGCTGGGTGTGGGCGTTCGGCGAGGAGAAGGGAGAGATCGGGAGATGAGAGGAAGCGGTGAAGGAGTGAGGGATCACTCGGGGTGTTCGGCGTCGGTGGTCCAGAGCGCGGCGGAGGATGGATATCGAGGGAAGATGGATCTCTGGCTCGGCGGAGGAGGCGAGAAGGGGCTCGGGACGGCGGATCTCGGTCGGCGGCAGGGGTTTGTCGGCGGAGGCAGAGGATTTCAGGAGGAGGGCGGCGGAGCAGTGGTTTTCCGGTGGGATCGTCACCGAGGGCGGATGGAGATGATCGGAGGAGAGGACGAGGGAGCGGCGGAGATGCGTAGAGGGGTGGGTGGCCGTGGAGGTAGGGTCAGCGGAGGCGGAGGAACTATGGCGGCACGGGCTAGACGTGGCGGTCACGGCGCGGCCGAGAGGGAAGAGCGAAGGGGAAACGGGGGACTCGCTGGCGCCGGGGCGCGGAGATGTCGGTCGAGGAGCGCACCACGGACGTGTGGTCGGAGAGGTAAGGTTCGATATTGATTTCTGTCGATTTTTGGTGGATGTCGATGAGGACGGGTCGGGTGACGGGGGACGGTGGTCCTCGGTTTTGGTGGTGACGCTGGGTTGGCCGGGTTTTGGCGTGGTGGCGGTGGGTGTCGACAGGGACCGGCCTGTAATGTGGCTATTATGCCAGAGAGAAGCAGGGTCATCTATGGAGGTCGAGGGCAGTGCTGGGGTCGCCGGTTCGGGCTTTGCCGGAAGTAGGTATTTTGATGGCAGGGCGGTTTTGGTTGCAGGGGTCGGCCAGGCTGGTGGCATTGGGCTGGACTGTGGCGATGAGAGGACAAGGCGGCGCGTAGGGCTTAGGGTTAGGGTTCTAGAGATCGAAAAAATTTAGGGTTTAGGAATTTTATGAGTCGTGTCGGGGATGGTTGGCGTGAGGAAAATGTGTCCTGCGAGACACAGGCTATGGGTTGAGGCCGTGTCCGGTATGTGGACACGAGAAGAAATTTGTAGATGTACAAAAGAAAAATAGTGGAAGGGAAAACGGATGGACACGGACACGATGCACTTGATTGACTATGGAAATTATTTGTGGAGAATTTGGCTTGTGAAATTTTGGAGGAGTACCTGCCTATTTATAGGATGTGGGAATTCCCAGATAGATAAGGATTCGAAATATTTAAAATCCAATTTGATACCTATCATATTAATTTAAATCGATGAAATCAAATATAAATTCAATTTCAATTTCAATTTAAATCTATAAATTCCTTCTTTATACTATTTAAACTAATCCATAAAATTAAATCAAAATTTTAAAATGGCCACAATATTTTCCAAATATATTTTCCAAAAATACCAATAAATATAATTTTAAAAATAATAAATATTTTTAAATAACTTTTCGGATAATAAAATATCAATATTAAATAATTTCAAAAATTATAATATATATTTAAGTATTAATAGGAAATAATTTCAAAGTACATTTTTTACTAATTTGGATAAAACAATTTCGAAAGTAAACATAATAATCAAATCTTTAAAATACCTTCTTGCTAAATTACTTTTAATAAAAATAATTATTATATATATTATTTTGAAACCACCATTGATAACCAAAAAGAATATTTTTCTAAAATATGTATCTCACACATATTCGCACTCGACGAGAAAATACGAAAAACGCAAATTCCCGTGCGACGTACAATACGACTTTGCGACGTATAAATACAAAAAAAAATCAATACTAAAATATAGTAGAAATTTAGGGGTTTTACAGAGCCAGCTAGTACATTTCAGTTTGTAGTATCTATTATATATATATTTTCTGAGACTCTGGATGTTTGTGTATAGCTCTGACTTGTGGATCTTGGACTCATTTACTGTCTTATCTATCATATTTCGTTTCCATGCTATCTACCTTAGTTTTATATTTGTGATTGAGACTGTATTGCTATGTCACCTCCATTCGGAGTGTATATACTGTACAGGTACATTTATTTGTTTTAGTCGTAGTATTTACAGACCATATATACAGCGTTCTACCGCCGATTCTGCGGCGTAGGCTGGACGTAACTACGTGCTCGTGCCCCTCTTCAGGGTGCGGGTCGTGACATAATCCTTCCACCAGCTTCCGCCATTATGGGAAGCTAATTGATGGTGCAAGAGCCTGGAGATATTTTAGCACGGCTTGTACCGGTGCTAACTTCAAAGTATCGACTGCTACAAGCACGATCGAGCTGCGTATACTTCATACGTATGCTCGCTTTTATGCATCGATCCGCTCCTTCGTCCATGGCTACAATTTGAAAGGTAGTCTAAGATGGCCCAAGGAAGGGAATGTTGATGAGCCAGTCAGGGTATTTCCAGACATACCCGATGACACTGCTGTTCCAGATCAGTTTCTGGAAGTCATCCCTATGGGATCTGGAGAAGTAACTGCAGGACCAATCATTATTGGCAAGACCCGAAAACGGAAACAAGGTGCAGCTGCTACTCTTCCAGAGAAGACCCTCCCTGAGAAGAAGAAGAAGGTTACCGTCAAAGGGACTTCTAGACCAAGAGCCGCTACCCCAGAGAGTGACACTCCGGTCGATGAGCCGCAACATCTGACATCTTCTTCAGCTCATCCTGGAGAAGGATCCTCTGCATCTCAACCGACAACATCCACAGATGGTATGGGGGTTCTATCTTCGGGACGCCTCAGCTCATCACTTCACCTGTCTTTGCCATCAAAGGCACAAGCTACTGAGGAGGCTGCCCCTACACATACTGTTGATCGAGAGCTCATCCCGTCAGATGAACCAGCTATTACTTTCGATGATGATGACTGGGATAGGGACTATGACTCGTACTTGGCACGTCCTGCACCTACTCCAGGTAAATATATATTACACAAAATCTATACAAGATTATGTATTATGATTTTGTATATTAATTTATTTTGTTTAATTTGTAGGTGTCATCATTGCATCAAAGCTTGTGGCTCCTCCTCCTCTTCAAGAAGATATTTATGAGAAAAATACGGAGTCTGAGGAAGAGGATTCTTCTTCAGAAGAGAAAGATGCTCAAGAAGAATGTCCTCCATCTATGGAGGTACAACAAGAGCCCGAAGTGCAGGCTCAGCCAGAATTGTCTCCTCCTGCTGAGGGCATGGATAAAGAACAAACTGCGGTAGAACCTACTATAGATGATGAAGAGGCTGCTGAGGAAGAAGTAGATTTCAAGGAAGAACCAGTTGTAGAAGGACCCATTACAACTGAAATACTTGAAGAGCCTACAGAGCCGGTAGCCGAAGAAGGTGATGAAGACATAGTCAAATCATCAACTGAAGCTGGGGACGTTGTAATAGCATGCTCTGCTATTGCTACTGATCTAGCACAAGTTCCTGAACAGCTGGAGTAACAAGTGCTGAAGATACTGTTCCTGAAGCTCCTAGAAATCAGTTGGCCATGGTAGCAGCGACAACAATAGCTTCATCTCAGTCTGTTACCATGGCAACAACATCTGCTCCTAGTCTTGAGAGAAGAGATCTGGTAGACATTACCGCAACGCCAAGCTCAAATGCAGAAATGAATCTCCTCGTTGAGATTCATACTGAAACTTTCTACAAGACTCTGGCAGCTCTAATCAACATGGTCCTGAAGAAGGGCCTCAATTATGAGAGCTTGAAGGCGGCTATTTCTCTTACTATCAAGAACGTCGCCATGTTCAACGATGCAGCTAGAGCAGCGGCGCTGGAGAAAGTTGTGGAAGAACTTGAACAGCCTATTAGAGAATATCTAAAGCTGTCAAGTGAAACCATTGAAAGTCTCATCCAAAGTGAGTATGACGCTTTATCAGCTGAATACACCGCTCGGGAGAAGACTTTCAATAAAGCTCTTCAGGAATACAACCTCAAGGTCGCCAAAGAAAAAGCTTTCTTGGCTGAAGCTAAGCCCCAATTAGAGATCCAGAGAGAAGCCTATGACACTTCAAATATAAGAATTCATCAACAAAATGATAGAATTCGTGAAGTCGAGACTGAATTGGTTCGCTTGAAGGCGGAGAGGGAGCAGATGATCATAGCTCGAGACCAGCATCTGACGCAGAGCTCAATATTGGAGGAGCAAGTCTTCGATGCCGAAGCTACCATCAAAACCCTTGACGAAGCCAAGGATAAGATGATAGCTACTTTCACCGACTTGTCTCATATTTGTACTCCAGAAGCTCGGCATACTTTAGCTACTACAACTGTGATAAACTCTCACGGGAAACGTCTATCAGAGCTACATAAACTGCTAGAAGACGTATCGGCGTCGTCTTAGGCAAATAAAGAGCTTTTTTACTCTTCTTTTTGTTCATCAGTAAAGAATTCTATATTCTTCGGTCTTTTTTCATTCTGTAATATTTTCAAGACATGAATAAAATATTTTATTTTGTGACCCTATCATTTATTTTGAATTTAAACAATAGGTATGAGATAGAAAACACTCATCAGAGGTAATATGGACATGACAAGTCTTCTAAACTCAATAAATTATATCTATCCAGAGGTAATATGAACATGATAGATAATGAATCTCATTTTCTGTTTAGAGTATACGATACTATCAGAGGTAATATGAACGTGACAAATCGTAATAACTCATAAAAAAATAGGTTAATATCTATTCAGAGGCCATAGGGACATGATAGATAGGAGAAGAAGTAGACTTAATATTTATTCAGAGGTCATGAGAACATGATAAATAACAAATCCCCCTTTTTTTAATCAGCTGAAAAAATAGAAGATCAAAAAGTCTCTTTTAAGAAGACAAATAATCAGCTTAACCAAACATTGGTAGCTGAGGAATAAAGAAGAAATTCAAACATAATATTTCTTCAAAAATTTGCCATTGATTAGCATCATGAGCAAATCTCCATTAGGTTTAGACAACCTATAAGCACCATTAGAGAATACCGTCTCGACAACATAAGGACCTTTCCATTTCGCTTGAAATTTTCCTTTGCTGTTATGAGTCATCACCATCGGTCTTCTGACAGCTAGAACTAGCTCACCGACTTTGAATACCCTCTCTTTAACTTTACGATTAAAAGCTCGAGATATACGGGCTTGATATAACTCAATGTGCTGTTGCGCTTGAAGACATTTTTTGTCTAGTCCTTCAAGTTATTGAAGTCTCAACCGATCATTATTCTCTGTAGTTAGCTCATTTGCAATGGCTATTCTAAGAGATGGAATCTGGATTTCCAGAGGAAGAACAGCCTCACATCCATAAACCAGTGAGAATGGTGTAAAATCAGTAGGAGTTCGGACTGTCGTTCGGTAAGCCCATAAATATTCTCCAAGTTTCTTATTCCAATCACGTTTATTAGAAGAGACAAACTTTTTGAGAAGTTTAATGATTGTCTTGTTGAAAGCTTCGGCCAAACCATTAGCAGCTGGATTATAAGCTGTAGAAGCCAGATTTTAGATCCGATTCTTATCGCAGAATCGATAAAATGCCTTACTGGTAAATTGTGGTCCGTTATCATGAATTATCCTTCGGGGAATCCCAAAACGATAAATAACATGGTGTTTAATGAAGCTGATCACATTAGATGTTTTCACTTCAACAAGGGGGACCGCTTCCACCTATTTAGAAAAGTAATCGGTTATAGCCAAAATAAACCGATGTCCCTTGACAAAAGGAGGGTAATCGGACCAATAATATTCATACCCCAAGCTTCGAAAGGCCAAGAAGCTGCTGTAGGATGTAAGAATTTAGATGGTTGATGAATAAAATCGGCATGAATCTGACATCCTTTACACCGTCTGGCGTAATCCACAACATCTGCTATCATGGAAGGCCAATAATACCCCATTCTTCGAATACGGTCCTGCAATTTCGGTCCCGGTTAATGGGCACCACAAATACCATCATGAGCTTCACGGAGTGTTTGCTTAGATTCATTCTCAGAGAGACAACGCAGCTAAAGTCCGTCATATGAACGATGATATAACATATGTAAAGAAGAATCATAGTAGAATCGAAATGATCATCTCTTGATTGATGCAGCTTCCTTTGGATCTTCGGGTAAAATCCCATGGACCGCATAATCAATAAATGGACTTCTCTAATCCCTTTGTTGAGAACTTGATTCTGTAGTATAACTCTGCTCGATATGCAAATTATTTTTGACACAGAATAAGTCTCGATCTAACAAAGTAATGGTATTTTGTTTTCTAATTGGAACAGCTAAGTCTGCGGCTAAACTAACAAGAGCATCAGCTTCCAAATTTTGAGAACGTGATACGAACTCGATGAAGAATCCTTTGAATGAAAGGACCAATTCGATTACCACTTGATGATAAGGGATGAGGTCAGGATTTCTGACTTCATATATTCTTCTGACCTGATTAACAATTAGTTGAGAATCTCCATAAGCTTCTAGGAACTCAATATCCAATTATTTTGCTACTTGGAGTCCAATTAGCAGAGCATTATATTCTGCCACATTGTTGGAGCATGGCTCCTTAAGAGAATAAGCACGGTATATGACCATTTTGTCAGGAGAAACCAGGACGATGCCTACTCCGGAGACAATATTGCCTTTAGGTCCAACCCGTGATGCTCCATCAAAGTATAGTTGCCAAATGTCATCCCTCAAAGTCATGTTGCAATCCACGACTTCATCTGGAATGCCCTCATATAACTTAGAAGTTTCAGGTATAGGGTGAGCTGCTAAGAAATCAGCTAATGCTTGACCCTTTACTAATTTTTGAGGTACATAGACCATATCATAAGGAGTAAGCAACATTGCCCAGGTGGCTAGCCTGGAGTTTAGAATACTCGGTTTTCTCATCAATACCTGAATATGATTTATTCTGGAGATGACATGAATAGTCTGTCCTGACACATAATATCGTGTCTTTTGAACAGCAAAAACCAAGGCCAGACATTCTTTCTCTACAGGAGTATTTCTGTGTTCAGCTTCAACCATCATTCGGCTAAGATAATAAATTGCCTGTTCATGGCCCTTATTACTTTTCTGTACAAGAAGAGCACCAAGAGAATGATCTAAGGCTCGAACATATAGCAAAAATGGTCTTCCTACCACTGGAGGTACCAGAACAGGTGGATTTGTAAGGTATTGCTTGATGTCATTGAAGGCTTTCTGACATGCTTCATCCCAGACAAATGATACACCTTTCTTTAATAGACGAGAGAAAGGTTGACATCTTCTAGAAAGATTGGATATAAATCTCCTGCTATAAGCAATATGACCTTGGAAGCCATGTAGTTCTTTTAGGTTACGTGGAGGACGCATTTCAAGAATTGTTTTGATTTTATCAGGATCAACATGGATACCTTGAGAAGTGATAACAAATCCCAAAAATTTGCCACTGAAAACCCCTAAGAAAGACTTAGTGGGATTCATTTTCAATTGATGTTGACGCATCAACTCAAATACCGTCTTTAAGTCTTGAATATGATCATCTTTTGATCGACTTTTGACAGTAATATCATCTACATAACATTCAACTATTTTTCGTAGATGTTCTTGAAATATGTTGCTCATAGCCCGTTGATACGTAGCACCGACATTTTTCAGTCCAAACGGCATAACCGTATAGCAGTAGACTCCAAGGGGCGTACGAAAAGCAGTATGCTTCTTATCTCCTGGATGCATCCTAATTTGATTGTATCCTGAAAATCCGTCCATGAAAGACATGCGTTCAAAACCACATGTATTGTCTATCATGACATCGGTAATCGGAAGTAGAAATTCGTCTTTCGGATAAGCTGCATTAAGATCTCGAAAATCTATGCAAACTCGGACTTTTCCATTCTTTTTTATAACAGGAACAATGTTGGCAACCCAATCTGGGTGTTGTTCTTCACGAACAAAGCCACATGTGATCAGCTTTTTGACTTCTGCTTCAACTGCGTCCATCATATCTGGTCGAAAATGCCGCTGCTGTTGTTTTACAAGCTTAGCATTAGAAAGAATATTGAGTTTATGAGTAGCAACTTTAGGATCTAGACCCGGCATATCTTCATAACTCCATGCAAAGATATCAATATATTTTTTAATCAGCTGTATCAACTCTTTCTTTTCCTCTTCAGAAAGATTTTTACTGATGAATATCGGCTTAGACGTAGTTTCGTCTCCGACGTCAATCTGGACGATTTCATCTTCTGTAGGTGGCTGTCGCTATTCAAAATGAAGCTCCCATTGAGTGTCCATTTGTTGTGCCCAAGGGTCATTCTCAAATGGTTCCGATTCACCATCAGTTTGAACCATGTTAACTGAGAATATACACTCAGATTCATCATAATAGTCTCCTCCAGAATATGAGGATTATAAAAAATTGAAAAAACATTCTTCTCTCATATCTTCTTTGTACATGTGGGGTGTATCCGATTCGATGAATTGAATTTCTTCAGAATCTGAGGATTGTGAAGAACTGGAAGAAAATTCTTCTTGTATATCTTCATTAAACATGTGGGACGGTTCGTATCCCAACCCATGCCGAGTTTTCTGGTAAAATAGATCACCACATAATGGTAACCGTCTACCTTTGTCTTGATTGAGACCTTGCATAGTCTTCAAATCATATTCCATATTCTGGATAATCTTGAGAGATTGTTGACTATATTTGTCAATTCAGATTCTTCCTTTATCTTTATCTCTGAGATCATCTGTCTGAGTAACCGGGATATTTCTAGCCAAGCCAAACACAATTTGGCGTTTGTTTTTCTTATCGGACGAAATCACAAAATAAGATTCTTTGTGACGTCTATAAGTTACACAAGCTTGTGATGAAGCTGCTATAGGAAGAAGATATGAAGAAGATGTTAGGAACCTTTGAGCATAAGGTCCAACATCGACATGATGAGGAAAGGAATTTTCCTTATGGTCAATGTATAAGGTTTTCTCTGTATTTATGTCATTTTGATGACTTTGATTATCAGAAGATAAAGTCATTCTTTCAATAAATTTGACAGCCATATACTCCAAAAGGAAAGCTTCATTGATATTAGAAAGTACAGAATGATCAATATTTACATCATTTACAAATTGACTACTACACTTTGGATTGATCATTAACGGACCGTCATCCGTCTTTCGCGTAGGTTTGTCAAGTTTGATAATCAGTGGTGGTTCTGGATCGTTCGTACGAGAAGTACGTCCCTTGACCTTGATCATAAGGGGTTAAACTTGGCTCTTGACTGGAATTTTTACAGATTCCTCAGACGAAGCTCGAGTTCTTCCTTTAACCTTGATCATCAGAGGTTGACCATTGATAGGTTGAGGTTGAATTCGTCCCTTGACTTTAATCTTCAAAGGTTGATCTTTTGGAAGACCTTCATTGACAGATTGATCTTCTGCAGGCGATCGATCTTCGGCCATATCTGATATCTCCTTCACATGCTCCTGTTTGTAGAGTATTGAATCAGAGAAATAGGCTTCAACACCCTTAAAAGGATTGATATCTGCAAACTCAGTCTTCACAATCCCTTGAGAATCCACGTACTTGAAGCATTGGTGGAGAGTTGAAGGCACAATGTTATGCTCATGTACCCACGGTCTTCCAAGGAGGATGTTGTAAGATACATCTGAGTTGATAACATAAAAGGTCGCCATAGTTGGAAGATCACCAATTTGAATATTCAGACGAATCTTTCCCAGTGGTTTACTCTTTCCAGAGTTGAAACCAACTATTGTGGTACTAGTGTAAGTCAAATCACTAGTAGGAATCCTCAAAGATTGTAGCATACTCTGAAGAATTATGCTAATAGAAGACCCAGGATTAATGTAAATCCTGTCAATTTCAGTAGATTCAATATACCCTGTGTAGCACAGAGGCCTGTCATACTTATTATGCTTCAACATCATATCTTCTTGTGTGAAGGTAATGTTGGGAATTGCTTCCATCACACTATGACATTGTGGACACGACACCGGTATATTTTCAGGAGTCTTGAGTTGAGCTAAGCATGAGTCTGCTTGTAGCAAAGCTTCACTCAAAGTTTTGCGGCTTTCCTTAGAAAGGCGAAGCAACTCAAAGATAGAGAGTCTAGCCAGAGTATTAGCTAACTGGGCTAGAATATCAAATTTGTAGGGCTTCATCATCACCCTTTGATTTGAAGCAGACTTCAATGGGACGTCAAAGCGTACTGCTTTCTGTTTCCCTTTCTCAACCACAGATGGTTTAGAAGGTCTTGCCTCAGCAGGAACAAAAGATGATTGAGCAGGTATTGTTTCAGCAACGTCCTCTGCTTCTTTGGATGATCCTTCATAATCTTTGTGGTACTCTTTTCCAGATCTCGTACCAGCAAAGGTTTCTTCTTCAGACTCAGGAGAATGAAGTACCATATTACAGGTTTTGTTCTTCTTTTCCTTAGTCTTCTTCTTGCGAAGATTTTTATGAGGGACTTCAAATCCCAATCCAATAGTGGATTTTTGACTTTGAAGTTGTAAAGGAAGTCGCATTCCTTTATCATAGTTCAAACCTTCTGCCTTTTAAAAGTCATAGCCCATCTTTTTCATGATATGGACTATTGTTGACTATACATGTGAATGGGCGGACTTTCAATAGATGATTCAACAGAGGATGAAGGGACAGAGACCTCTGTAACCATAGAAGAAGAAGGAATCGGGATAGGAGGAAAAATCCCTACAGATGCTTTCTCATAAGCAGCAAAGACTTGTTGTGCCCTGTACAAGGGGATACTATTCATAGCTAACCACTGTTGATGAGAAAGTTTGAGTTTGGTAGGAGGAGCCAAACTTGGAGGGCATATATCCAAACCCCTCAATCTATCCTCCAAAGGAATGCCATCCCAAAGATGATCCAAATCATCATGATCTGGAGTAATAACATGAGAAATCATGATGCAGGTTTTGACTTTCTTACCTTTCTTAGATTTTGAAGTTTTACCTTCATCTTCAAGTTAAGGTACTAAGTCAGGATGTACCCACATGATTTCACCATTTTTTAATATGAGAGGCAATAATCCTTCATTTTGCTCTCTAGCAGGTGGGAGATTCACAATCTTCATAGTTGCATTAGGAATTGGGACAATCCTATCTGGAACATGATCTGGGGTAAATGGCATGGTTGGACAGATCATCACTTCAACACTAATTCGAAATCAGTCCAAGAAAAGGAATCAATGATAGTGAAACAACATGGCTATTAGCCTTAAAATGATCATTCAAATCACTTAAAAAGGAAGAATCAATTCGACAGTTAAGGAAAATGAATCATTGAAATTCAGTTGAAACTGGAAAATCAATTTAGTCTTAATAGGAAATATTGTATCAGTCAATACATTAAACCCAACTCAATGTCAATTATCCCAATCTCATATCATAACCTATTCAACTAAGTAAATCGAATTAATCATGGACTAACAAACATGTAGGATTATACATGACTATCTAACATCAATTAAAACAGATTAAATAGGATTTGAAGTTTAGGAAAAATTGAAATGACAAGTGGTATCAGTCGATAGCCAATTCCTATGCCAAATATTCCATACACTTAATAAAACCTAATCCAATCTTGCAAAATCAATTAATAGAGATTATTAACCATGTACAAGATCTAAAATGATAATTTAATCATAAATTTAAACAATTAAAATGGAATTAAACACAGGAAAATAGAAACTGGACAGTGCACAGGAAAACAGTATTGTGCACGCGTGCACGTGTCTGTAGGACACGACACACGACATGTGGGGTCTCGTGGTCATGCCCACGTATAGCCCACGTGTTAGGCTACACATAGGACCCAATACGACACGACCATGTCATGTCCGGAGTGGACACGACTCGCGTATCAGTACGCGATTCAGACTGAACACGCGCGCGCGTGTGACCAGTGCGCGAGTCCTGGCGTATCCGACACGACGCCGCTGGACATGAGACTTGGGGGATAGGTTCGCAGATACTTCCCCCACCTCCATGTCCAACCACAGCTTGTCATGTGGCCTGTGTAGTATGCACGAGACCACGAACAGCAGGGAAAACCCTAGTCGCGCGCGAGGCTGTGTCCACGCCATCGTATGGACACGAAACGACACAGAAACGTGGGTTTAGGTTAGGGAAATCAGAAGGCACATTAAAAACAATATTTTTGTTCAAAAAGTTTTCCAAAAACAGTGAAAAGAATCCTCACAGGCATTTCATCAAACACCTACTGTATGCACTGATACGTGTTCGATACGGACATGAAATGGACACCACTCGACACCAAACCTATGCTAGCATCTAGGGGACTCCTAGGGCTTCCTATCCATGCAAAGAAAATGAAATTTGGTGGAGGAAATAGGAATTTACCTGTATGTTGAAATTCTAATGAAAAGCTCCTAAGGGGGGTTTCTCCTTGTTAGCCAAACTCTCCAAATTGCTCTCCAACTGGGATTGGCCTCCATGAACAGTAAGAGGAAGCTAATTAGAACCTAATGCAATTGGTTTGGGAAGAAAAGGAATTAAAATGGAATTTCTAGGGTTTTAGGAAGTTTAGAACTAACCTTTCTTTCCAACTTTGCAACTCTTTCTAAAGGGAGGCTAACCTAATGGAAGAGAGTATAAATAGGTGGGGATTCCTATGTGGGTGTGTCCAGCCATAGAATTAGGGTTAGGGTTAGCTAATGGGTTGGGCTTTGGGCCTCTACTTGTTAAGTCACAAGTCATGATTCCAATGTCCTTAAGTCATGAACCAAAACCCCTAATCAATAAGTCACCTATTGCTAATCTTGATTCTAATGACTAAACATGGGTTAACTTAGATTAGACTAGGATCACATAACCTAACCAAGGCACTCATAACTAGGGTTAGCTAATTGGTCAGTCCACCAAGGTCAATATTAGTCAAAGTCAACCTATTCAACCATCATTCAATCAACTCAAAATAAATCATAAATTCAAATAAATTATATTAAATTAAAATAACCCTAAAAATGACAAAATACCCTCTAGGCTTAAATGACAAATAAGTATCCTAATAACATGGTTAGGCTCTAGGTCAACCAGTCTCCAAGGTTACACTATCAAAACACCAAAATCATAAGTCATGATTTAAAATAGTTTAAAAATGATTAAAAATCACAAAAAATCATAATATGAAATAAATATCAATAAATAATAATTATAATTACAAAATTTCAAAATTACCCTCATCTGGAAAACTGGGTGTTACATCAAGGGTCAAGGGACATCTTATCACGACGAGGGTATATGTAATATACCACTCAGAGATCAAGCAATTTCCGACACAATATTCCCTCGCATCAAACCAACGTCCAATAAGGACTATCCATCCTGCAGTGGTTATGCTGACCACAATTACCGACTCAAGATTCTGTCGATTCTCATTCACTGAAATCCATGCACATTCTGTTCCAATATACCATGCCATCACCTACGGTCGATTGCTGCATAACAATCGACTTCAGTGGATCCCACACATAAGACATCCAGCATACATCACAAACTTATTATCGTATCGCATCATTATTATTCATTTTGGTATCTTTTAGAAATTTAATAAAGCACACATATCACAGCCCACATATTTAGACTTATTGTATGGAACACCCAGTGAGCAGCTAGAAGGATCAACGAACTTTCAGTCAAGGGAACAACTTAGAATATTTCAAAAACAACACAGAATAATCGCAGAAGCACTATGAGTCATCATAGAGGCAACTTTGATTTCATCATTGAAGCAACATTGATTCACCGCGGAAGCAACTTTGAATAATCGAAGAAACAATCTTTGAATCATCGCGAAAGTAGCTTAGAATCATCTTAGTAGCAATATTGAATTGAAACAAATCGAATAAGAATCAAAGGACTTAAAGCCGTGCTATGATACCATTATGTCACGCCCCGATCCTGGAAGATCGAAAACTAGCCACTGGGCGTGATGCCGTACAAGTCTAGATTGTACTTGTACAAGGCAAAACCATTACAGTTCCTGGTATTTCTCAGAAAACATCGACAACACAGCAAAACCAAGCAGATAAATTGAAGTTACATAAGATATGAAGAAATGTATCTCTTTATTGATAATCATAATGGATTACAAGATTTTTGAATAGCCAACTGAATTTATACACTTGCCCTTTGGGCTACAATTGAATATACCGACTTCTTTATAATGAACTTGCCAATTTGGCTACAATCTCACTGGTACAATTGAGTTACACTATTCCATACATTATGTTCCGTATAGCAGAAGGCATCGTCTTGAAAGAAGAGCTTCTGCACACCTATCTGATTTATCGATGCCAAGCACTGATCAAAGGATTTCCTGCATAAGCAAGCACCTGAAATATTGCACACAACGTGGGTCAGCACATCATCAATGTACTGGCGAGCAGTGCTGGCCCAACTCACCTAAGAAGATAACACTAAGTAATCATGTTATAGAACATTATTAACAGTGGTCTTTCTCGTTGCCTTAGGGTCAATTTCATGTTATAGCCGACAAGAAGTAAAGCATACAAATCTTATAGCCAACATAATTGAAAGTACGCAGTTATCACCATTTGGTAATTCTTACCCACGGTCGTGTAGCCATCCCTGTACATTTATAATACTTACTCTTCCTGCATAATACATTGTTAGAACAATATCATGATTCAATATGAATATCATCGTTCAAGTGATTCTTACCAACAGCCGACATCCTTCCATGTATTTGAGTAATAACTTACTATGCCTGCATAAGACATCATTAGCACCGGACCTATCTATATGAAGGTCTCTGGCGACATGCCATCTTGGACCGACTTACAGGTATACTGCGCCCTTACAATGCAGGTAGCTAGCCCTACTGCAAGTCCCGTATACCATGCTACTACTTCAGTACTGCTACTACTTCAGCATTGGTTCCCCCAGGACGAACCGGTTTCCAAGGCCCAGGAATACCGTTCGAGGAACCACCTTGTCGACAAGGTATCCATGACCATGCAACTATGTGTAACTTATCTATAAAGAAACATATAATGCATGATAAAGAAAACTAAGTAATAACCCACCATTCTCATTCATATTACCATCTTGTTGTCTTGCCTTGAGCCAATACTCACATTATCTTCTGTCCAATCCAGGGTCTTAGGGAAATCTACATTCTACATCGGCACAGGATAATAGAATATGATTCCTTACTCTCATCTTTGATACCATACATCTTTCCAACCAAACTCAATGTACTCACCGTCCAATTCCTGGGACTTAGCATACATTCATTCGAATGCAATTCAAGCATACTCACTACCCAGTTCCTGGGTCTTAACATCTGTTTTACCATCTATTCGTCGAGCCAAAGCTCGATATACTCACCGCCCAAGTATTTGGGACTTTGCCTTCACCTGTCATGTAATTTATCGCAACAGTGTACAAGTATACAATTCATATAGTAATAGCAGTTTACGTTTAGGTGATTATTATCTTTCATTATCTTTCCCAAATAACATGTAAGGTGTTATTGAGCAACTCAATAAGAAATATAGCACACTATCTTTATTTTTAAGCGTGAAGCTAAAGGATCTTTGAAGGGTTCAACACTACTCACATTCATAGGACGGTTCCCGCCACGATCGCATAGCCTTCCAAGCGATCCTTCGTATATTCCCAAGTCCAACAAGGCATCATCGGACCAACTATCCATCATAAGGCATCTTGCGGGTCGGGGTACTATACAACTTTTTCTTCGTGCCGAACCGAGTAACTCTTCGCATGGACGACATCTTCAGGAACACGTGATCGCCCTCCAGGAACTCAAGTAGTCTTTGATGGGTGTCGGCGTAGCTCTTTGGCCGACTCTGTGAAATCTTCAATCTTTCCCGAATTAGCTTGACCTTTTCCACAGTCTGTTCCACCAGATCCGGGCCGAGTATCTTCCGTTCCCCGACTTCATTCCATCAAATAGACGATCTATACTTCCGGCCGTATAAAGCTTCATACGGCACCATTTGGATGCTGGACTGGTAGCTATTGTTATATGCAAATTCTGCCAGCGGTAGATGGACGTCCCAACTTGATTTGAAGTTAATTGCGCAGAGTCGTAGCATGTCTTCAAGAATCTGATTAACGCACTCCGTTTGGCCGTCGGTCTGAGGATGGTAAGCTGAGCTGAACTGCAACTTGGTACTCAGCGCCGACTGAAGGCTACTCCAGAATCGTGACATGAACCGTGAATCCCGATCAGAGACGATGGATACTGGAACTTCGTGCAGCCGTACTATCTCATCAAGATAAATTTGCACCAGGCAATCAACGCTCCAAGTAACTTTGATGGCAATGAAGTGCGCTGACTTGGTTAGTTGATCGACGATGACCCAGATGGCGTCGTTCCCCCGTAGTTTCTTCGATAGGCCAACAATAAAGTCCATAGTGACATGATACCATTTCCACTCTAGAATAGCAAGGTTCTGCATCTTCCCGTCCGGTCTTTATGCTCAGCTTTCACCTGCTGACAGGCCATGCATTGTGACACGAACAACGCCACATCTCTCTTCATCCCGTGCCACCAGAAGGTCGTGCGGAGGTCCTTATACATCTTGGTACTGCCTGGATGCAAGGTATATTTCGTATAATGCGCCTCCGACAATATCTTCTTTCGTAGTTCTGAATCATCCAGAACACATAGTCGGCCATTCAATCTCAGCACGCCGATCTTATCTTCCGTAAAGTCGGTCGCACTACCTGTTGAAATTTGCTCGCACATTTTCTTCAGGTACGGATCATCCTTCTGAGCGGTTTTGATCTTTTTCGACAAACTCGGCTCTAACTGCTGTCACGACCCGATCCCAAATAAATGGGTCGAATCGGATCATGCCCAGCCTGCACCGTTGTGAGACGGCGGTAGTAAGCTGTTCTATTAGCAGGTGAACACAACAACATCTATACATTTGTCACAACTGAATATTCGGGAATTTAAAACTTTATTTAACATTTGAATAAATACAACTGGAAAATAAGGAAACTGAAATGAATGCTGAATTCATGATAATCCAACAATTAAAATAATAATAGAGTTATGCACTTTTAAACAAATTAAAATGAATAGTTCTCCAGCAGTTAAAATATTGTGATGTGAATAGGCAATGAATATGACAGGATTGCGTTGTACAGTTGTATCCTATTGATACTGTAGAAGCATGGAAAATATTAGAATAATGATCCATGCGGCTCGGAGTAAGAAGCTTATGCGGCTCACACAGGAGCAGCCCTATGCGGTTCAAAGAAGACTCTCAATCGCATGCGGCTCGGGAGCGTATGCGGTTCAGCAAGGCATATGCGGCTCGATGGATGCCATGTGTGATCCTTCCCTACAGCTGGTCGTTTGGGGGTGGCCTCATTTAATGCTCTGACACGACTTGGTGACTGTGACTGCTCTGACATAAAGTGTCATAATGGCTCTGCCATAATGACAGACTTTTCGGGAAAGGAAGAAGATCTCTGACCCGAACCGTCAGAAATCCTAGGTTGCCACGTGGCAACTCTCATGCGGCTTAAATGGAAAACAGCTCCATGCGGCTCACGAAGAAGTCACTCTATATGGTTGGCAGAAATCAGCCATATGCGGCCCACCGAGAGCTCAATCCCTGCGACTCAATACAATGCTAGCTCATGCGGCTCGCAAAGACTATTCATATGCGGCTCACGGAAGGTTCGTCCCCTGCAGCTCGATGAGGCATTGTCTCATGCGGCTCAGGAAGAGTATCTCTCTGCGGTTCGAGGATAGTCAATCCTATGCGGCTCTGACAGGACTCATAATTAAGACACGTGGCATGGGATCAATAAGAGATTTAACCGAATCTCAACAAATATATTTCACATCATCGTCATAATTACTGAGATCAGGGCATATCATTTATCATCAAGCTAATGGAACACGTGGCGAGCAATCAGACATTAGCATAATCAATCACGAGGATTTAAAGCAGCTAGCATTAATTGCTCATGAGATACGATGCTATCCGCATTAATGGCCGAGATTCACTATAATCAGGATCAAGGGTTCAGATAGAATGAAGGAGCGCCGACATTCCAAACAGATAATCATTAGCAAACCCTAATGATCACCCCCCACTCTTATAAATAGCCAGCATCATTCCCTTGAAAAAAAAAGAAGAGAGAGAGAGGTCGGCAACAAAAGAAATAAGAAGAGAGAGATCTACACAGAGAGAGCTCCCCCTTCCTTCTTGATAATCACAGAGAGAGAGAGAAGCCAGGAGAGCAATCTGAGGAGAGCAAGAAGAGCATTTCTTCATCAACGCCGAGCAGATCTTTCCCGAGCCAAGGCTGCATACTGATCGTCCAAGGAGTAAGGCAGAGCGGCCGTCGCTTTCCCGAGCCTCTATCGTCACCCCCCAGAATCAAAAATAAACAATCGTACTTAGTCTGCTGTACCTAGGTTTTCGTCCCTAGGCTTTCTTTGTACGAGCGAGTTTGTATTGTGAGTCTAAGTTCAGTCCTCCGATAATTGTTCTGTTCTTTTATAATCAATGGCAAACACGATGGCGACTCTGCTGGGGACTAACTTCTCCACGGCTGAGGAGTTGGTGACGCAATCAGATGCAGCCAAACTTGGCTCCACACAAAAGAAGATGGTCGTCCGCTTCGACCAACAAGCGTTCGAAGAGATGCTCTCTGAAGGCAGCGCTGGCCCGGTCCAGAAGCGCACCCGCACCACGAAGGCTCGTAAAGAATGGAGACCGAAGTCATTTGCTCCTCCTTAAGCCCTCGATGGGATGCCCTCTGCTGCTCAAGACGGCGAGAAGGATTCTCCTGCGGTCCCACTTCAGATCGTAGACAACTCTGCTGTCCCCAAGTCCGGCAGAAGAAAACATTATGATGCTGGACTTGCAGGGACAAAGAGGGACTCTACACGGACCGAATCGCAGAAGAGTATTAGCCGCAAGGATAAAGCCCATGCGGCTACATCCGCCAACCGCATGAAGAAAACTCATGCGGCTACTTCTGTCAGCCGCATAACTTATGCGACTACAGTTTCCGACAGCATGGATGAGACTCATGCGGCCAGTAAAGTCAATCGTTTGCAGAAAACCCATGCGGCCACAGATGCCAACCGCATGCGACCAGCCTGCACGGTCGTGACCCCTAGCCGCATAAGAACTCGTCCGACGACAGGAGACAACCGCATGCAGACAGCCTGCACGGTTTTCGCTCCCAGCCGCATAGCATCTGCTCCATGCTTCTCTCGATCAGTTTTCGACCGTCTCTCGTACGGTCCGAACCCTGATGACTCTCTGGATGATAAGCCAGACTCTGTGATGCTCAACTTGGACTCTTCCTATTATGCACCCACAAGTGCTAGAAAGAAGAAGTCTAGGGCAGCGCGGGCTCATCAAGCCCAGACAGCTGCCCCAACCTCTGACTATCAGGGCGTCCCGCTGATTATCACGCGGGCCTCTGATGGGAAGTTGTACAGAACCGCTCAAGTCCAATCCCCGACGGCGAACGGACAGAGTGGTTCCTTTGACCTGCGTGAGACGATCCTCCACAAACGCAAGGAAAGAGAAAGGGCCTCGGCGTGCAAAGAATCCCCATATGGACGTCACTGTACCCAGATCATCGTCAACTGCTGCTGCAACAACGCGGCAGTAACGGAAGATCGTCCGTCCGTCTTCCACAGACTACAGCACCCGAACTCAGAAGATGAGGCACCCCCTGTTGTCTCCTGCAATTCCGCTCAGAAGGTCCCCGCCGAGGGGAGAGGGAAGAAGACAAGCATCTCCAGTCTAAAGATATCAGCCACTACAGCTAAGAAGTTGTCGGCTAAACGGTTACCCTCCACCGGAGTATACCAACACACCCGTTCGAAGACAAAATCTGCTGCAACAGGAGGCTCATCGTCCCCAACCCTGGGGGTCGTAGGAGTTGGGGGTAGTACTCCTCCGAACGTCCACAATAATCCAATGTTTCAAGGAGACGAACCCCGAGAAACAACCCTTCCATCGGGTACAACAGATGCTGACGTCCCCGAGGACATCCATGATTCTCTAGGCGAAGCAAGCTCCGAAGCTGGGGGTAGTGTTCCTTCCGAGTCCGAACTTGAAGAGAACATCCCCACATATCCAGATGATTTCTCGACGCATGGGTACGACTCGGAGGGTACATCCTCCACCACTCCCTCCGTCACTCCTCATGTGAAGACGGTATTCATGACAGATAGCAATCAAGGCGATTCCAGCGATCGCCAGCGCATCGACACGTTGGAGGCCATATTGCATGCCTTGGTCAAGTCTGTAGACGAGATCAAAGTGGCACTTCCTACTCTACAGGGAGTGACACCTGGCCAGACAAGCACGGGTCCCGCAATCAACGTAGATTCAAATTCAGCGGTGCCAAACCAGGGCAATAATCCTCCCGAGATAACGGCCCCTACCGCGACAGATGAGGCCCGAGAAGTAAGAAGAGAGGTTCAGGAGCTCCGAGCAATGTTCTACGCTCGAGAAAACTCTCAAGACCTCAGAATACGGCAACCATATCCTGCTGAATGGAGGGATGTTCCCTTTCCGCCAAGATATAAGCCGTTCAATATCAACCCATATGATGGCAAGACTTCAGCAAGTCGATACATCACTTACTTTGAGGTCACTACCGACCATCTGCCCCATGATGACGCTATCCTCACGCGATTATTCATTGGGGCATTGGAAGGAGTCGCCTTCGATTGGTACCGCAACCTGCCAAACAATTGCATCCACTCCTTCGTTGGCTTCAAACGCTTGTTCTTGGAGAGGTTCTATGAGGTAGGGCAGGATGTTACGATGTCTACCCTCATGGACGTCGTTCAAGGAGAGAAAGAACTGACGAGAAATTACATTGAGCGGTTTCGTCAAACCGCAATGAAGTTACCGTCTGGCAACCCGGACTCTTCTTTGATTGAAATTTGCCAAAAGAGACTACTTCCAACAATTAGTCTCTGGATGGGCGAAAGTCAGTTCAAGGACTGGAAGGCTTTTATCATCAGTGCTACAAGTGCTGAAGAACGATTGAAGAAGGCTCGCCAACTGGGGTTGCATATCTCGGAGGGAGAGAACAAGAGCAAGCGTCCCAACACCAGCAACGACAATGGGGGTAGCCCCTCCAACAACCGGGACAACAAAGGCAAGCAGGCTATGGTGACCGATACAGCCCAGAAGCCCGAGCCACAGCCGGCAGACAAACAATGGCCTCAAATCACTTATTCCTTTGAAGACGGTCACGTCAAGCCTATCTTGGACATGCTTATACAAGTAGATAGGATTCAGCTTCCTCCACCAAGACGGGAGCCTCGGCCGGCTGATCTGGAGAACCCAAAGTTCTGCCATTACCATCGCTACGTCCACCATGCTACACACGACTGCTATCAACTGAAACGGTATATCCAAAACCTCATCGATTCGAACGCCCTGGCCATCGATTTTGAAGAGGTAATCGTGGCAGCCAACATGGTGTCCGTACAATTCGGCAGCTTCCCTCCAACAAAGACTCAGGACGGGGTTATACCCATCCCTCTGGCAACAATGGAAATTGCTAATCTGCCGCCTGCTCGCGATCAAGCCTCTGGTCTAATACCCCTCACCACATCACGAGGGGAAATCATGTGGGTCCATCCGGACCTAGTCCACGAGGTAACTCAGCCCTCTCCACCTTCTAAAAAGAAAAGTGAAAAAGTCAGATCCTGCTGTACTGCCTCGGCGGAAGAAGAGGAAGTCTCGGCCGTCACTACTCGATCCGGAACACAAGCCCAATCGGTGACCGAAAGCGCGACTGATGATCTTCCGCCCACTACCAATGATGCTCCGGGATCGGCTCAGCCTTCGACGACCGACAAGCCTAGGCCGAAGGAGACTCGCTTCGACAAGTCCCTCCGGAAGGAGACACCTCAGGGGCTGGAGAGGCCCTACAACTTCGACATCTTAGCGCAATTAGCTAATACCCCGGCCAAATTGTCCTTATATGAACTCCTCAGGCTTTCAAAGGATGTCCGCATGGCTTTAAGTGAGGCGCTCCAAAATGCCGACGCATACTTGGCTCAGGTCAACCTCACGGGAGATAACCAACCTGCAGAGCTCCAAGATAGTGCGTGTACGGGAGCAATGCCCAATATCGTCTTCTCTCCGCAAGATATGCTCATCAAAACTAACCTGCATGATCGCCCGCTATACTACACTGGATACATCGGAGACGTAAAGGTGGACCGAATGCACATTGATCCTGGGTCCTCTATAAGCATCATTCCGAAGGGTCTGCTACATCATCTTCGCATTCTGATACATCGCCTGACACCTACAAGCACCGCCATTAGCGGTTTCAATTCGGGCAGGAGCTACCCAATAGGGAAGATCCGTTTGTAGTGTCAGATCGGCGATCTCCAATCAGAAGTCACCTGTTATGTCATAGATGCCGACACTTCTTACAATATCCTTCTGGGGCGGCCTTGGATACACGATTACATGATCGTGCCTTCCACACTACACCAGAGCTTCAAATATGTCGATAAGCACGGCTTCGTGAGGACAGAGTTTGCCGATATCGATCCCTTCAAGGGGTTCGAATCTTATTACTCAGACTCCTGTCTATACGAAAAATCAAAGAAGCATCTGGTCGAAGAAGATGTGCAAACTCACAACAAGACGGCTACAGGATCAGAAGAACCTCTAACGATCCACCTTTAGGCTCGCAAACCGGGCAATTCCGTACCCCTTACGGCCACTCTGCGTAAGGACGCAATCAGTCTCTCCGTACAAGAAGAACAGATGAGAATCCGGCTGCCAAAGTCCGGCCAAGCGCCGAGACCCATAACAGGGCCACTTACCATCAGACTACCGAGAGTCGGTCAGCTCCAAACGGAGAAGCCCAATCCCTCCGACAGACCGCTCACAATACGCCTTCCTAAGAAGGTTCTTCACCCCGATGCGAGGTCTGACACTTCTAGCGAACCAGCCACCCCTCGCCTCACATCAAGTACCAAACTGGGGTTGCTAGTTTACCAACAACTCCACGATCTGCTCCGCCAGTTGAGCCTCTGAAGATCAAGCTGACTAGGTCGTCCTTCCAGTCTTCATTTATACAGGGGGTGGCCGAAGAAGAACCAGAATTGGCCAAGTATGTGGCTGCCCACTCCGATACCCCCTCTGCAGATGATGTAATCCCTCTAGAAAAGATACCTTACTTCATCAATAAAGGGTTATCTTTGAACTACACCGAGCTCAATAAGCTATGTACAATGTATGCTATGGAACACGGTATAGGCACTCACCTACATACACAGGTGACAAACGTGTACACCGCCATCCGACTTACTCCAGTAGAAGACACTTACCGAATAATCAAGGGAGGGGACCACCCGATCATCTTCGGCCGGACGAACAACCCACATCCCTCCGCTATAGAAGAAGTCGACTTTGGGTCAGATGCCGGAAGGCTGCCTCTGTATCTCTATAGCCCTCAATCCAAATATCTCATGCAGAAATAGGGGTATGATCTAGAGACAACGCCAGGACTGAACTACGGCACTGGACGACGATTACCTTTGAAGACGCCAGCCCCGGCGGGCAAACCACGGAACTACTATAACAAAACCCGATGCGGTTTAGGGTATGTAACGCCTACTATGACCCCTGAAAGCTCAGATGAAGAATGCGACTGGCAGTCACATTCAACCGGATCACCGACTTCCGACTCAGATACCAGCATCGAAGATGTGTTCAGACAAATCATGTCAGTCAACATGGCGTTCGCTGACGCTTACGAGGAAGACGAAGACATCCCCGAAATCCTTGAGCTAGAGCCGTGGGCCCAGCAATTAGACGCACAATGGGAAAAACGGTTCGAACTGAGAGAACCTCCTACTGAAGATGAGGTCATACAAGTGGATCTCGGCAGCGAATCTTCTCCAAAACCGATCTTTATCAGTAAAAGCCTGACAAACGAAGAACGAAAATCGCTGCTGAAACTCGTCAGAGAATATATCGACGTGCTCGCGTGGAGTTACGAGGACATGCCGGGGCTAGACCCCGATATCGCTCTTCACAAACTCAACATACGGCCAGATGCAAAGCCAGTCAAACAGCAACAACGACGCTTCCGCCCAGGCGTCATGGACGCAATTGAAGCCGAAGTCAACAAGCTAATAGCCAGCGACTTCATTCGTGAAGAGCAACATCCTGACTGGGTCGCCAACATAGTGTCGATCCTTAAGAAAAATGGAAAGATCCGAATCTGCATCGACTTCCGTAATCTGAATGAGGCATGTCCGAAGGACGAGTTTCCCCTCCCCATCACAGACATCATGATCGACAACACATGCGGCTTTGAACGTATGTCATTCATGGATGGATTCTCGGTGTACAATCAAATCATGGTGTCTCCCGACGACGAAAAGCACACATCATTCCGAACGCCGATTGGTACATACTGCTACACAGTCATGCCATTCGGTCTAAAGAATGCTGGCGCTACATATCAGCGGGCCATGAGTATCATTTTCTGAGAACATTTACGCAAAACAGTAGAATGCTATGTCGACGACATCGCCGTCAAGAGTCGCCATAAGGAAGATCATCTGCAAGACCTGAGAACGGTATTCGACCCGATGAGAGCCCACAACCTGAAGATGAACCCTACGAAATCATTCTTGGGCGTATCCAGCGGGAAATTCTTAGGCTTCATCATCACGGCACGGGGCATCCATGTAGACCCTGAGAAGACGAAGGCGATCATGGAGATGGGTCCCCCGAAAAATCTTCGCGAACTCAGAGGCCTCCAAGGGAGGCTAGCTTACATCAGGAGGTTCATTTCCAACCTCTCCGGGCGATGTCGACCGTTCACACACCTCATGAAGAAGGGAGTCTCATTCGTATGGGACGAGGAATGCTAGCGTGCTTTCGACGACATCAAAGAATATTTGTCGAATCCCCCAGTCCTGGTGGCCCCAGTCCCCGGAAAACCATTCCTGCTCTACGTACGAGCGATGGAACACTCCTTTGGTGCCCTGCTAGCACAAAATAACGATGCAGACCACGAGCAGGCCATATATTATCTCAGCCGAATGATGATCGGGCCAGAACATCGATACACCGCCGTAGAGAAGGAGTGTCTCGCCCTGGTATTCGCTATTCAAAAGACGCGGCACTATGTCACGGGACAAACCATACATGTGATCTCGCGAGTCAACCCCCTCAGAGTCCTCATGACTAAACCAGGGGCCCTCAGCTCTCGCCTCGCCACATGGGCAATATTGCTGTCCCCCTATCATATGATCTTCGTCCCGCAAAAGGCTGTTAAGGGTCAAGCCCTAGCAGACTTTTTGGCAGCTCATCCAGGATCGGAGTCATCCAGAATCTATGAAGAGATCCCAGACGAGGTTGCCGATTCAAATACAGCCACCCACGATAACATATGGTGAATGTTCTTCGATGGCGCCTCAAGGACCGGACCCAAGGGAAATATCGTCGTCGGGGTCGGAGTGGTATTAATCTCTCCTACTGGGCTGGTGATCAATCGCGCCTACTCCCTCACGGAACCCTGCTCCAACAATGTGGCCGAATATAACGCTCTGGTCATTGGCCTCCAACTTGTAAAAGAGCTGAGGGTAGAATACCTTGAAGCATACGGCGACTCCCAACTAATCGTCAATCAGATCAGGGGCTCATACGAAGTTCGCCATGAAGACATGATCCCCTACCATCAAATTACGATCAACATTATCTCATCATTCGAGGGATTCTTCATCGAGCACGTCCCCAGACTCCAAAATATCGAAGCCGATGCCCTAGTAGGCCTTCCCGCTTCCTTAGCAGTGCCGAACCAAGCTCATCATTCGGTTGACATAATAGGCCACGAACTGGTCTGTCCCAAGAACAACGTTCAAGCCATGGCAAGTTATTCTGCCCAGACGGTCGACGATACACCGGACTGGAGACAGCCGTTCATCGACTTCGTCGTATACGACATCCTCCCAGAGAATCCAAAGGAAGCTACCTCTATCAGACGGCGTTCTCTCATATTCTTCTACGATACAGAGACGAAAATATTGTATCGCCGCTCCTACGACGGATTATTGCTCCGGTGCTTGTCGAACGCGGAAGCTACAGAAGCTGTACGAGAAGCTCACGACGGTGTCTGTGGGGCCCATCAACCCGGCCCTAAGCTACAGGACCGCCTTCGCTGGATGGGCTACTACTGGCCCACGATGGTGGCAGATGCGATAGATTATGCCAGAAAATGCAAGGCCTACCAAGTCCACGCAGACTTCATTCACCGACCATCCGAATTTCTACATCCGACAGTGGCGTCCTGGCCATTCGAAGCATGGGGAATGGATATCATTGGTCCAATCACCCCACCTTCCTCCCGAGGACACCGTTTCATACTTGCGATCACTGATTATTTCTCCAAATGGGCGGAAGCTGTCCCACTCGCAGAAGTTAAAACTTCAAACGTGATCAGCTTCCTTAAGCATCACGTTATCTACCGCTTCGGACTACCACGAAGAATCATCCATGATAATGGTCCACAGTTTATAAGCCATGCATTCTACCGATTCTGCGATAAGCACCGCATTCAGAATGTCGCTTCGACACCATACAACCCGGCAGCAAACGGGTTGGCAGAGGCATTCAACAAAACAATCATCAAGCTCCTCAAGAAGTTCATCTCCTCCAACAAACGCGACTGGAACGAGAAGCTCGGCGAGTGCTTATGGGCTTATCGCACCACGGTTCGAACAGCTACCGGGAATACACCATTCTCTCTGGTGTACGGGAGCGAAGCAGTCCTCCCTTTGGAGACTCAGATCCCCTCACTCCGCGTCGCCCTCACTTATCAATTGACGACAGATGATAACTACCGACGACGACTACAAGAGTTGGAGGCTTTAGATGAAAAACGCCTCCAAGCTCAGCAAAGGATCGAGCTATACCAAGCACGCATCTCCGGAGCCTTCAACAAGAAAGTTAAAATCAGAACATTCCAAGTGGGTGATCTTGTTCTGGCAGTTCGGAGGCCGATGGTCATGACTCACAAGACCACCGGTAAGTTCCAGCCAAAATGGGAAGGTCCATTTGTCATCGAGATCGTGTTCTCCAACGGCGCCTACCGCCTCGCTAAGCAGAATAGAGATTTGCTCATGTTGCCCGTCAACGGCAAGTTCCTGAAGAAATACTATGTTTGAACATCATTCTCCAGATTATCGAGTCATGTACCCCTTTAGTACCACTGAACTCTCATCCATCCTATTTCAGATTATCGAGCCATGCACCCGCTGGTGCCGCTGAACTCCCACTCTCTCAATAGTCCAAATTACCAAGTTATGTACCAGCTGGTGCCTCTGAACTTACATTCCGGTCACTCTTTCAGATAGTAAGTCAAGTATGATTATACCTCTGAACTTTCTTCCTGGCAGAGATCCTCCCTCAGGATTCACTACCCGCACAAAAAGGGTAGTCGATCCACCAATTTCCGAAACGACCATGTCCTCATTACCTCTGAGTCGTCTTCACTTCCACCAAAAACAAACCGCCCCCTCACATAGAACTTCCACGTTCTCCTACCTCTGAGTCGTTCTATGTACCTAATCTTCATTGAGCCCACTCCTGCCATGTCCTCACTACCTCTGAGTGGGAAGGCTCCGTCGAAGAAATCGTCATATCTGCCATGTCTATATTACCTCTGAGCTAGTATGTCGATCCTCTTTTAACCTATTATCTGTACCCACAACCGGAGTACGACAAGGATAATAGGTCCACAAATGTCCTCTGTTGACCACAAATGTCCTCTGTTGACCACAAATGTCCTCTGTTGACCACAAATAGCTTCCGTAAAGTCTCTCCTGCCATGTTCTCATTACCGCTGAGCAGAAAGATTTTACGATACAACCTTCATGTTTGCCATGTCATCATAACCTCTGAGCAAATGTGATCGGTTCCCTTTCACCCCATTATCCGCATCCTGAACTAGGGTACACCAAGGGTAATAGGTCCACAAATATTCATTCGCTAAGCTTCATAGCATAAATCCACCATCTTACCATGCCCCGGGAGCCCAGCTGCTCTACGGCATTCCTTCCCCCAGTACCGAGAACATCCATGACCACTTTGCCGTGGCTGTCCCGGACATCCTATCTAAACTGTTATCCGTACCTAAAACCAAGGTACGCCTAGGATAACAGGTCCACAAATAAATCCCCCAGCAAGTCCGGTTCCATAAACACCGCAAGTACAAGAAAGAAAAGATGAGTTGAAACATGCTCATTTATTCAAAAATCAAAGGGCTACATCAGCGGGGATCACATCCCTTAAAAAAAAAAAGGAGAGAAGACAGAGGACGGATCACTGCTCTGGAGCACATAACGTCATGAGACGGTCCTTTATCAAGGCAACCGACCGCTCAAGCCTCTGTTTGGCTCGACGCTCCGCCTCCTGGTTCAGCACCGCCGCATCCTCCAGATGAGCATGGGCTTGCCAGTTGTCCTCAAACTTCTTGAAAGCCCGCTCCAGGTTGACAGAAGATCGGGAAACCCTCTCGGCCTCCCGAGCAATCGACTCCTGTTCTGCATGAGCAGCCTCCCGCTCTGA
Organism: Iris pallida; assembly: GCA_029216955.1. Classification (NCBI taxonomy): domain Eukaryota; kingdom Viridiplantae; phylum Streptophyta; class Magnoliopsida; order Asparagales; family Iridaceae; genus Iris; species Iris pallida. The sequence goes on along the minus strand of JANAVB010040417.1, from coordinate 9,730,900 downwards.
CTCTAAGAAGGCCAACTCCTTCTGGAGTACGAGAATCCGCTCCTTCGTGTCAGCTATTCCACGAGAGGCAGATTCTTCCCGGGCCCTACAAGCCTGACTCCGACGACCCAGTCGGTCATAGGAGACGGAGAACTTGTCAAGATCCCCCTGCACAGCCGGCCTGACAGTTTCTCGAGCGAGCTTGATCCTGTCCCGAGCAGCAACCAGGAAGCCCCGCTCTCGTTCGATCGCAGCAGGCAAGCCAGCCAGCCGTACTGCCAGCAGTTGGGTCACAAGCTGGTCAGCCTCTGTCAGCTTAGGCTCCAGGAACGCGGCTAACCCCACCCCACCAGGAAGACCCTTCAGAGTGTCGATTTGACCCCGAGCGCCCCGCAGAGACAGAGAAAAAGGGATCCCCCGTTCCACGGCAGCGTTTACATCCCTCCCTAAGTGACGATAGAAGCTGTCAACCATATCCTGCGTCACCTCGTTCAGAGCCTCCGAGGAAGCCGGTGTCAACGGGAGTGTGGCTGGCAGCACTGAAGAAGACGCGACAGAATCTGCCGCTCCCGCTACAAGAGAAACCAACTCTGCACGGAAAGACGCTTGAGCATCGGCCAATTCCTCTTCAGCAGCCCGCAGAATTTGGATGCTCGACAGGGTCGAGAAGTCAATCTCCGGAGCCGTATAAGCAGCCGAAGACGAGGCCGGGGCCAGCACCAACTCCATCCCCATCTGCCCAGAGCTGGCAGGATGTCCCTCAATATGCGATGACGAAGGAGAGGAAATGCTCCTTTCGTCCAGATCACGGCAGACCGGGCCTTCTCCGAAAACATCAGCGGCAGAAGATAAAGGGTCAGGACCTGCACGGCCAAGGCAACCATGAATCGACTTGACCTGAAGGATATGCTGATAGAGCAAATAAGCCCCCTCGGTGGTCAATATGTGGCTCAGCTTACCAGTGGAGGAATATGGAGGCTGAGGTTCGCCTACAGCCATCACAACCTCTTCACCAACAGCCTCCGAGTCAGGAATAAAAGACTCATCCGCCCTTGCATCCTCGGGAGGGGATGCACCGAGGATGGCGTCATCTCGCTGAAGTTCAGAAATCTCGGAGACGGGCCCAAGGAAACTTTTATCACCCCGGACTGGGGCCTCAGCAGCTTGGGAGTCCTTAGCCGCCGCTGAGAGAGCCCCCGCAGAGAGGACCGCGGCACACATGTCGCTAATCAAAGCGGCAAGGGCCGGATCAACTACTGAAGCAGCAGGTGGTTCAGGAGAGCCTGGTTCGTCAGACGCCTACAAAAGAAAAATGATCAAGTCATATCCCCGAGAGGAAAGAAAGCTACAACAAAGATAGAACTCCGACTTGGACTTACCTCCGGAACATCGTCTGCACCTTCACCCTTCTCGGTGATAGGTGTCCCACGAGACCTAACAGCAGCTCTCTTCACGGAAAAGGTCGCTCTACTGTCAGGAGATTCGTATCTGACCCGTTTACGCGAGGGACCGGATACAGCTGAAGGGTGTTCTTCTCTCACTGCTCCCTCTTGTGTAGTAAGCGGCGGATCTTCCGCCGGTTCATCAAGTGGGGGAAGCGGTTGATCTGCCACTTCTTCATCCCCACCAGAAAGGAAGTCTTCGCTATCATCCTAATCCTCAGCCGACTCGAAAGGTTCTGATTCAGGGAGAGGAATCTGGAGCGCCAATTGCTTTCTAGCCTTAGCCCCCTTAGGCTTCTCCTCTAAACCAGTACCTACGATGAAGCTGGTACTCGGATCAAAGTTAACAGGAGGCTTGTTCGCCATAACGTGATACAAAGCGGCCACGTACAGAATTTCCCTTGGCGCATTGGCATCGGGAACCGAGAAGCTGGCCCGAGTATGATAAGCGTCATAATAATTCCACGCTCGGACGCCGTCAAGAACACTACCTTCAAAGCCCAAACAAGGGTTGGGACAGTCAAGGAACAACTGGCTATAACGAAATTGACGGGAAAACCTACTGGGTAGGTAAGGCTCCAAGTACACATTATCCCGGTTGCGATAAACCAGATGCGCGGGGCGGATATTGCGCAACCAAGCAAGCATATCCGGAGACAGAAAATGAGAAGGTCCAGTACCGTCAAGGTGTACCTTCCTCACTTCCTCATCAGAAAAAGGAGGAACAGACACAAAGAGATCACACCCATCCACTCTCGCCAACGCCCTCCGACAAGCTGGCATAGTGTTGCATTCCCAAGATCGGTGATGGCATTTGAAGAGGAAAGCATCCTCGGCCGTAGCATCTTCCGCTATCCCAGGTCCCAGCAAAGACTTATAGTGCATCGCCAACCACCCCATCAGGTAGTGAAAGGGCAGTTCTACGCGCTCAAAATCCAAAGTCTTCTTGCGAGCAATAATCTTGGACGAGAATGTTCGCAGACCATGATGTATGCTGCATACCATAGCAGGAAGGAGGGCCAGCCTAACTCCGAAAACTAGCTTAACGACAGGGAGGATGAAATGACGACCAATCCTCTCGATAGAGCCCGCTCCGCCTGAGACTACGCAGTTTCGTAGCCATATCATCAGAAATCCAGCCAGAAGCGCCTTCTCCGACAGTTGTATGGTCCCGTAGTGAAAATAACTAAGAGAGTCAGCTTGACTCCCGAATATATCACTCTTGGATCGCGACTTTTTGACATTGGACATCAGATCCCTTACCTCTGCATGCGTTCGAGGGGCTCGGGGAGTAACTTCACCAGAAGGATCAACCCTAAAGAGATAATTAATCCAGGATGTGGTATGGGGAGCGGTCCCTTCAGAGCTATCCGCCGTTTTTATAGCCATTTGATGACAAGCACTATGGTGGCACAACAACTCCCGATACACCGCAACAAAACCTGGGAGTTGCCTGTCCAAGGCCTCGAACTCCTCATTTGACGGGGTATACACCTCGAAAGGCTCATTCCCCCATGGAAGTTTAGAGACAGTATACATCTCGTGAAGAGCAAGCCCCAGTTCCCCTACTGGTGTAAAGAATGTCCCCGTTCGCTGGCTGTACATCTCCAAGAGCGCTACGAACAGTGGTTTATTAAGGGGAAGCCCGTGACAAGTGCCCCGAATGGCATGGTAAAGCCCCACCTCCCGCAAGAATGCTCCATAAGTCTGTAGAACCCAAGCAGTCAACTGGGCCCACGTAGAGGTGGGGTTTATCCAGTTCGGCAGTGCCAGCCTACCAACAGGATAAGACTTCTTGCGAACAAGCCGATTCAGGAAAGTATCAGCTTGAGTAAGTGTGAAATTGGGACCGTATACATTCATAAAAGAGCCCGGGACCAGACCCATCATATACCGGAGGACGGAATCCTTACCTGCATACGCCGACTTCATATTCGGATTATAATGGATGTTGCCCATCAACATCCCTGATTGAGTGAGAGTTAGGTTACACACCATCTTCCGGTCCAGCAATACCATATTGAACCATGACAAAGAATAATGACGTTCCATGAGAGGAATATGGATTGCCACCCCATCCAAAAAAAATCCCCAGTTCTCAGAAATCTCTAAGACCCGAGGATTCTTGATGGTTAAAGCATCACCAAAAAGGAACAAAGGCTTCAGGTATTTTCCATACAGCTTCCCAGTATTCATCATGGAACGGAGATAATGAAGGGTTTGATTCTCAATAGCCTTCAACCTCTCCAAAGGCTCATCAGTAGGGAATTGATTCGATACATACCTAATTAAGTCGTCAAGACGCACGCCCAGGGCGAATTGATTCGAACCAACTATAAGCTCCCCAGCAGGATTTACGGGCAAGCTCACTGGAAAAATACGAAACAAACGAGGTTAGAAGATAGTCAAAAAACAGAAGCATTGGAAAGGTCATCTGAGCCTATGCGGCTCGGCTCGTTACAGCTTCATGCGGCTCAGCATTCGATACATATATGCGGTTCAGTGCATCATAGCCTCATGCGGCTCCGAGTTAGCCGAGCTCATACAACTCAAGTCCAGACGAACTGATAGACCCATGTGGTTCAAGTTAAGCACGCCTACAGAGTTAGATTCATGCGAGCTGACGTGAGCAGACGAATTTCTGCGGTTCAAAAAAAGTGAGCAACGCTTATGCAGCCCAAATCAAAAACACGTATACAAACGCAGATCGAGTATAACAAGTTCATGCGGCCCCATAAGACGAAAGGCTCATGCAGTCCCATCAATAAAGCCCCGTATACGTGGCTTGTGCATAAAGTATGCAGCAGAGCCATGGCGACAGTTAGGGTTTTCAGACGATCTCTTACCAGCGATAGACGGATGGACATCGGGATGGATGGAGTGCGCAATGACCGGCGGAGGGGCGACCACGTTCGCCGCCGCAGTCGCCGTAGAAGCAACTGCCTTACCCTTACCGGCCTTCGATGCTGCAGCTTTCTTGGGAGCCATTGTCGGTTGCTAAAAGACGAAGAGCAAAGACAGCAAATAGAGATTTAGAGCAAAGAGAGAAGGTAAGAAAAACCCCAAAAGGCTTAAAGACTCCTATTTATAGGCAAAAGAGACCCACGAAACGAACAGACGTCTCGGAGTATGCCTCGAATTACGCGCCGCCCCCAAAGAATAAAGGAAAAACGCTTCGGTCAAGGCAAAACCGACTCTTGAGATCCTCCCCCAAAGGGCGGCGTTAAATCAAATCAAAGGCACTTAATGAAGATTTGCACACGTGTTCAGGACACGTGGCAACCAGTTTATGCGGCCAGATGAATTTATGCGGCTAAGGCACTTATGCGGCTAGGAAGCTCAGGCAGACAGAAAAATCCTATGCGGCATGAACGGGGCCATGCTTCTTGTTCAAAGTATTCCAATTTTTACAAATTGAAAACTTTGAAGGGGGTCCTGTAGAAGCATGGAAAATATTAGAATAATGATCCATGCGGCTCGGAGTAAGAAGCTTATGCGGCTCACACAGGAGCGGCCCTATGCGGTTCAAAGAAGACTCTCAATCGCATGCGGCTCGGGAGCGTATGCGGTTCAGTAAGGCATATGCGGCTCGATGGATGCCATGTGTGATCCTTCTCTACAGCTGGTCGTTTGGGGGTGGCCTCATTTAATGCTCTGACATGACTTGGCGACTGTGACTGCTATGACATAAAGTGTCATAATGGCTCTGCCATAATGACAGACTTTTCGGGAAAGGAAGAAGATCTCTGACCCGAACCGTCAGAAATCCTAGGTTGCCACGTGGCAACTCTCATGCGGCTTAAATGGAAAACAGCTTCATGCGGCTCACGAAGAAGTCACTCTATATGGTTAGCAGAAATCAGCCATATGCGGCCCACCGAGAGCTCAATCCCTGCGACTCAATGCAATGCTAGCTCATGCGGCTCGCAAAGACTATACATATGCGGCTCACGGAAGGTTCGTCCCCTGCGGCTCGATGAGGCATTGTCTCATGCGGCTCATGAAGAGTATCTCTCTGCGGTTCGAGGATAGTCAATCCTATGCGGCTCTGACAGGACTCACAATTAAGACACGTGGCATGGGATCAATAAGAGATTTAACCAAATCTCAACAAATATATTTGACATCATCGTCATAATTACTGAGATCAGGGCATATCATTTATCATCAAGCTAATGGGACACGTGGCGAGTAATCAGACATTAGCATAATCAATCACGAGGACTTAAAGCAGCTAGCATTAATTGCTCATGAGATACGATGCTATCCGCATTAATGGCCGAGATTCACTATAATCAGGATCAAGGGTTCAGATAGAATGAAGGAGCGTCGACATTCCAAACAGATAATTATTAGCAAACCCTAATGATCACCCCCCACTCTTATAAATAGCCAGCATCATTCCCTTGAAAAAAAAGAAGAGAGAGAGAGGTCGGCAACAAAAGAAATAAGAAGAGAGAGATCTACAAAGAGAGAGCTCCCCCTTCCTTCTTGATAATCACAGAGAGAGAGAAGCCAGGAGAGCAATCCGAGGAGAGCAAGAAGAGCATTTCTTCATCAACGCCGAGCAGATCTTCCCCGAGCCAAGGCTGCATACTGATCATCCAAGGAGTAAGGCAGAGCGGCCGTCGCTTTCTCGAGCCTCTATCGTCACCCCCCAGAATCAAAAATAAATAATCGTACTTAGTCTGCTGTACCTAGGTTTTTGTCCCTAGGCTTTCTTTGTACGAGCGAGTTTGTATTGTGAGTCTAAGTTCAGTCCTCCGATAATTGTTCTGTTCTTTTACAATCAATGGCAAACAAATACGATATGGCTTATTCCCGTGTATGAGAGATAAGCTAATACAGTCATTATACTACTTTGGATGTGGTCATACTCATTACACTACTCCCCCAGTACCCAACAGTCAATCAGTCAATGCTCTCAGAGAGAGTTCCATGTTGCATCGTGGTTTAAACTTGCAATAAAACGATTACTAAATAATTGTAAACTAGTAGGATACCTTGCTTATGTATGTACCCTAAACCTTCTAGATCATGGCCAAAGGAAAGACTACCCGATCCGGCCCTGCTGACGATGAGGTGTCATCAACTGATCACACCCCTCCTCAAGCACGCCGGGACCCACCTTCCTTGCAGCTGACAGACCGTCCTCATGCTGCACCAGCTCCCCGGCCCGTTTACGCTTCTACAGCGCAAACGTTGGAACCTGCACAATCCCAGGCTGAGCCACAGACCCCTGCGGTAGTGGCCGCAGCAGCTGCCCCACCAGTACCCGTGGATCCCACTTAGTGGGAATGCTACGAGGAGTGCTTGAAGCACAGAGAGCTCAAACAGAAGCCCACAGAGAGCAGACTGCTACCCAAGCTGAAGCCCATTGCGAGCAGACCGCAATTATGAGAGAAGGCATGAAGAATGCCCACAACGTGGCCATGGCTGCCCTCGAGAGAGGAAGAACCACTTCATCAGAGCCACGACCTGCCAAGGTAAGCATAATTCAGGAGTTAAGTTATATTTCATTAAGGCTATTCTTTTGATTAGAGGCGTATTATTGCATGAAGGTTGGAGATATAGAAAGATTTAAGAAGCAAGACCCTCGACCTTTCAAAGGAACCGAGGGTATCATCTACGCCGATGAATAGCTAGACCATATGGAGCGTCTCTTGAGCGTCGCTCGACTCCCGGAGGACCTCAAGGCTTAAGCTGTAGGACTCCAACTACAGGACGTGGCGAGCACCTGGTATCGGAATGAACCCCGACTCCAGGACAAGCAGCTCGACTGGGACAACTTCAAGAGGTTGTTCCGCAGGAAGTTCTTTCCAACATCTGAGATACGGGAGATGGAAAGGCAATTCCAGAACTTGAAGCAGGGAAACATGACGGTCAGCGAATATGCGGCAGAGTTCGGCCGACTAAGCCGCTTTGCCCAGAACCTGGTAGCTGACCCCAAGGATCGTGCTGAGCGATTCAGGTATGGCTTAAGAGAAGAGATTCGCACCCCTGTGATCGCAGGTGGCACAAAGACTTATGAGAGGATCCTGATCCGAGCTCAAGACGTGGAGAAGAGCCAGCCTTCTCGATCCAAGAGGGAGTATCCTGGAACTAGCAACTTCCATGGTAGTCAGAAGAGGCCCAACAACAACAACAACAGGACCTCGCACCACCAGCAGCATCGTCATCAGGCGAGAACCAATGACAGAGCACACCAGAAGCAGATCCCTGTCTGTGACTATTGCAAGAGGCCAGGGCATCAATCGAACATCTGCAGGAAGAGGCTAGGATACTACCTAGTCTGTGGGTCTGCCACCCACCAAGTGAAGGACTGTCCCATGTCAGCCCACCGGACCGGAACCAACCAGCAAAGAGCTCCCCTACCTACTCAGCAACAACAGTTTGGACAGCACCAGCAGAAGACCGGACGAGCTTTTGCTCTAGCAGCTGACGAGCAGGAGCCAGAGCAGGAACCCACCGCAGATGTCATCACAGGTTCCATTTATGTGTTTTCACATCCTGCTCTAGCATTATTTTATTCGGGTGCATCACATAGTTTTATATCATCAAAGTTTATATCTGCATACCACATAGATTCGGGACTTAGCAAGGTGATTAGTAGAGTTATGACCGGTGGTAGACCCATACCCATCACTGAAGCTTGTAATTGTCCCATAACCATCTCTGGCCATCAGTTCTCAACACCTTTACTAGTGATGCCCCTGCCCAACTATGATGTAGTCCTAGGGATGGACTGGTTAAGTGAACAGCATGCGCTGATAGATTGTCACCGAGGATGTGTAATCTTCAGTCCACCAGGAGAACCGGAGTTTGTAATCTCTCGGGCTCCGGAAGATATGAAGAGTATTTCCTACTCCTCAATCACCGAAGAACCCGGGCCTCCTCACCCTATCATTGCGGAATTTATGGATGTCTTTCCAGATAGTCTTCCAAGATTGCCGCCAGATCGAGATGTGGAATTCAACATCGATCTAGTACCCGGCTCTTCCCCTATTTCTCGGGGATGCTACAGAGTCAATCCCAAGGAGGCTAAGGAGATGAAGGATCAAATCGTCGAGCTGAAGTCACAAGGATTTATCAGAGATGGGGCTTCACCCTAGGGAGCACCAGTTTTGTTCGTGCCCAAGAATGATGGAACCGTGCGGATGTGCATCGACTACCGGGCGTTGAACAACATCACCATCAAGAACAAGTACCCCATGTCCCGGATCGACGACCTATTTGATCAACTGAGCGGAGACAAGATATTTTCAAAGATAGATCCCAGATCAGGCTACCATCAAATCAAGGTCAGGAAGGAGGATATTCCCAAGACGGCGTTCAACACCAAGTATGGACAATTTGAATTCTTGGTCATGCCGTTTGGACTGACAAATGCTCCTGCGGTATTCATGAACCTCATGAACAAGGTTTTCCATGAATATCTGGATCAGTTTGTTATTGTCTTCATCGATGACATACTGATCTACTCAAAGACGGAGGAAAAGCATGAAGAGCACTTGAGGAAAGTGCTGAGTACCTTGAGGAAGGAGAAGCTCTATGGTAAGCTATCCAAATGGGAATTCTTTTTAGACAAGATGGAATTTTTGGGCCATGTTGTAACAGGAAAAAGGATTTCGGTGGATCCAAAGAAGAACGAGGAGTTCATATGGTCTGAAGCGTGCCAGTCAGCTTTTGAGGAACTGAAGAAGAGGCTTACAACTGCGCCGATACTTGCGCTACCCGCAGGTACCGGCGGTTTCTCAATCTATAGTGATGCTTCTGGAAAAGGACTGGGCTGCGTTCTTCAACAACACGGGAAAGTAATTACCGTGGATTCAAGCTCGGTTGCAGAGATCAGGAGCTTTTTGGGACTAGCTGGCTACTACCGGAAGTTCGTGAAGGATTTCTCCAAGATTGCGGAGCTAATGACGAAGCTTACCAGGAAGAACGAGGAGTTCATATGGTCTGAAGCGTGCCAGTCAGCTTTTGAGGAACTGAAGAAGAGGCTTACAACTGCGCCGATACTTGCGCTACCCGCAGGTACCGGCGGTTTCTCAATCTATAGTGATGCTTCCGGAAAAGGACTGGGCTGCGTTCTTCAACAACACGGGAAAGTATTTGCCTATGCATCTAGAAAATTACGGACTCATGAGAAGAACTACCCCACACATAATTTGGAGCTTGCAGCGGTGATATTTGCTTTGAAGCTATGGAAGCACTACCTGTATGGAGAGAGAGTAGAAATATTTACGGACCACAAAAGTCTGAAATATGTTTTCACTCAGAAGGAGCTGAACATGAGACAAAGACGATGGCTGGAGCTAATGAAGGATTTTGATATCAACCTGCAGTATCATCCGGGTAAGGCTAACGTTGTTGCAGATGCACTTAGTCGATACCCGATGGCGATGTTCTTGATCAAGGAACGCCATTTGCTGGAGGACATGGAGAAGCTTGGATTGGAAATTGTACTACCCGAGGAGGAGATGAAGAAACTTGGAAGAGAAGCCATCGTACCAGGAGAGGAATCATCATTGATGCAGTTGCAAGTGCGTTCGAATCTTATGGACAGGATCAAGGAGACACAATTTTAAGACGAGACGCTTTGCAAACTCAGAGACCAAGTGCTGGCAGGGACACTCGAAGGATTCTCAATCGCCAGCGACGGAGCATTGAAGAATGGTACGAGACTATGCGTACCAACTGGCGAACTGAGGAACGAGCTGATGCAAGAAGCACACCAGTCACAATATTCCATACATCCAGGAGCCAACAAAATGTACCGGGATATGCGGACTATAGTATAGTGGTACGGAATGAAGAAGGACGTATCCAGGTTTGTGACTAGATGTTTAATTTGTCAGAAAGTTAAAGCTAGCAGACAGAGACCAGCAGGATTATTGCAGCCGCTTGACATTCCAGAATGGAAATGGGAGCACATAACGATAGATTTTGTATCGGGACTGCCTCGATCCCAAGGAGAAAAGGATGCCATTTGGGTTATTGTGGACCGACTGACGAAGTCAGCTCACTTTATCCCCTTCAAGGTTGGTTTATCCACCGAGAAGTTGGCAGCACTGTACATGCGACACATCTACCGGATTCATGGAGTTCCGGTAAGTATCGTATCTGACAGAGAAACTAGATTTACCTCTCACTTTTGGAAGAGTTTGCATGACTGCTTGGGAACCCAACAGAAGTTTAGCACCGTCTACCACCCTCAGACTGACGGGCAATCAGAGAGAACAATCTAGACGCTAGAAGATATGCTGAGATCCTGCATCCTAGAATTTGGAGGGTCTTGGGAAGACCATTTGCACTTGGTAGAGTTCTCTTACAACAACAGCTACCAAGCTAGCATCGGAATGACACCGTTCGAGGCACTCTATGGACGTCGTTGCCGCACTCCACTTGCCTGGGACGACGTTGGAGAACGAGTGTTACTTGGACCTGAGATGGTGACTGAAGCAGCAGAGAATGTGAGAATGATCAGAGACAAGCTCCGGATAGCCCAAGACAGACAGAAGCATTGGGCCGATTGCAGCAGACGGCCTTTGGAGTTTGAGGAAGGCGACAGTGTTTTTGTGAAGATCTCGCCTACAAGAGGGACAATCCGTTTCGGCAGAGCAGAAAAATATTTTCATGTTATATATATATATATATATATATATATATATATATATATATATATATATATGAGAAATATTTTCATGTTATATATATATATATATATATATATATATATATATATATATATATATAACATGAAAATATTTCTCATATATATATATATATATATATATATATATATATATATGTCCGCGGGATCGTGGCCTGTTGGTAGCGACGAGGGTCCCCGGGCGGGAGGCCCGGGTTCGAACCCCTCTTTAGGCGCACGCGCCTAAGCTCTAGTAAAAAGGACACCCAAAAAAAAATAAAATATATATATATATATATATATATATATATATATATATATATATATATATATATATATATGAGAAATATTTCCATGTTAACAACCGTCGGATGTTGTTTAAATCATCTAATCATAACCGTTGATTTGAATGGTTCACGGTTAAGATTATATGACTTAAACAACATCCAATGGTGGATAGCATGGTGATGCTTGGGGATGCAAAAGATCGGGATGTGGATCACTCCTATATATATATATATATATATATATATATATATATATATATATATATATATATATATAAAAATATATATATATATATATATATATATATATATATATATATATATATATATAGTAAATGACCTCTAGCCTAGTGGTTAAGAGAGATGCATGCGGTCCGATTCCAGAAATAATTTACCTGGTTCCAAAAATATATATATATATATATATATATATATATATATATATATATATATATATATATATATATATATAAGGAAGGATCCACATCCCTTTTTTTTATCCCAAAAGATTCAACAAATGATAACATGGGGATGAACAAGTGAGTGGATGCGGATATCGATGGTGATTAATGACGTTCCATTCGAGAGGAGGATGGGTTGGAGGTGGTGGAGGAAGCCCGAGGGTGATTAATAACGTTCCATTCGAGAGGAGGAGGGAGCGTGGGTAGGTGGTAATGGTGCTTCGGAGGTGACCATCGAAGTTGTTGGAGCTGTATCGATGGTGAATCGTTGATGGTGTTCTGATACAGCCTAGCTAAAGCACTTGCCTGCATCTAGTCTAACAAACTGTCTAAATAACTTTTTTTTTTTTTTTTTTTCATTCTTATTTGGCACCCGCCTTCGTGCATGCATCCGACTGTGCACGAAAAGATGAATTATTACAGTAATTAATTTCACTCTCAGTTACGACCATCTTATTGATTACAATGACAGCACAAACATAGTCGGATCTGCTTCCAATTGCTATGCCTACAGGCGAGGTTGCAGAAGAAAGGAGTGAAACATGTCCTGAAACTTGTTCATGACGGTTCCACGAGGAAGCCCAACCAGCACGTTCACTCCCCCGTTCCCCTGAGCTCTCGGGAAGAGCATGATCAGCTCCCTCCCGGGATGCGGCAGCGGGCAGAAGTAGCTCGGCTGCCCCCACTCGTACTCCATCCCCGCGAACCCCAGCCTCCACCACGACGTCACGAACACGTCGCCCGCGGGGTACCCTCTGTGCACCTCGCTCCAGTCGATCACCGACCGGACGTACTCGTCGCTCATCCTCGCCTTCCCTTCCCCCACGCGCCGCACGATCCGCCCGAACGACCCCGCCGCCCCCAGCTCCCGGAGCGTCGCCCGCGCGTACGCGGTCAGGACGGCGTTCCCCGCGTACGACAGGGGCAGGTTGGGCTCGACCTTCTGCCTGATGTCCACCGCGTAGAGGAGGGTCGAAGTCTTGTCCGGCCCGGCCTCGTCGGCTGCGGCTGCGGCCAGCGCCTTGCACCGCCACAGATGCGCCGCGACGACGTTGAAGCTGGTCACGAGCTTGACACCGGATGACCGATCGTCGTCGACTAGGCCTCCGGCTGCTAGTGCCTTCTCTTTCAGGGATGCTATGTGGTTCGGGTCGAGGTGGAAGAGCTCGATCTGCAGAGTGCTGTTCGGTGCGGGGTTGAGCAATGCCAGGGACAGTTCCGACATGTCTTCCAGCTTCACGCGGTCGGGGTGGGGGAACGTGACGCGGGGAGGGGACCTGGCTGCGAGGAGCTTGCGGTCCGAGATGGGTCTTATGGCCAAGGGTTTGCTGCTGGTCAGGGCGGCGAGGTTGAGGAACAAGATGTAGTAGCTCAACGCGTCCATTGCGCAGTGGTTCACCGACCCGCCTAGCGCAAAGCCGCCGCACTTGAATTGCGTCACCTGCACAAAATTAATGTTTTGGATGTTTTAGTAGTACGTACGTACTACTTATTTCTTTACTACTACAGTACTACTACAACCACCAAAAGCTAAAATTTATCAACCTTGCATGCTACATGAAACCGTGGTATGATCATATAGGAACTCAGGAATTCTTAGACCATCTCCAGTGACATGACCGATGACATGATAAATTTTAATCCAAAAAGTTAATTATCCAATTTTGTCCATATTAATTTAATGTTAATATTAATTAATGTTAATATTAATATTAATATTATTGTTAATGTTAACGATAATATTAATTTTAATGTTAATGTTAACATTAATTTTAATGTTAATTTTAATTTTAAAATTTATCACGTCAGCTGCCACATCAACATATCATGTCAGCTGCCACGAAAGGATGTACGGTTTGGAGGTATAATTTGAAGGTACAAATAACATTATTCCATACAAAAATGCTTTTCCATTTCTATCCTATGTGTCACATAGTAAAAACACACCAATTTAATGGTGTGGGGTCCAATAATAATTGTCATGAGAGAAAGAAAAATTTTTATGAAAGTTTCTACATGTAAAATTCTCCTAGAAACTTTTCATCCTACATCATTGCCACCTAGGATAAATGGTGATAGAAATTACCAATTGGAGAAATTTTTTCTAAAATGAATTTCTTCCGTAGAAATAAGGTAGATAGAAACCCACATCGGAGATCTTATTTCTTCAAACTCCTCGTTTAAAAACTGTTAGATAACACACATCTTATCTGCAAGTTCCAAAAAAATTAAGGACGTAAATAAAGAAAATTTTGTCCACCTATCCTAACCCTATTGCAAGTTTCTAATCTGAGTTACTATTTGAGTTTCTGTAGTTATAACCGGATTTATGTGGTTTACAAGTTATTAAGTTTGGTGGACATCTATGGATTTGAATATTGATGACCAAGGGCCGAACTATTTTTATTTTTTATTTTACTTTATATATTAGTCTACATCGAGCGCCAAAAATCAAGACGTCCGGCATAAACTAAAATTCTGGTTCCGCTGTTGTCATATCATATCTATTTTGATGTGTATAATAGTGTATTTTGGAGTGTCTAGATTGTGTCTAATATGTGTCTCATAAGTATTGGATATATCTGCATTAATATATATTTCAAATTTTGGTTACCTGAAAGTCACAGAGAGGTTGATCGTCCCCAAGTTCCGGCATCGGAGTCAGCTGGCGGAACACCGGATTAGGGTACATCTCCCCCAGCTCCTCCAGCCTGAGCTCGCTAGACGCGACGGCCAAGCCGACGCCGGCGGCGTTGCAGTCGATCTCGAGCCTCCCGTCCTCGCCAAACTGCAGCCTCCCTGCCAGGAAATCGTACTCCACGAGCAGCCTCTCCCCGGCCGACCGGAGGCGCTCGACCACCGACTCGAAGGGGTAGTCCGGGTTGGCCAGGAAGAACTGGACGGCCTTGACGTGGAAATTGAGGGCTTGGTCTATGTTGGAGAGGAACATGGACCTCCTCCTCGTCGGCTCGGAAGGGTATAGAGTGGTGGTGGTATGAATGGTGATCTTGAGGTCTTTCAGAGGGGATGGCGCCATTGCAATCTTCTTCCTCAGCTTCAGTTGAGCTCAACTCACGCTCCAAATTTAAGCGGAGAATATAAGACCTACGTTAGGGGAGTTTCCTGATACAGTGATATATATATATATAGCACGAGGCTACACTAGTTCCTAGTAGCGGTATCACTATTTTAGTTTATTTCCAACTTAAAATGTCATATATATTTTTTTAATAAAATAAATGTTACGTCAGTATTATCATGTTCATATATCGTCGTGCCTCTACTGTATCGTATCTGGCCAATGTAGAATCGTGTCCAACATAGCTAAAAAAATTACAAAGCTGACAAAAAATATTTAGCTTACCAAGTAGACTCTTTAGACATACACTCGAATACTAAGAGTCTTTAGTATCCTATTTCATCATCAACAGAGGATGCGCAATGTGCCAGAACTCATCGAGAGTGCGGGAATTCGGACGTTGAAGGAAGTCTGGCGGACTTGACGCTGCTGATGTAGTTCCTCATTCGGTTGTAGTCGCAGTCCAACGACGAGGGCACGAACTCGATTATGATAGAGGAACATCTTGAACCAGTTTAGAAGGAATGTGTACGAGTCGATTGCTTCAGATATCGATTGTTATAGCAAGGTCACAAATAAGCCTCTACAGTGCGAAAATCAAGATGAAATAATCGCAGAACTGGTCATGTATAACAATTATTTCGTTTCCAAGATGGAGTAAATCAGATATTGTATTTTTGCACGAGAATCCTACGCCAACGGGGGCTTCCAAATTTTTTTGCTATTTATCCCTCCAACGTTTCATTCATTATGTGGCAGCTCACAACCATCTGATATGACACCTGACAAAGCAAATTTAAGAATTAAAATTAACAATAACATTAATATTAACATTAACTTTAAAATAAACATTAACATTAACTTTAATGTTAATATAAATATTAACACTAATATTAACATTTAAATTTAAATTAATATTAATATTAATATTAATATTAATATTAATATTAAACTTAATATTATTATTAAAATCAACATTAATATTAATATTAAAAAATTCGGATAATTATATTATTTTGTTATAATTTGTCATATTAGTTGACATGTCAGATGTCAAGTTAGTTGTTACGTAAGAAGAAATAGTTTGGA
Source organism: Iris pallida (assembly GCA_029216955.1). Classification (NCBI taxonomy): domain Eukaryota; kingdom Viridiplantae; phylum Streptophyta; class Magnoliopsida; order Asparagales; family Iridaceae; genus Iris; species Iris pallida. The sequence continues at coordinate 9,714,911 of JANAVB010040417.1, read as the reverse complement.
GGAACATTTTGGAGGGATCGAGAAATATTATTACTCCTCCAAAAATAGCAAATTAGCCTCTCCAATTGAAAAAAAAGGAGAAGTGCCAAGGATGTAATTAGCATTTATTTTGTATTAGATAATTTAAAGCATGTTTGGTTTTTATACAAAGAATGTCATTCCATACTGCAAAATTTTTGTTTAATCTAGCTAGTGCCAAGTAATATTCGGATTCCAAGCTTATGGATACAAATACATTTTTTTTAACTAAGCGCACAATTCACAAATAGTTGCACATGTTTCACAAAATACGGACACGATACATGAAACGATAAGTATGCGAACACCATTTATCCATGTCTGTTTTATGCGTCGATAAATGACTAGTCGGGAGTAAAACAATTCTAGTATCACAACTGTAATGTCCCGCACCGTACAGTGCATTATGCTGAATCAATTGATTCGAAAAGGTATGGATTGAACACGAGTAAGTATTCAAACAATTTGAAGAGATATTGATTATATTGGTTTCATGTGCAGGTAGCGAGCGGAGTTCCTTACGATCAGAGTATCGCTTTGCGATGGATTGAAGCGTGGGCACGATAGTTCGAATCAGTAGTTAGTCCAAGGGAATGCAAATTCGCATGGTTAACTCGGACGAGATGATCGTGCAACGATGATAAGGTGTCGGTACTCATCGGTTCGACGAAGCGATAGGCGGAATGACTTAAGTTGAGTGGACTCTGTCCCTTCTTCTCTACTACTTCATGCCTAATAAAATGTACCCTTATATGCTGGTGTCGGTATTATAGCCTGGCGTAGATGAGGTCGATCGGTACGGGTAGCGAGCCCCGTCGAAAGTTCCAAGTCGTCAGTATGGTACAATCCAACACAGCTATCGCTTTTTTTCCTAGGCCAGATCGGTCTTGTGGCCCCAGGTTGCCATCCGACGATCCGTCGCCCTTGTGTACAAGTTGTCTAACGACCATACATGACTCGACTCAACTTACCATCCTACACAGTCATTACTCTTACCAATGTTATCATCTTTTTTGTACTATGTTGGAGACTCCCAAACGAGGGACCGCCTCAACGACAAACGGTCGCGTGAACTTTCGATGTTATATTTTGAAACCCAGGAACGACTACTGCATAGCCTTCATTCTAAAGTTGACCCAACCGTGATCCAAACCGTGCCTCCAACCAACTATACTCTACTTGACAAGCCTTCATTCCATGGGAACGCCATAATGAAACCATAGGAACGTTGTAGAAGCATGGAAAAAAGCATATAGCTTTGTCCCACATCGAAAAGTAGAAGAAGAGAAGTCTCATTCCACTCTATATATAGAGCTCCCTTGCCTCCTTTGAAAAGGCACAAAAATAAGAAAGTAAAGGGAGCATGTTGAATACTGGGAGCCTGTTCGAGCCACAAAAAGTGGCTGGAAAGCACGACGAAGGGCTGCTACTCCCAGGCTGCATGCCAGACGAAGGCGCAGCACCCTGTTCGCGCACGAAGATTGTAATGCCCCGTCCCGCTCAGCTAAATCAAAGAAATCGAAACGCCAACGACGTTCGAACTTAGCCATGCAACGGCTGCTAGAAGTCCTGCTCGGTCGAGGTAACTCCTTGCTCGGATGGGTGGGTTCGGTGAACTTATCTCAGCTTTGCCTTCACACTAATAAAACAAAAGTTTTCAATAGCACAAGTAGGCTTGATAATAAAGAGACGAATCCATGTAGCTAAGGAAATAATCCCAAGTTGGGTCGGATTGAGTTGGAATATGGAAAGGTCCCACGGTTGGCTTAGAATCATGCACGGCGTGCTTTCAAAAGGACACTCGGTCCTTCGTCCCGTGGCTTGGGGGAAGGAAAGTTGGTCTAAGTTGGCACAAAGTTGTGAACTTAGCGTAAGTCATAGACGTCGCACATATAAATGCTTGATAAAGCATGCACTGTCCCGTCGTCCAAGGCTTAGCATAGCAAAGTGTCCCATAAGTTTCAATACACATTTCTATGATACAAGGCTTGGCATAGCCTTTGCTCGTCCCACAGGTTAACTTGTTGCATGATTAAGTTAGGCAAAAGTTACGTCGAGCTATCGAAGCCATAGTAAGTATTTTTTCTATGATTTCTGTGGTAGTCATAGCCATGTAGTCCTACGATCTCAAGGCTCGTCATATAAAGTTTGACTTGGACGGTAGTGATGCATAGAACACAGATTGGTTGGAGGCACGAGCCACGGTTGGTTCAAAGATAAGTTAGCCACGGTCTTTGGTACCTAAAGAACATATTTTGTGCACGTTATGTTTGAAGGCTATCAATTATCCATTCATGAGATGAGTCAATAAGTGTAGTGCCCCATCCCTACATCGTGCCCCGTTCTTCGTCCATGGGGTGCGCGAGAAAGGAACACTGTCGCTATCGATTCGGTCGGGACCGATAGGTCGGGATCGATCGAATCGATCGAACGGGAACGGTTGAATTAAGATCCATTCCCCGTTATGGAATGTCTTCTTCGGAACCAAGTCCCATATTCAGCGGGTAGCACCTCAAGGATTGACTCTGCGGCTGAGTCGGGAGAGACCTCTCGTTGCTCTATTTTTTACGCCGCTTGCGTTTGTTTTGGCTTTGGTTTTCTGAATGCATTTTCGTGAATATTTTTGATGGTTTTTATGGCTTAAATTTCGAACTCGCATTTTCTATCGAACTTCTTGTATAATACAGTGTTCTAATCGGTCGCTTGTGCGATTTCAGGTGATCGTGTAGGCGACTTCTAGCGCGGCCAACAAGTCTCTCGCCTCAAGCAAAAACTCAAAGTGAGTGGCTGACCTCCTTCGTCTCGACCCTCTATTTCAAAAATGAGAACTTGGGTAATGATATTGAAATTGAATGATTCGCTTGAAAAATACAAGTCCTATGTTTGAGAAGAGAAAAAGATGAGATGTGTAGAAACAAAAGATAGAATTATTTTAGGCCTACAAAACAACCAAGTAAATGAATCGATTACATAACAAGCCCCAACGGTACCCTAAAATATACCATGTTAACCTATCATGGTCATGGACAACTTGTCGACAAGGGCGATGGTTTCTTCGAGCGGCAACCCGGGGCCACGGGACCGATTCGGCCTAGAAAGAAACAGGTTATAGCCGAGTTGGATAATAGGCAATCGGTAATACGGAGACTTGTATCGGAGCTCGCTACTTGCGTTGCAAGGGTCCCTTTTACCAGGCTATGTCCATGATGGCTAGTTAATGCCAGTGACCTCCAGATCAAACACTTGATATAAATTGTTATCAACTAACAGGAAAGGTGATGGTAAGTTTTATGTTGCACGACACGCTCTGTCGAGGGAAATTATGGTGTAACTTACTTGGGTTATGTTTCGTCAAAATTATTCGTATGAAAAATATCTAGGATGGCTAGAAAGATCACTAAAAGCAAGTTGTATAAATTTTATCTAAATTCTTGAACCAAATGTGAGCCTGAAATTAGTTAGCCACTCGCCAGTACATATTGATTGTACTGATCCTCGCTCTCTCTACAGGTACGATAAATCGGGAGGAGAGTGTCGCGTGAAGGGAGGCAACGCTCATGTGTTTTGAAGCTTCATCTGTACGGTCGAAGCTTGGATCCAATCTTTTGAAGACTCCGCTGTCGAAGATCAGAAGACAGATGGGGCGACTTCCCACCATCCCAGGTGGTTTTGTAATACTGGTTGTATAATCAATGGATAAAATGTATGAAATGGCTATCTCATCGACGTTCATTAGGTAATGGAGTCAGTTTGTAAAAAGTCCGCGTGGTGCCCTTGTATCGAGTCTGTAAAATAATGTTCATTATCAATAAAGCTTAAGTTTTCTTCTTTATAATGTGTGTTCAATTTACTCTACGTATTCTCTTGTTGTTGTGTTTCGGATAACCTTATGACAATGCCTTGTGCGAGCGCAATTTAGGTTTGCACGACATCACGTCCGGAGGACGACTATCGATTCTACGGAATCGGGGCATGAAATAATGGTATCATAGCACGACTTTACGTCCTTGGCCACCAATGTCGAGTTTCTAGTCTTAAAATCGTTGGTCTCGTATCGATGAGATATGCCGTTCCATACGAGTGAGTCCGTAATAAGTTTTGTGACTAATGTATTTTTGCTTTCAAAAATCCTAGAAGGTGCTGTAGTGCCTCGTCCCTACATCGTGCCCCGTACTCTGTCTACGGGGTGCACGAGAAAGGAACACTGTCGCTATCGATTCGGTCGGGACCGATAGGTTGGGATCGTCCGAGCCGATCGAACTGGAACGGTTGAATTAAGATCCATTCCTCGTTATGGAATGTCTTCTTCGGAACCAAGTCCCATATTCAGCGGGTTGCGTCTCGAGGATTGACTTTGCGGCTGAGTCGGGAGAGACCTCCCGTTGCTCTACTTTTCACGCCGCTTGCGTTGGTTTTGGCTTTGTTTTCTGAATGCATTTTCGTGAATATTTTTGATAGTTTTCATGGCTTGCATTTCGAACTCGCATTTCCTATCAAACTCCTTGAATAATGCAGTATTCTAATCGGTTGCTTGTGAGGTTTCAGGTAATCGCGTAGGCGACGTCTAGCACGACCAATAAGTTCTCTCGTCGAGGTAAACTCAAGGTGAGTGGCTGACCCTTCTCTCCTCGACCCTCTTCTTAGGCAAAATCGATAGTGTTGTTGCGAATGAAAGGATAAATACAAGGGCACGAACACGGGAAAAAAGATTGAGTTTTCAAAGAGAATGTAGGCTATGTCTTAATAACTAAAAAGGAAAATATGTCTTCACACGGTTATGGACAACTTGTCGACAAGGCGATAGTTTTCTCGAGCGGCAACCCGAGGCCACGGAACCGTTTCGGCCTAGGAGGAAACAGGGTATAGTCGTGCATAAGGTTTCAGCACTGGTTAAGCGGGGACTTGCAACGGAGCTAGCTACTTGCGTTGAAAGGATCTCGATTAACAAAGCTATACGTCGAGGATGGCTTGTGATGCCAATGACCAATCACACGTACATTTTGTACTTGATATGGAAAATGTTAACAATTGACAGGAAAGAACATGGTAAGTTTCATAAGGCGCGGCGCGGTCCGCCGCGGGTAAGTTTCGACGTAAATTTCATTGCTTGTCATATGCTGGTTTGAAATTCATTAGGATGGTTAGAAACATTTATACTCTAAGTCATATAAACTCTTCAACCAAATGAGAGCTTGGAACTTAAATAGCCACGCACCAGTACAAAGTGTAATGTACTGATCCTCGCTCTCCACGCAGGTACCCCAAACTACGAAGGACGTGCCGCTTAAAAATCTCAAGGCGGCGTGGACACTTTTGAAGCCTCGTCCGATTGTGAAGGCTTGTTTCTGGATTCCTTTAGAAGAAGACCCGCACTCAGTCCAAAAGAAAAGAATGGCGACTCGACTTTCTTCGATAGCAGGTGGAAATGTGTAATGGTTTTTGCTTGTAAAAAGAGATGTAATGTATGGAACGACTATCTCATCGACGTTCATTTTGTAAGTCGAGTCATGTTGTAGCCCGTGCGGCAATGAATGTAATGAAGTCAATGTAAATAAAATTTTATTATCAATGAAAAGTCTACTTCTATTTCAAATGTGTAAATCAATTTCTCTGCGTACTCTAACTTGATGTTGTGTTTCGGATAGCCTTATGAATGTGCCTTGTGCGATCGTAACTTAGGTTCGCACGGCATCACGCCCGGGGGACGACTATCGATTCTACGGAATCGGGGCGTGACATAATGGTATCAGAGCACGGCTTTACATCCTTTAGCCTCACGTCTAGAGTTCCAAACCTTTGACCTCGCATCGATGAGATAAGTCGTTCCATACAATAAGTCCGTAATAATTTGTGACTGATGTGTTTGCCTTCGTATCGCAGAAGTGACGGAACCCACGGCCGAGCAAGAACAGAGCGCTTCTAGCGGCTCTAGTAGTTCGCATCGTTCGCGGGCCGGACCTTCTAACGATACCATCGAAAGGATGCTGCGCATGATGGAGGCACATCGGAACCAGTCCGAGAACCGACATCAACAGACGGAGGAACGACAGGCCCAATTCGAAGCTCGCTTCGAAGCTCGTTTCGACGCACATGCCAAACTTCAACAAAAGCAGCTGGATACCCTGCAGCAGATCATCCAGACAATGGCGGCCAACGAGAATTCTGCGACTGCGCCTACCATCACCGTGCCGACGATCCAACCCATTGAAGTCGATACGGAGGGGCCCGAGCGTCAACCAGCGGCACCGAAAAAGTACAACTTTGAAGTGTCAGAATTCAAGAAGGCGTGCCGCACTTCCTTCAGGGGTACCGAAGGCACTTCTATGGCGATCGAGTGGTTGGAAGAGCTGGAAGATCACTTCGAGCTTCTCGGCATTGAAGAATCGAAGCAAGTCGCCTACGCACAACTTCAACTACGGTTGAACGCGCACGACTGGTGGGCCGTGCGCAAGCGAGCGATCCGATCGGACAACACCACCACACCGATCTCTTGGGCCACATTCCGCAAGGCTTTTGAAGTCCAGTACCTTCCGTCAGCCGTTCGTCAAGCGAAGGAAAATGAATTCATGCAGTTGAAGCAAGGGAGCCGGACGGTGGAACAATATGTCGCAGAATTTAACAAGTTGTCTAAGTTTGCTGGTCAGTTTCTGCCTACTGAAGAGTGCCGTGTGCGACGGTTCGAAGTGAGTCTGTGATACTCTATCGGTGCGCATATCGGGGTCCCGGAGTACAAGACCATGGGCGAGGCTCTGAATCACGCTCTCCGCCTTGAGAAACTACATCCTTCCGGTGCTGACGACGTTGTGCGCCACTCCAATCACAAACGTCCTAGCTATACGGAAGGCAACAATCATGCATCAAAGCGTCCGAACCATGGCGGTTACCAGGGACATAACTTATCATCGCGATGTGCCAAGTACGGTTCCCTTGGGCATGAGGCGAGTATGTGCTTCGTCGTCGAGGGGGGATGCTTCTTTTGCGGACAAAAGGGTCACTATAAACAAGATTGCCCCCGGAAAGGGAATCGTAACGCCCCGCCACAACAACACCGTCAATAGAATCGAGGACAGGCGCCCCGACCTCCTCAGCACACACAATCCAACAACCAAGACCGACGCCCTAATGCTCAGGCGCGTGTCTTTGCTCTGACTCGAGACGAGGCGCTCGCTTTCGACACAGTAGTGACAGGTATATTGAGTTTCAATAATGTACCTGCTCGTGTGTTATTTGATTCAGGCGCTTCACATACTTTCATATCGGCGGACTTCACCGCCGAGCACAAATTTTCTGTAATATCGTTAGACCTTGATCTTAGCGTAAGTATGCCTTCGGGCGTGCCAATACTCACAATTTAGCTTGCGGGAGAGGAACCATATGTATTGGGGGTCAGAAGATCGGTCTTGATGCAATAGTTCTAGGCATGAAGGACTTCGACATCATACTGGGCATGGATTGGCTCGGTCCGTGCAACGCAACCATAGACTGCACTGAAAAGAAGGTCACATTTCGCTTACCTGGAGTGCCTGAATTTTGCTACTCGTGTTGTGAGCCGTCGCCGACCTGTATGGTGATCTTCGCAATATCTGCTCGACGGATGCTGTATTCCGGGTGCGAAGGCTATCTAGTTTTCGTTCGAGACATGCGACAGGATGGTGCAAATGCGGGTCAGACCGACGTTGTGGCAAAATTCCCAGATGTGTTCCCAGACGAGCTACCCGGCATGCCGCCCGATCGAGAAATAGAGTTCACCATCGACACATTCCCCGACACTCGGCCGATCTCGAAAGCTCCGTACAGAATGGCCCCTGCCGACTTGAAGGAATTGAAGGCACAACTTCAGGAATTACTTGATAGAGGGTTTATCCGTTCGAGTGTCTCGCCGCGGGGTGCCCCCGTGCTATTCGTGAAGAAGAAGGATGGATCGATGCGGCTCTGCATCGACTATCGAGAATTGAACAAAGCCACCGTCCGAAACAAATACCCCCTGCCCTGCATCGACGACTTGTTCGACCAGCACCAAGGTGCAACGGTGTTTTCGAAGATTGATCTGCGATCGGGTTATCACCAACTCAAAGTCAAGCCAGATGACGTGCCGAAGTCTGCCTTTTGCACTCGTTATGGCCACTACGAGTTCTTGATAATGTCGTTCGGTCTGACAAACGCCCCTGCCGTCTTCATGGATCTAATGAATCGGGTGTTCCGTCCGTTCGTTGACTAGTTCGTAGTAGTCTTCATCGACGACATCCTCGTCTACTCGAAGGATCGAGCGCAACATGCAGAGCATCTACGGACGGTACTCCAAACCCTTCGAGAGAATCAGTTGTACGCGAAGATGAGCAAGTGCGAGTTCTGGCTGAACAATATCTCATTCCTTGGGCACATCATCTCCGTCGCGGGCATCGCAGTCGATCCGAAGAAAGTCGAGGCAGTTGCTGATTGGAAACAACCCGCATCAGCTAGCAAAATTCGAAGCTTCCTAGGCTTGGCAGGATACTATCGACGCTTCGTGAAGGACTTCGCGAAGATCGCATCGCCGTTGACTCGCCTCACCCAGAAAGGAGTCGCATTCAAGTGGTCAGACGACTGTGAAGCTTCCTTCAATGAGCTCAAACAACGGCTCGTTTCGGTCCCGATACTTGCTCTTCCTGAAGGGACGGAGGGATTTCAAATCTTCAGCGATGCTTCTGGCCAGGGCTTGGGGTGTGTGCTCATGCAGCGGGATAAGGTGATATCTTTTGCTTTTCGGCAGTTGAAGCCACACGAGAAGAACTACCCCACGCACGACCTAGAACTAGCGGCAATTGTGTTCGCATTGAAGCTGTGGCGTCACTATCTCTATGGAGTGGCGTGCAGGATTTATACGGACCACAAAAGCCTCAAGTATCTCTTCATCCAGAAAGAACTGAATTTACGGCAGAGGCGATGGCTCGAACTAATCGAAGACTATGACTTATCAATCGACTACACGCCGGGCAAGGGAAATATGGTAGCGGATGCGCTGAGCCGGAAGTACTTAGCTTCGTTATGCATCAACGATTGACTGCTGCGTGACTTGGAAGGAATGGGCATCGAACTCCGAGTTCGTTTCAGAGACGTAAAACTGGCACAACTGCGGGTGGAACCAAGCCTACTGGAGAGGATCAAGTCTACACAGAAGGATGAACCATACCTGGAGAAGATGCAGAAGCTGATATCGACAGGGAAAGCGTCCGACTTTGTAGAGGACGAGTCGGGAGTGTTGCACATGAAGGGACAGCTATGCGTACCGGACGACGCAGAACTTAGAAAGGAGATAATGACGGAGGCGCACTATACAAAATATTTCTTGCATCCTGGCAGCACCAAGATGTATAAGGATCTCCGCGTTGTCTTTTGGTGGTACGGCATGAAGAGGGACGTAGCACTCTTTGTGTCAAAATGTATGGCCTGTCAGCAAGTCAAAGTCGAGCACCAGCGACCGGGCGGGGAGATGCAGAACCTCGCCATTCCAGAGTGGAAATAGGATCACATCACTATGGACTTCGTTGTTGGCTTGCCAAGGACGCCGCGGGGAAACGACGCCGTCTGGGTCATCGTCGATCGACTAACCAAGTCAGCGCACTTTATCGCCATCAAAGTTACTTGGAGCGTCGACCGCCTTGCTCAGATATACCTTGATGAAATGGTTCGGCTGCACGGGGTCCCAGTATCTATCGTCTCTGATCGGGATGGATGGTCCGTAGCGCGCTTCTGGAGTAGTCTACATTCAGCATTGGGGACCAAGTTGAAGTTCAGCTTAGCTTATCATCCTCAGACGGACGGCCAAACAGAGCGGGTGAACCAAATTCTCGAAGACATGCTACGACTCTGTGCGATCGACTTGAAGTCAAGTTGGGACGTCCATCTACCGCCCGGAAGTACAGATCGCCTATTTGCTGGGATGAAGTCGGGAAACGGCAGATACTTGGTCCGGAGCTGGTGGAGCAGACCGTGCAGAAGGTCAAGCTAATACGAAAAAGATTGAAGATAGCACAAAGCCGACAAAAAAGCTATGCCAGCAAGCACCGACGCCCCCTCGAGTTCTCGAAAGGCGACCATGTATTCCTGAAGGTGATGCCTATGCGTGGAGTTTCCCGGTTCGATGTGAAAGGAAAGTTGAGCCCAAGATTTGTTGGCCCGTTCGAAATATTGAAGCGAGTCACCCCGATAGCTTACCAAATTGCCTTGCCGCCTGCATTATCAGAGGTACATGACGTCTTCCACGTCTCGCAATTACGGAAGTACGTGCACGATCCGGGACATGTGGTTGATTTGGATAAGCTGGACCTAAAGGCGGACTTGTCATATGTCGAAGAGCCGGTACAAATCTTGGAGCGCAAGGATAAACTTCTCCGCAACCGTGCTATTCCTCTAGTCCGCGTCCTCTGGAGAAACCATTCGGTCGAGGAGTCGACATGGGAGCTTGAGTCAGAAATGAAGGAGAAGTTTCCTTCATTGTTCTCGTAGAGGTAGGTTCTATTCTTAAGTTTCGAGGATGAAACTTTTTCTTAGTTGGTTATGGTGTAGTGCCCCGTCCCTACATCGTGCCCCGTACTCTGTCCACGGGGTGCGCGAGAAAGGAACACTGTCGCTATCGATTCGGTCGGGACCGATAGGTCGGGATCGACCGAGTCGATCGAACGGGAACGTTGAATTAAGATCCATTCCTCATTATGGAATGTCTTCTTCGGAACCAAGTCCCATATTCAGCGGGTTACGTCTCGAGGATTGACTTTGCGGCTGAGTCGGGAGAGACCTCCCGTTGCTCTGCTTTTCACGCCACTTGCGTTGGTTTTGGCTTTGTTTTCTGAATGCATTTTCGTGAATGTTTTCGATGGTTTTCATGGCTTGCATTTCGAACTCGCATTTCCTATCGAACTCCTTGAATAATGCAGTGTTCTAATCGATTGCTTGTGCGGTTTCAGGTAATCGCGTAGGCGACGTCTAGCGCGACAAACAAGTTCTCTCGCCGAAGTAAACTCAAGGTGAGTGGCTGACCCTTCTCTCCTCGACCCTCTTCTTAGGCAAAATTGATAGTGTTGTTGCGAATAAAAGGATAAATGCAAGGGCACGAACACGGGAAAAAGGATTGAGTTTTCAAAGAGAATGTAGGCTATGTCTTAATAACTAAAAAGGAAAATATGTCTTCACACGGTTATGGACAACTTGTCGACAAGACGATAGTTTCCTCGAGCGGTAACCCGAGGCCACGGGACCGTTTCGGCCTAGGAGAAAACAGGGTATAGTCGTGCATAAGGTTTCAGCACAGGTTAAGCGGGGACTTGCAACGGAGCTAGCTACTTGCGTTGAAAGGATCTCGATTAACAAAGCTATACGTCCAGGATGGCTTGTGATGCCAGTGACCAATCACACGTACATTTTGCACTTGATATGAAAAATGTTAACAATTGACGGGGAAGAACATGGTAAGTTTCATAAGGCGCGGCGCGGTCCGCCGCGGGTAAGTTTTGACGTAAATTTTATTGCTTGTCATATGCTGGTTTGAAATTTATTAGGATGGTTAGAAACATTCATACTCTAAGTCATATAAACTCTTCAACCAAATGAGAGCTTGGAACTTAAATAGCCACGCACCAGTACAAAGTGTAATGTACTGATCCTCGCTCTCCACGCAGGTACCCCAAACTACGAAGGGCATGCCGCTTAAAAATCTCAAGGCGGCGTGGACACTTTTGAAGCCTCGTCCGATTTTGAAGGCTTGTTTCTGGATTCCTTTAGAAGAAGACCCGTACTCAGTCCAAAAGAAAAGAATGGCGACTCGACTTTCCTCGATAGCAGGTGGAAATGTGTAATGATTTTTGCTTGTAAAAAGGGATGTAATGTATGGAACGACTATCTCATCGGTGTTCATTTTGTAAGTCGAGTCATGTTGTAGCCCGTGCGGCAATGAATGTAATGAAGTCAATGTAAACGAAGTTTTATTATCAATGAAAAGTCTACTTCTATTTCAAATGTGTAAATCAATTTCTCTGCGTACTCTAACTTGATATTGTGTTTCGGATAGCCTTATGAATGTGCCTTGTGCGATCGCAACTTAGGTTCACACGGCATCACGCCCGGGGGACGACTATTGATTCTACAGAATCGGGGCGTGACAGGTGCGGCGGTGAACGTGGCGGCGAACGAAGAAAGTGCTTCGAGCGGCTCGAGTAGCTCGAGGCCCGGACCCTCTAACGATGCCATGGAACGGATGTTGCGTATGCTGGAAGCGCAACAACGATTAGATTAGAAGAATCAACGTCTGAATGAGCAACATCGATGGGAGACGGAGGCACGCCAGACTTAGTTTGAGGCCCGATTCGATGCACAATTCAAGTTACAGCAGAAGCAGCTTGATACTCTTCAGCAGATTATTCAGACAGTGGTGGCCAACAACAACAACTCTGCAATAACCCATGTTGTAACCGAACCTGCGGTCAGACAAAGTAAAGTCGAACCGGAGGTACCCGAGCCTACACCTGCAGCACCGAGAAGTTTCAACTTTGAGGTGTCAAAATTCAGCAAAAGTTTCCGCACTTCCTTCTGCGGTACTGAAGACCCTTCTTTGGTGATCGATTGGTTGGAGGAGTTAGAAGACCGGTTCGAGTTTCTGGGCATCGATGAGTCCAAGAAAGTTGTATGCGCTCAACTTCTACTCTGATTGAACGCGCACGACTGGTGGACCGTACAAAAACGAGCGATCAGACGTGCCAACGAGACGTCGACAATTTCTTGGGCCACCTACCGAGAGGCGTTCGAGATCGAGTACCTCTCCAAAGCCATTCGACAAGAGAAGGAAAATGAATTTATGCAGCTAAGGCAAGGGAATATGACGGTGCGGCAGTATGCAGCAGAGTTCAACAAGTTAGCCAAATTTGTTGGAGAATTTCTGCCCTCCACGGTCAGTCATGCTCGACGGTTCAAAGTTGGTCTACGACCATCTATTTACGCCCACGTGTCTGTTTCGCAATACAAAATGATGGGGGAGTCTCTCAACCACGCCCTCCGCCTTGAACGCCAATACCCTCCAGGTGCTACCGGCGCTGTGCATACCTACAATCACAAATGCCCTAGCCACGCGGGAGGAAACAACGTGACCAAACGTCCGAACAACGGGCACCAAGGCGGATATCAAGGGCGTGATCCACGGCCTTACTACAACCGATGTCACCATGTCGGTCATACTATCGATGACTGCCAGATACCAGAGGGTGGATGCTGGAACTGTGGCAGGAGGGGCCACGTTCATGCTGATTGTCCAACCAGAAGGCCGAACCCAACGGCGCCCCAACAGCACCGTCCAATGGCGCCCCAACATCACCATCCAATGGCGCCCCAACAGCACCGTCTAGGGAATCAAGGTCCAGTACCTCGAGCCCATCAACCAGCACCGTAAAATGGCCAAGACCGTCGCCCCAATGCCCAGGGCCGCGTCTATGCCATGATTCGAGATAAAGTACTTGCATCAGATACGGTCATGACAGGTATACTAAATTTCAATAATGTGCCTGCTCGTGTACTATTTGATTCAGGCGCTTCGTATAGTTTCATATCGGCGGACTTTGCGGCCGAGCACAAATTTCCTATAATATCATTAGATCTCGACCTTAGCGTAAGTACACCTTTGGGCACACCACTAATCACAAATTTAGCCTGCATCGACGGGATTATCTGTATCGGCGGTCAGAAGATCGGTCTTGACGTGATAGTTCTAGACATGAAGGACTTTGATATCATTCTGGAAATGGATTGGCTCGGGCCGTGTAATGCAACCATCGACTGCGCCAGAAAGACGGTCACCTTTTGTATACCAAGAGTGCCTGAATTCTGCTTTTTGTGTGGTGAGGCGTCGTCGACCTGCATGCTGATCTCGACTATTTCTGCTCGGAGGATGCTGTATTATGGATGCGAAGGCTATTTCGCGTCCGTTCGAGACACGCGACAGGATGGTGCAAACGCGGGTCAGACTGACGTTGTAGCAGAATTCTCCGATGTATTCCCGGACGAGCTACCCGGCATGCCCCCCGACAGAGAAATCGAGTTCAGCATTAATACATTCCCCGATACTCGACCGATTTCTAAGGTCCCGTACAGAATGGCCCCCGTCGAGCTGAAGGAACTCAAGGTCCAGTTACAAGATTTGCTTGACAAAGGGTTTATCTGGCCTAGTGTTTTACCGTGGGGAGCGCCCGTGTTGTTCGTGAAGAAAAATGATGGGTCTATGCGTCTGTGCGTCGATTACCGAGAGATGAACAAGCCCACCATCCGGAACAAGTATCCATTGCCCCGCATAGACGACTTATATTTTCGAAGATTGATCTCTGCTCGGGCTATCATCAACTCAAGATCAAGTCAGACGACGTGCAAAAGTCAGCCTTTCGTACTCGGTATGGCCACTACGAGTTTCTGGTGATGCCATTCGGCCTAACGAACTCCCCTGCCGCCTTCATGGATCTGATGAATCAGGTATTTCGACCCTTTCGTGATAAATTCATGGTAGCCATTATTGACGATATTTTCGTCTACTCGAAGAACACGGCACAGCATGCGAAACATCTGCGGACCGTGCTCCAGACACTTCGAGAGAATCAGTTGTATGCAAAACAGAGTATGTACGAATTTTGGCTAAGCAGCGTATCCTTTCTTGGTCACATCATTTCGTCCGAAGGCATTGCAGTCGATCCGAAGAAAGTGGAAGCTGTTGCTGATTGGAAGCGGCATGCGTCTGCTAGTGAGATTTCAAGCTTTCTTGGTTTGGCGGGATACTATCGACGCTTCGTGAAAGACTTTGCGAAGATTGCATCGCCATTGACTCGTCTCACTCAGAAAGGGAGTCGTGTATGAGTGGTCAGATGACTGTGAAGCTTCCTTCCAGGAGCTAAAACAGCGACTAATTTTGGTCCCTATACTCGCACTTCCTGATGGGCCAGAGGATTTTCAGATATTCAGCGATGCTTCAGGCTAGGGCTTGGGATGTGTGCTCATACAGCAAAATAAGGTGATATCTTTCGCCTCCAGACAATTGAAGCCGCACAAGAAGAACTATCCTACGTACGACTTGGAGTTAGCGACGATTGTGTTCGCGTTGAAATTATGGCGTCACTATCTATATGGCGTGGCGTGCGCGATCTATACCAACCACAAGAACCTCAAGTATCTCTTCACCCAGAAGGAGTTGAACTTACGACAGAGGCGCTGGCTCGAACTAATCAAGGACTATGACTTGACGATCGACTACACTTCGGGCAAGGGAAATGTCGTGGCGGACGCTCTGAGTCGAAAATATCTTGCCTCGCTATCCATCAACCGCAGACAACTACAGGATCTAGAAAAAATGGGTATCGACCTCCGGGTTCGATTCATGGATGTACGGTTGGCGCAAGTGCAGTTGTGAAACCCAGAGTTTTTGAATTTATTAATTATTGGATTGTAGCATAATTTTGTTTAATTATTATAGTTATTATTATATTTATTATTATTATATATTATTATTACTATTACTATTACTATTATTATTATTATTATTAGTCGAATTTAGAAAAAAATATTATTTTTAAAAAAATATCGTTGATTTTTTATTGCGGCCCTGCCCCAGTCCCGAGTCCGGACTCCGAACCCGTCTTCCATTTACTGAACCCATTTTCGTTCCCGGTCCCGAATCCGTTTTAAAACCGTTTTAATTAAATGTTGGCCTTAGATAATAGTTAAACCTATTTTTATGTTTGGTTGAAAAAAAAAACAAAAACCTATTTACTAATTCAAACCCCCCAACCTGACATGGTCCCCCACGTTGGAAGAAGTCCCCTCTTTTCCCTCTACTACACCTATTCTCCTCCACAAACCACTTCTTCCACTTTCCCATATTAATAACACCACTACCACCACTCCTTCCACAATCAGCACTCTTTCTTTCTCTTTACTCTCTCAAAACCCATCACTCACTCTCCCTCTCCCTCCCAAAACTCACTCTGCCCCGAAAGCCTTAGCCCGACCCCGGCCCGTCTACCGGACCCGCGCTCCAGGCCGCGTCCGCCGGCCCGACCCGAGCGGCCGACCACCTCCGGCGCCGTCTCGTCGGACCCCCGAGCCCCGCGTGCCCGACCACCCCCGCTCAGTGCCTCCCCGCGCGAGCTCCGGCGACCCCAGCCGGCCACACCAGCGCTCCTGCACGGTTTCCCCCTCCGGCCCCCGTCGGATCTTCCCGCGAGCCACCCGTGCTCCGCTGTTTCGGAACAGCGCTGTCCAGCGCTGTCCCGGGGCTTCCGAACCTGCTGTCCGTGCTTTTCCGTGCCGGGTTCCGCTGTCCAGCGCAGCCGTACCCTGGCGAGGCGCTGTTCCGAGCCGGTCCACTGTCCGCAGATTTCTTTTCTTTTTTATAAACATCTGAGAGCTCTAGCCGAGCAACCCAAGGTATAATTTCGTGTCCCCGTTTCCAATACGTAGTCGATGATGAGACTTGGTCCCCGATTCCTTCCCGGGAATTCGGTTTTTAGGAAGACGTCGTAGTTTCGGAGTTTCCGAAAACATTCTGTGGTTTCTCAGAATTTTTCGAGCTGGTTCGGAAATGTTCTGTTCTGTGTTTGGAATTCCGAGTTAGTTTCGGAGTTTTCGAAACTAGTATTCTCTGGTTCTGTGGTTATTTTCGGGTTTTTCGATTTCATTCGGAAACGTTCTGTGATTTTTATTGTATATTTATTTGGTGAATGGTGGTTTATCTGGTGTGTTCCCTGGTTTGGGACTTTTTGGGTATTTTGACGCATTTTCCCAGTTTTGGGTTGTCCCGAATATAGAGGAAATGCTGTCCAAATTTTTATAAAACTTTTATAAATGAGTTTTAAATTGGTTTTCGGAAATAATTTATTAAAACGGATTTTTGGGCGACGACCATAACGGTCCGTGGGCCCTAGCAAAATGCAAACGAAACCGGTTTTACCCGGACGTTGAGGCATTAGCAACAAATAGTGACGATTGGACCAAGTCTGAGACTTACTTTATTTTCATATTTTATAATTAAAATATAATTTGGAACTTGCTACTGGTTTATAGTATTTTGAGTGCAGGGCCTCGGCCTTCTGAACGGACTGCTTTCCGGCGTTCAGAACTCACCAGCAAACTCTAAATTTATTTAATTTATGTAAAGTTTGTAAGGGCATAAGCCCATATTCCTATTCTGTCAGCTGTACCCCTGTATTACGTAGTCTAGGTTTTTTATTTATTTTCTTGGTTGATTTTTCCTTTATTTTCTGGTTGGTTTTATTCTTCGTAATTAGGCGCTTAGTTACAAATGGCTAATAAATATTTTGTATAAATTAATAAGGATTTTTCACGATATAATAACTTGAATAAAATATTGATAGTTAACAAAATTCACGTTTTATCATTGAAAGAAAATGTAGTTTTATATGTATAATATTAAAATATAAAGTTTTACGAATTAACCGGTAACGACAATTTTTCCAAGTAAAACCAGAAACTGGCTATCCAACTAAATGAGAACCAATGTAGCACGCGTCGTAAACCGTTAGCAGTAGATTAATAAACAAACTTAAAACTTGACTAGGATCTGCTACTAGAAATTGCAACTAGCACACCTAGCTTGGTTTCACAATGGTTCTAAGTCAAGTTCTCCAACTGTTGGATCTCGGAGACGAACCTACACTACAAGAAAATGTAGCATTTACGGCGCGCAATTTACGGCACGCAGTAACTGCGTGCCGTAAATGACACACTTTTACGGCACGCATATTTGTGTGCCGTAAATGAGTTATTTTTTTCTTTGTTACGGCATATTTGGTATGCAAGCCGTCATTGTAAACGTATTTACGGCATGCAGGTATGTGCGTCGTGAATGATAACTTATTTACGGCATGCATTTGTGCACGCCGTGAATGATTTTTCATTGACGGCATGCACTTGTGAGTGCCGTAAATGATAGCTCATTTATGGCATGCATTTGTGCACGCCGTGTATAGTGCAATTGATTCTTCTGAGAAACTTTTCCCTATGTAATTGTTTCTCTAAAATCTCCTTTCAAATTAACTTTCCCACAAAGTTTATGCAAATTAACTTTCTAACTTATTTACGACACATGGATATGTGCACACCGTGCAGAATTTAGATATGAGTTAATTTGTTATGTTATATGGATTTTAGATCCGGACCCAATCCTTTTTATCCAAACAGGATCCGGACCCTTAATTTGTGTGGATAGAGTGTGGACCTCAAAACTAGACCATATTATCAAAACAGAGAGGGTTTGGGTCGAAATAAATCCTATCCAACGTGAACTCACTACTACAAAAATTGTTAACAATGACACTTTATAGATGATACTCATCTCAAAATGTCATTAATGATACTTTTAATGTTGGTTCATTTAATGATCGTCATTAATAACTTTATCAATGACATTAAAAAAAGATAGCGTCATGATAAATACTCTAAGATGATGATTAAATTTATAGATGTCATATTATGTGTGTAAAAAAGAAGAATACGTAAGACTAACAATGACATGGTGATATTAATGATCATATTTAGTTTAAACAATGACGGAGACCATGTGTATCATAAAATATTGATTAAAAATGACCAAGTTAAAAGTATAAAAAAAAGGAACAAATTCCTTCTCCAATTCCCCCATCCCACCCACACCCACGATTCTTTCGATTTTTTAGAATCCGATCTCTCTCTCCCTCCTCCTCCTTGGTATCTTTCGATCCTCGCCTAAGCAGCATGCCGATGGACTCCCCTCCGCCTCGTCGAGTCCTCGCACGACTCCAGCCTTGGCGCCGCCTACTAGAACTCACTACAACAAATAGGACATACAATAGCAAATTTTTTATAGCGTTCAAGTGTCTCCGCTATAGAATGTTATCAACAATAGCGTTCATTCTGCAGTGCTATAAAAATATCTATCTATAACATTTCCTGCTGTAGAATATATGACATTCATATGTTTGTATGTCAAAGTAGATCTCATGTTCGAATCCTAGGAGAAGCAGCGTAGATTTTTATTTTACATAATAAAAGAACAAACTATAGCATATTTGGCTTTATGAAAGATCCAAAAGCTTATATTCAACCCCGCTCTTTTTTTACTCCCCCGCTCTCTTTTTTCGTTTTCCCCCAAAAAGGAACAAAAAACCTAAACTCAGCCGGCTCTCTTCTTCCCTTTCCTTTTTTACTTTCGCCATCCTCCTCCGAGCCTATACTGCCCCCTTATCCTTCCTGATAACTTCTCCTCATGTTCTTATTCTCCACAAGGTTTCTCTCCTCCTCCTATCGCACTCCACCGACACCCTCCGTCGAGCCGTCGAGATCGTAGCATAACAACAACCACGAAATGATGTTGTCACGACGACAAAGGGTGTTCATGTTCATCATCATCTCTTTTTTGTGAGTATGGTAAATCTTCTCTAATTTCTTATTCTTTTTCCTTTTCATGACCCTAAATTTCTAGGGTTTTGTTCGACCGAAGGAGCGATGAGGCCGATGGAGTCGCTGAAGGATCTGATCAATGAGGCGAAGGTCCAAACAGCTCTGGGCAATCTCCAGGTACCAACTATTAGAGAGGCTACCAACTATTTGTCAAGCCATTTTTTAAGACCACCGTAAGCCATAGAAGGGTTTTCCTTGCATTATTTTCATAAATTTCTACTATTTTGACACTTTGCATTGTTGTGCTCATTGATTATGCGTAAGAGCCATCAATTTTCCACTTCTGTCTTCCCCGGCAGAGTCGAAATTTCTAGGGTTTTATCACTCTCGGATTGTTTGTCTTTTAACAACTCAGAATAAATAATAGGAGGTGAGCATTCGCTCCTTCAACTAAATTTTAATTGGTTCTATAGAGAAATAATCAATTATTGGTTTATTTAATTCGTGCAAAAGTGATGAAAAATCCCATTCTTTTATCACAAGATCAAGTTCCTCGTGGATACGACCTTTTGAGTTGAGTTATTATTCTTTTGCTCCTCTCTCTCTTTAGCTCTTTGTCTCTGAACCATGATGATTACGCTCGGTTTCACCAGCTCCGAAGCCAGATGACATGGGTAATTTGTTGCTGAGTACCTTTTTCTAGATATAATAAATGTATTAACAAAATATTACTATTCTTTACGAGTTAATTTGTTGTAATTTGGCATTCATATGGAATGGGACATATGGTGATTAAAATTGCTAGCTACTTAACTGAATCAACTGCCTTTCCATGGAAAAGTAACCCCCTTCTTTTAAATTTAGAAGCTACTCAAGACTGTTTTTGGTACTTTGCGAAAAGAACATGTAACATGGAAGTGTTGAAACAACGCAATTGCCAATTTTTTGTTGCATCGTTACCATTTGGTTTCAAGCAAGTGGAACTTTTTACCATTTGGTTTGAAGCAATTGGAACTTGATTTCATATTTTATAACATTTTATTTTTGACAAAGTCTTGTCCCTTAAAAACTTGGATATCACCTCCTCAATTCCAAGGTAGAAGTGTTAGTGTATTCAGCAAAATAACTTTTCAATAGTCGACATGTGGAAAAACTCGCAATTTAAATCATTATATTTCCAAAGAGACGAACATTTCAAATCAAAATATCTCAAAACCTTGCTTGAAAAAAAACGTATAATGAAATCATTTTTTTCAGTTCAGACAACTAACTTGTTGTAAACAAAGACACCCTAAAAAAGAGAATGAGTTGTGGGGTCACATAAACCCACATATTACATATTATATAATAAACCCAATTGGTAAAAAAATATATCTGGCATCACTGTAAGAAGAAAAGATACCAATCTGTCAATTGGCTGATTTAGTTTTCTCTCTCTCATTATTTTGTAGATGGACTACCAAGAACAATTTTTCAAAGTGCAAATTACTAAAGTTCAAAACGACATAGAAGAGAAAGTATAGAAATATAAGATGGTGTTTCGATTAAATCATGCTAGGGCGATGCAGTTTGACAGTCTTTGGGAGCAATAAAAACACTAGACTCAGGTAACTGTTGACACAGTCACAGTCAACCAAATATTGATAACATTGACTAAATAATACTTGTAATAATTCAATATGACACACGACGTCTACATCAAGCTCAAGTCAAAAGACAGCTCAGTCTTTACAGTTCAGTTATATATGAGTCTGTATTTTACACTTTCTTTGAGTCTAGACTGATTGTAAACTGTGTCATGCTGAGCTCTTGAGACTTGACCTATAGCCTACCCAATAATCCTCAAACTCCACCATCCAGAAAATTGCCCACAGGCCACTTAGACCAGCTCTGTGCTCTGGAGACAGAGTTCGGGCCGAACTCGGCCTCCACACAGAGTTCGGGCCGAACTCTGTCCCCTAAAAATCAGCTGCCTTAATTTTAGGGTTAGCTGGTTGCTAGTTGTCCAACGGCCAAATATTTGAAATTTTCTACCCGAATTCTGGCCGAATTTTGCCTACAAAAATCCTATAAATAGGCCTAGAATTCTCTCATTTCAAATCATCCAATCTTCTCTTCTCTTCTTTCTTAAAGCTCAGAAAAGCCATACCCTTCCCATCTACTAGCCACAAGCCTCCTAAATCTCGAGTGCTCAGCATCTCTCAGTTAGGATTCTTGTACAAGAGTTGAAGAAGTCGTTTGGACAATTCCAAGCAAATCGCCACTGCGATCCTCTGTAAGAAGTTGACGTGCTCTTCTGAAAAAAAGGTACGGGTTGTAAACTACTATTTCATAAATAGTGGATTTAATCCTGAGCTAGAGTTCTCAGGCCTGGACTAGTCCTCCACGAGGGAAACCAGGTTAAAATCGGCTATGTCTGCGTATGCTCTCTTGATTCTCTCTTTATTTTCCGTATTTACTCTGATTGGTTTTACTTGTGATAGAGTTGAATTTTTAATTGGATATTATCTCTATATACTCTATTCACCCCCCTCTAGAGTTGCCATCTGTTCTTCAATTGGTATCAGAGCTCTGTTCTCTTTACAAGGATTTACATCTTAGAGCTGATCCATGGCAACCACACAATCCTTGATTTCCAATCATGGTGAAGGGCAGTCCACTCATAGGCCTCCCCTATTTGATGGAACCAACTACACATATTGGAAAACAAGGATGAGTTTTTATCTCAAGTCTCTAGACTTTGACCTGTGGACTGTCGTCACTGACGGTTACAAAAAGCCCGCCAGGATAGTTGTCAACGGTGATCTTGTTGAGAAATCACATGACAAATATTCTGACGAGGAGAAAAAACAGGCAAGTCTAGATGCGAGAGCTATTAATGCTTTATTCTGTGCTATAGACAGGAATGAGTTCAACAGGGTATCTACATGCACCACATCTCATGAAGTATGGAAACTTCTAGAAGTGACGCATGAAGGAACTACCCAAGTCAAGGAATCAAAGATAAGCCGTCTCACGCAAGAATACGAGGTTTTCAAGATGAAACCAAATGAGACGATCACGCAAATGTTCACAAGATTCCTCGACATCATCAACCCCCTGTCTTTGCTCGGCAAGCAATACTCAAATCACGAGAAGATTCGTAAGCTACTTAGGGGGCTACCAAAGATTTGGAACCCTAAGGTGACGGCCATCATAGAAGGAAATGATCTCACAACCATGTCCATGGAGACCTTGATGGGAAAGCTAATGACTCATGAGCTTGACCTCAAGGACTTCGAAGAGCCTGCTCCTAAGGCTAAGGAGATCGCACTCAAAGCTCACCGGCGAAGGGCTGAACCCGAAGAGACAGATGATGATGACTCAGAAGATGATCAAGCCCTTATGGTCCGCAACTTCAAGAAATTCCTTCGCTTCAATCGAAGGAAGAAGGAACCACAAGAAGATGGTGAATAAGAGCCAACTTGCTATGGTTGCAAAAAGACTGGACACGTCCGAAAAGACTGTCCATTCTTGAAGAAGAGCAACCGCTATGAAAAGCCATACAAGAAGACTTCATCAAAGAAATATGCCAACACAAGCATTTGGCATGAAAGCGAAGCTAGTGACTCCGAGGAAGAAAAGGATTCTCCTCAAGATACGGCTAATGTGTGCCTAATGGCAACATCCGATAAGGTATCAAACGAAACTCTTGACGACTTCTCTTTTGATGAACTTGGCGATGCTTTTACTGATTTACTCGATGATCACAAAAAGATCATTGGTAAATACAAACACGCCAAGGACAAAATCAAAAGTCATGAAGACGAGATTCAAAGACTTTTTCTATTGCTTGATAACATTAGAGACACTCCACCCACGGAAGTCACTGATGAAGTATCGAAGCTTAAACTAAGCCTTCATGATGCTGAAACACGTATTGAGCAACAGACACAAGAAATCACAACACTCAACACATTGCTTGCTGAAGAAAAGAGTAGACGCAAGATTTCTATGACTAAGATTTATGGTTTAAATGCCAAGGTTACTGATCTGCAGGCTGTCTCCAAGAGATTAGAGACTAAATTGGGTAAACAGGTTGCTCAACCTCAAATCCAATCTCATGAGACACCCACAGAGCATAACACTTCTCATGCTAGTCATTCATATCATCCATCTACAACACATAATCATGCTTTCATATACACACAATTTCACAAAGGACACAAACCACATACACGTAAAAATAATTATCATAGATACAATCATCATGCTGCACAAAGACACAATCAACATCACATTGTCATGCCATATAGACAACATCACAATGTCATGCCATATAGACAACATCACAATGTCATGCCACATAGACAACATCACCATGCTCCATATAGACAACATCACCATGCTCCATATAGACAACATCACCATGCTCCATATAGACAATATCACCATGCCACTCCACAGCACTCTATGCATAATCATCATCACCATGCTAATTATCATACTTCTGCTCATTACACTGCTTATAGACATCATCAGCATGCTCCTAATGTAAATAGGAATGCTACATGTACTTATTATGGTTTGCATGGACACATATCACCACAATGTAGAATTAGAAGATTAGTTGATAAAAAAATATATGTATGGTTTCCAAAAACTAACTTTTCAGGACCCTCAAGAAATTGGGTACCAAAGGTCACATCTACTCTTGATGTAGGTGGACCTTCCTTCCTCAACTAAAAGTAAGTGGATTCTCGATAGTGGATGCTCGCGGCATATGACAGGAGACGCAAATCTTTTCGCATCACTATCGATGAAGAGAGAAGGATATGTATCCTTCGACAACAACCTCAAAGATGTTTATATGCTCATAAAGATGAACGGCTACTATGGCACCAGCGTCTTGGTCATGCCAATATGGATAATATATCCAGGTTATCAACCAAGAAGCTAGTTAGAGGCTTGCCCGACATCACATTCAAAAAGGACACCGTATGTGCCGAATGTGAGTTGAACAAAGCAACCAAGTCATCTTTTCATTCCATAAACTCTGTAAGCACTTCTAGACCCTAGTAATTACTCCATATAGATTTATTTGGGCCTAGTAGAGTAGCCAGTCTTGGCGGAAAACTCTATGCCTTTGTTATTGTTGATGATTTTTCAAGATTTACTTGGGTTTTCTTTCTTGTAAATAAAAGTGATGCTATTTCGGTTTTCAAGATTTTTGTTAAGAAAGTTCAAAACGAAAAAGGCTACATGATTACTCGAATCCGAAGTGATCATGGAGGCGAATTCGAAAATTCTGATTTTGAAAGATTTTGTGATTCTAATAGTTTTGATCATGAGTTTTCTTGTCCAAGAACTCCTCAACAAAATGGTGTTGTGGAGCGGAAGAATAGGACTCTTGGCGATATGGCTAGAGTCATGTTGAATAAATTTTCACTTCCGAAATACTTTTGGGCAGAAGCTGTCAGTACAGCATGCCACTTTTTGAATAGGGTGCTTATTCGTCCCATTACAGAGAAAACACCCTATGAGCTTTGGTTCGGGAGAACCCCAAATGTTTCTTATTTTAGAGTTTTTGGATGTAGATGCTTTATCCTTAACACCAAAGACAACTTAGGTAAATTTGATGCCAAAGCTGACGATGGTATTTTCCTTGGCTATGCTGCCAAGAGTAAGGGATAAAGATTTTTTAACAAACGCTCTTTAATTGTGGAAGAGTTTTCAAATGTGACTTTTGACGAAGATAACAGTGCAGCAGCTACTCTTGATGATGATGTTGAGCCATCAACATCTACTCCAATGAACACCACAACCGAAACAAATTCTCTGGAAAGCTTGCCTAAGAAATTCTCTTTCAAGCCTTCACATCCAGAAAATTTGGTAATATGTGAGGTTTCACGTGGAGTAACCACTAGATCATCATTAAGAGACTCTATTGCTAGCACTGCCTTTATTTCACAAATTGAGCCTAAAAACATTTTTGAAGCTTTCAATGATGAATTTTGGATTTCTGCTATGCAAGAAGAACTCAACCAATTCGAGAGGAGCCAAGTATGGGAACTAGTTCCTAGACCGGCTGATCACTCGATCATTGGTACTAAATGGGTTTTTAGAAACAAAGTAAATGAAGATGGTTCAGTCACACGCAACAAAGCTCGTCTAGTAGCTCAGGGATACAACCAAGAGGAAGGTATCGACTACGATGAGACGTATGCTCCTGTTGCTAGACTAGAATCCATTCGGATGCTTTGTGCATTTGCAAATTTTCAAAATTTCAAATTATTTCAAATGGATGTTAAAAGTGCTTTCTTGAATGGTTTTTATTAAGGAGGAAGTTTATGTAAAACAACCCCCTGGCTTTGAAAATCACAAATTTTCTGGCCACGTGTTCAAGCTAAGGAAAGCGCTGTACGGCCTCAAACAAGCCCCTAGAGCTTGGTATGAACGGCTAAGCAACTTCTTGCTTGAGAAAGGTTTTTCAAAAGGAAAAATTGACACTACACTTTTCATAAAGTCTTTGAAGGACACTATTCTTTTAGTTCAGATATATGTAGATGATATTATTTTTGGTTCTACTGATGAAACCCTTTGTCAAGATTTTGCCAAGTGTATGCAGACCGAGTTTGAGATGAGCATGATGGGGGAGCTCAACTACTTTCTTGGGCTGCAAGTCAAATAAATGATAAAGGGAACCTTCATCTGTCAGTCGAAGTATACAAAGGACATGCTGAAGAAATTCGAACTTGATAATGTCAAACCAATCAGTACTCCTATGGCTACTTCAACCAAACTAGAACCAGATGAGAGCGGCAAACCCGTAGATCAACGTAAGTATCGAGGTATGATAGGCAGTCTACTTTATCTTACTGCTAGTCGCCCTGATATAATGTTTATCGTTTGCCTGTGTGCTAGATATCAAGCAAATCCTAAGGAATCGCACATGACCGCAGTTAAGCGTATCTTTAGATACCTTAAAGGTACGGTTACAGTGGGCCTATGGTATCCCAAGTCAACATCATTTGACCTTATTGGTTACTCTGATGCTGATTTTGCTGGATGCAAGGTCGACCATAAAAGTACGAGCGGCACGTGCCATTTATTAGGAAAGGCTTTAGTCTCTTGGTTTAGCAAGAAACAGAATTCTGTCGCACTATCCATAACAGAAGCTGAATACATAGCAGCTGGGCGTTGTTGTGCACAGATTCTGTGGATGAAGCAAACCCTTGAAGACTATAATTTATCTTTCATGCATATTCCTATCTTTTGTGACAACACTAGTGCAATAAATCTTACTAAGAACCCCATTTGTCACTCACGCACGAAGTACATTGAGATTAGACACCACTTTTTGCGTGATCATCAGCAAAATGGCACGATTAATTTAGAATTTGTTGACACTGATCATCAGTTAGCAGACTTCTTTACAAAGCCATTATCCGAAGAGCGCTTCAGTTTCCTTTGTCGTGAACTTGGAATTTTAGATGAAGCTGTCATAAATTAAAATACACCTGCGTAAATATCGAATATATTGAGATTCTCTTAAAATGAACTTGCTATGGATACAAGCCGAAAGGGTCCTTCTGACACCAAGGCGTAAAAGCCTAAGCGACACGGTGCTCTAGTCCTCAGGACTACCGCTAGCTGGGATCCGGCCCCTGCAGCTAACCCATGGCAGATTCACATTATTGAATCAAGATATATTTCCTTATTTATTATACGGTACATTTTGATTTATAATCTACTGACATGCTACTTTTCAATTTCATACTGCTATTCTCCTACTTGTACTATCTGGTTTATTGAATTCGTTATCTTTATAACTTATCCTGATTTCCCATACTTAACCAATTTTTTATCCTTCCAGCCTGATTTTAGTTCTGGGACAAAGACCCAGAATTCGGGCCGAACTCTGCCCCTACCAGAGTTCGGGCCGAATTCGGTCCCCCCTGTTCCAGAATCGGGACAGGTTTCAGCCGTTTGATCAAATAAGATCCTACGGTCCAGATTCACTCCGACCAAGAGAAGCCCTACCCTTATATTCGGTTTCTCTTCCTCCTCCCTCTTTCTTACCACCTTTTCCTCTTCTCCTCCACTATTTTCTCAAAACCCTAATTCTAGTTTTCTCTCCATAGTGCTCCATTGCTCACCAAAATCAAGGAGAAGGGCTATTTTCTCATTCTCTTTCACTGTTCATTGTTGATTTGAGGTATAACTCCTTCTTCTTCTCTATTTCAATTTCTCTAGTTTGTGCAATGGCTCCTCGCTTGTTCAATCGTGGGAAGAGGACTCGAACCGAGGGTGCTTCCTCTTCGAATCCTTCTCCTCCCATTGAGCAACTCGTTGAACAACAACAACCACCTCATCCGTTGTTCAATCCACCTCGTCCCCACGACCCTAATACGTATGACGACCGATTATTTGTATCGCTAGACGCATCCAACGAGTGGTTTAGCGACTTTCGGACTCGTCCGGTATTCGGGGGACATCCTATTAATTTTACCATCTTTTCTCAATATGAATCCATATTTCGTGATCTTTGCCTAGTTGAGTTAGTTGCTTCAAATTTTGTTATTTATCGTAGCGCCATACAAATGTTCTATTGCAACTTGACTCATGATGCGACTCACATCTATTCCCGGGTTGCCGGTATTGATATTGCTTTTGATGATTCTGATTTGGCCGAGTATCTTGAACTTCAAGATCTCGATACTTGGGATAAGCTTGTGGAAGCTCGCCAATTCCAATTTGTTGGTGAAACTTCCCTTGAGAGCTTCAAGGAGGAACTATGTGCCCCTAACATTTGTCCTCGCAAGCTTATGGCCAAACACCTCAACCCTTACTTCTATGAACTTCATCGAATTATTTTCAACACTATTCTGCCAAAAGCCGGCTCAACCGATGAAGTCACATATTTTGAGATCTCAGCATTGTATCATCTTCACTATCGCATTCCTTTTAATCTTCCACGTACCATGATGGACTGGATGATTAACTGTAGGAAGAAACCACGAGCCTTGGTTTATTCATTATATCTTTCTATGGTCCTTCGTGCTTTCATTATTCCTCTTCATGATTGTCCTTTCTTGCCTGCTCCTGCATTCCTTTCCAAGGCACGACGTCTTCAAGCAGTCGTCGCCTCTCCTGACACTTCTGAGCAGTCTGATGATGAGGAGCCCGATGCCCCTCCACTTGGACAGGATGTGCCACCTCCTCCTACTACCCTTGACTCCATCCAGACCATGCTCCGAGATTGTTTCGACTTAGAGGACGATCGCTGGGCTCAGATGGACTACCGTACTACCCTGCAGATGAGTGCACTCAGCAACTCGCTGCATGATATTCGGTATTCCATGTCCCGTCATCCTTCTATGCCCATTCCCATAGAGCGGGATCCCGGTCGTGAGGGATATCGCATTGACGATCCTTGGGTCATGCGTTACCTGGATCCAGGTGCTGCTTTTATGGACCCCAGGCGCTCCGACTCTGCTGGGCCTTCTCGTGCTCCATGATGGAGATGGCTTCTACTTGATGATGCTGCTGCTGATCGTAGTTTATTTTTATGCTTTCTAGTACTTTTCAGTTGTTTAGTTGGATTTATGTACTTGGTACACTTTTTATGGTTTGGTAACTCTAGTTATGAGTTGTGACTCTTATGATTCTGGTAGTTCTATTATCATATGCTTTTGCTCGTTCTGTTAGTTCATATGCTATTTCTTCTCTTTTTTGGTGTGTTTGCCTATTATTATCTGCTTCTTATTATATTGCTAAATGCCAAAAGGGGGAGAGATATGTATATTCTGTGTATTGTATCCGTGGTATATGTGCTTTGAATTTCTCTATCAGGCCAACAGGTTCAACGCATTGTTTACGGGGGAGCTATCTTGTTTAGCTCGGCACCAATTATGGGGGAGCTTTGCTTTTGTCATTTCTGTGTCCAGGTATGAATATTGAATATACATTTATTATTTTGTCAATTATCAATATGGGGGAGATTGTTGACACAAAGTCACAGTCAACCAAATATTGATAACATTGACTAAATAATACTTGTAATAATTCAATACGACACACGACGTCTACATCAAGCTCAAGTCAGAAGACAGCTCAGTCTTTACAGTTCAGTTATATATGAGTCTGTATTTTACACTTTCTTTGAGTCTAGACTGATTGTAAACTGTGTCATGCTGAGCTCTTGAGACTTGACCTATAGCCTACCCAATAATCCTCAAACTCCACCATCCAAAAAATTGCCCACTGGCCACTTAGACCAGCTCTGTGCTCTGGAGACAGAGTTCGGGCCGAACTCTGCCTCTACACAGAGTTCGGGCCGAACTCTGTCCCCTAAAAATCAGCTGCCTTAATTTTAGGGTTAGCTGGTTGCTAGTTGTCCAACGGCCAAATATTTGAAATTTTCTACCCGAATTCTGCCTACAAAAATCCTATAATTAGGCCTAGAATTCTCTCATTTCAAATCATCCAATCTTCTCTTCTCTTCTTTCTTAAAGCTTAGAAAAGCCATACCCTTCCCATCTACTAGCCACAAGCCTCCTAAGTCTCGAGTGCTCAGCATCTCTCAGTTAGGATTCTTGTGCAAGAGTTGAAGAAGTCGCTTGGACAATTCCAAGCAAATCGCCACTGCGATCCTCTGTAAGAAGTTGACGTACTCTTCTGAAGAAAAGGCACGGGTTGTAAACTACTATTTCACAAATAGTGGATTTAATCCTGAGCTAGAGTTCTCAGGCCTGGACTAGTCCTCCACAAGGGAAACCAGGTTAAAATCGGCTGTGTCTGCGTATGCTCTCTTGATTCTCTCTTTATTTTCCGCATTTACTCTGATTGGTTTTATTTGTGATAGAGTTGAATTTTTAATTGGATATTATCTCTATATACTCTATTCACCCCCCTCTAGAGTTGCCATCTGTTCTTCAGTAACTTCCATAGGTAATCATCTTTAGTACTTATCTGAGGCTACATTGACCATAGTTATGCTCCTTCTTGCTAATTATCATGCTCATCTATTTTGTTTGAACATTTCTGTTATCTACATATCTTTGGTTTGATCTACCTTTGCTGGGCTGGAGAGTTATTGACGTTAACTTTCGGGTAGAGAAGGCCTTTGACCTAGACAATGCTGATATGCAGACATCGACAGTCTCCATGCGTACATGTTGCAATTTGGGCATGCCAAGTATACTTGATTCAACTAAAGTTGGTGCCATGGTTGTTTTGCCTTGTCTATATGGTGTTATGTGGTGTCATTATCTAGTACGCAACATACTTATCCACCATTAATATACTCTAATAGAACCTGTCCACTCTTCCCATTCTGGCTTTCTAACATATCTTGCCTTTTCCAGCTATAGTATTATGGTATTTCCAAATTATTGTTTCAAAGAGTTTATGGCAAACAAAGAACCCTGTGAAGCATTCACTTGTGAAGTACCCGTGTAGACTATTGTATTACACTAGGTGTTTCAGTTGTGGTAGGGATGAGCAGAAAATATAACTGTTTATAGAATCTAGTTAAGAAATTTATACATTAAGATGTTTTCTAAGCCTTTATCTGGATCAAACTTGATAGTTCTATTTACTGATTGTTAGTAATATGTTAGTATATATCAACTATGATTTATGCATTGATTTGGAAGTTCTGGATTTTTGTCTTTTTAGATTGCGAGGAAAATTATTTTTTTTTATACTTGATAATTGTTGTATTATATTGTAAATTGGTATTTACGATAAACAAGTTGTCTATTATGCAGTCGTTTACTGCTGCTCTAAAATCCAATTTTTATATTTGGATTTTCTTTCATTCTCTTTTCCCTATGATCTAACACATTGCTTGCATATGACTTCTAGGTCCTAATGGTTTGTTCTAGGGACTTCTTATGATTTGATATGTCCCTTAATTTTTTTTATGTGATATGTAGGCCAAAGCAATCAAGGAGACAAGTGGGAGCCTTAGGCTTATTGGTTATTGCAGCAATCCTCTTTAAGTGTTGGAGATGGCTCAGGTAAAGGTTCCAGTGGCAGCAATTCTGATCAAGTTCTAGTTTATGGAATCATTCCTGATATGGTTGTTGTTGTTCTCTCTGGTTTGGCATCTGTTTTATGTCAGCGGGCTTCTCAGGTTAGGCTTATTGACATCCTTTTTATTTGAGAATTTCTATCAGGTTCTTACTAAGCCACTATATATGGTACTGTAGGTTCTCACTGGATGAATTGAAGATTGTTGTCCAACTTGTTTATTATCTGAATTTTCTTTACACTGCACAATGAGGAATTGATTTGTCATTACTGGATTATGAGGATTCAAACAATTCTTGTGGTCTCTTTAGTCCTTTAACTTTGCCTCTTGGGGCCTTGCAAGTTAGCAATTATTAGAGCAATTGATAAGTCAAGGAATACATTAATCTTCCTTCCAGTTAAAAGAACCCGAAGATCTAAGGGCTGATATACCCATACACGTGACTCATCTTGAACCTCTGATGTTTTATTTTGGATGTTAAGCTAGGTTTGCTATACTTAAACCTTCATAAAGTTCATTGCTGCTTTTTCTTAGCAGGAGTAAGTTGGAATTTTCTGTTCTGTTGGAGAATTTAAATGAGCTCCTATACCTGAATACAAAAGTTTCAATATGGACAAGTGAAACTCATCTTGAATTTATTTATTAAATCCTTGACAGAAAAGTTATCCATCAACAGCTGATTTTTATTTATTTGTGCGCATATTACCAATTTCAATATGGACAGAATGGGACGATTGACTGAGCAATGGTTGTGTTTATGCATACATTAATTTGTACCCATAATACTCATTTATTTATGTATATTTTTTCATTGTTGTGTTTATATATACATCAAATTGGATATAATGAACTAAAACACATTTTATGTTTGTGCAGGTTATCAATCAATGAAAATATTTGGGTTTTGTGTTTGAAGCTTCACCTCTGCAACCATTTGAGCCGAAATTTGTCATAGAAGACAATTTACATTTTTTTTCCCCAAAGTAGGACAAATTATGAAACAAGCTCAATTTGTATTGAAATATTGTATTGTTCTTATAATTCAGTACTAAAATACTTTTGTAGTTCATGAAACAATATGGCATGATACTTTGGCATGGCCTTTTGTTTGCTATTAATGTATTTTGGCTATTGAATCCGACTATTTTTATGATATCACGAGTCTGGGTTCTTTTGAATTACGTTTCACTTTTGTAGTTTGATTGGGATTATATGCCAGTGATCAACTATTTCTTTAACTTATATTTGTTATGTTATATACTTTGTTTACCATTGATATCCTTGCTGAAATAAATAGGCCGGATTGGTATGGAAATAATAATAATAATAATAATAATAATAATTATTATTATTATTATTATTAGATAAAAAAATTCATAAAATATTATTTACAGCACGCTACATATGTCATAAATGGTAAATATCAAAAATATCTTTTACGGCATGAAAATGTATGCTATATTTGATCATGTGCGAATAACTATTACGGTGTGCATCTATACGCCATATTTGACCCAGCGCGAATATCTATTACGACGCACATATGTATGCCGTGAAAGAGCAATTACAGCACACGAAATATGCCGTAAATGGTTGTCGAAATTCAGTAAAAAATATCTATTACGGCGCGCATATGTATGCCATGAAAGAGCAATTACGGCACACACAATATGCCGTAAATAGTCGTCGAGATTCTGTAAAAAAGACATTTACGGCGTTAATATGTTTACATTTACGGCATTCAAAATGTGCCGTAAATAATAGGCTCATTTACGGCATGAGCTTTTACGGCACCAAAATGTATGCCGTAAAAGCTCATTTACGGCACGTTTCGCGTGCCGTAAATGATCGGTATTCTTGTAGTGCTAGCATCTTCCCGGAACCAACATCATTTCCAGTCATAAATAAAGGCAAGTACATTTTGTGTTAGTTTACAATTATTTAGTAATCGTTTTATTGCAAGTTTAAACCACGATGCAACACGGAACTCTCTCTGAGAGCATTGACTGATTGACTGTTGGGTACTGGGAGAGTAGTGTAATGAGTATGACCACATCCAAAGTAGTATAATGACTGTATTATATTACCCCTCATACACGGGGATAAGCCATATCGTATCAATAGGATACAACTGTACAACCCAATCCGGTCATATGCATTGCCTATTCACATCACAATATTTTAACTGCTGGAGAACTATTTATTTCAAATTGTTTAAAAGTGCATAACTCTATTATTATTTTAATTGTTAGATTATCATGAATTGTACTTTGCTCCCTCCTGACTGGAGACAACATTTTAGGGGATTTTGAGGATGCTGAGCTGTTATACAACAGCTATTATGACCCAGTTCTGTACCCTGTGGTGTTGCCAGAGTCCCCATTGGAGGACGCAGGACCTGAGGCCGACGAGCCGAACGCTTAGCTAGATATTTTTCTGTTTCCAGATTTGTTGTTTTAGAATTTTGTTAATTTGAATTCAGCATTCATTTCAGTTCCCTTATTTTCCAGTTGTATTTATTCAAATGTTAAATAAAGTTTTAAATTCCCGAATATTCAGTTGTGACAAATGTATAGATGTTGTTGTGTTCACCTGCTAATGGAACAGCTTACTGTTGCCGTCTCACAACGGTGCAGGCTGGGCATGATCCGGTTCGACCCATTTATTTGGGATCGGGTCGTGACATGTTTTTAGTGGTGGCCCATTCATGTCATGAAACAACAACTTAGGAAAACATACCTTGAAACAATTAGAACACTAGAACATTTGATTTGTCACAACATAGGTCCGAATTATATATATAAATATTTTTTGTTTGATTATAGACTGGTAGGATACCTTGCTTGTGTTTGCAACCAAAACCTTCCAGAGTACGGTCAAAGAAAAGACCACTCGTTCTGGCCATGCTGGCGATGAGGTCCACCATCGGTCATACTTGGGCCCATACTCATCACTGAGGCTTGTAACTGCCCCATAACTATCTCAGGCCACCAATTCTTAACATCTTTACTTGTGATGCCCTTGCCCAACTATGATGTAGTCCTAGGAATAGACTGGTTAAGTGAGCAGCATGCGCTGATAGATTGTCATAGAAGATGTGTAATCTTCAGCCCACCAGGAGAACTGGAGTTTGAAATCTCTCGAGCTCCGGAAGACATGAAGAGTGTTACCTACACCTCTATCACCGAAGAACCTGGGCCTCCTCACCCTATCATAGCGGAATTCATGGACGTATTTCCAGATAGTCTTCCAGGATTGCCGCCAGATCGAGATGGAATTCACCATCGATCTAGTACCCGGCTCTTCCCATATTTTTCGGAGATGCTACAAAGTCAATCCTAAGGAGGCAAAGGAGATGAAGGACCAGATTGACGAACTGAAGGCACAAGGATTTATCAGAGACGGGGCTTCACCCTGAGGAGAACCAGTTTTGTTCGTGCCCAAGAAGGATGGAACCGTACAGATGTGCATTGATTACCGGGCACTGAACAACATCACGATCAAGAACAAGTACCCTCTGCCCCGGATCGACGACCTGTTTGATCAACTAAGTGGAGCCAAGGTATTTTCGAAGATAGATCTCAGATCCGGCTACCACCAAATCAAGGTCAGGAAGGAGGATATCCCGAAAACGTCATTCAACACCAAGTATGGACAATTTGAATTTTTGGTCATGCCGTTTGGACTGACGAATGCCCCTGCAGTATTCATAAACCTTATGAACAAGGTCTTCCATGAATACCTGGATCAGTTTGTTGTTGTCTTCATCGACGACATACTGATCTACTCGAAGACTGAAGAAGAGCATGAAGAGCACCCGAGGAAAGTTCTGAGCACCTTGAGGAAGGAGAAGCTCTATGGTAAGCTATCTAAATGCAAATTCTTTTTTTTGACAAAGTGGAATTTATGGGCCATGTTGTCACAGGAAAAGGAATTTTGGTGGATCCAAAGAAGATAGTTGCTATTGAGAAGTGGACTGCACCAAGTTCGGTTGCAGAGATCAGAAGCTTTTTGGGTTTGGCTGGCTACTACCGGAAGTTTGTGAAGGATTTTTCCAGGATTGCTGAACCAATGATGAAGCTTACCAGGAAGAACAAAGAATTTATTTGGTCTGAAGCTTGCCAGTCAGCTTTTGAGGAACTGAAGAAGAGGCTTACAACGGCGCCGATACTTACGCTACTCGCAGGTACCGACGGTTTCTCAATTTATAGTGATGCTTCCGGTAAGGGATTAGGTTGCGTTCTTCAACAACACGGAAAAGTAATTGCTTATGCATCTAGGCAATTACGGACTCATGAGAAGAACTATCCCACACATGATTTGGAGCTTGCAGCGGTGATATTTGCATTGAAGCTATGGAAGCACTACCTTTATGGAGAGAGAGTAGAAATATTTACAGACCACAAAAGTTTTAAATATGTGTTCACTCAGAAGGAGCTGAACATGCGACAGAGACGATGGCTGGAGCTGATGAAGGATTTCGACATCAACCTGCAGTATCATCCGGGTAAGGCTAATATTGTTGCAGATGCACTTAGTCGATACCCGATGGTAATGTTCTTGACCAAGGAGCGACATTTGCTGGAGGACATAGAGAAGCTTGGTCTAGAAATTGTACTGCCTGAAGAAGAAATGAAAAAACTGGGAGGAAAAGCCATTGTACCAGGAGCTGATTCAACAATGATGCAATTGCAAGTGCGTTCAAGTCTTATGGACAGAGTCAAGGAGGTACAATTCCAAGATGAGATGCTTTGCAAACTCAGAGATCAAGTGCTGCCAGGAACACTTGGAGGATTCTCAATCGCCAGTGATGGAGCACTGAAGAATGGTACGAGACTTTGCGTACCAACTGGCGAACTGAGGAACGAGCTGATGCAAGAAGCGCACCAGTCGCAGTATTCTATACATCCTGGAGCCAACAAAATGTATCGGGATATGCGAACTATAGTATGGTGGTACGGAATGAAGAAAGACGTATCCAGGTATGTGGCTAGATATTTAATTTATCAATAAGTAAAAGCTAGCAGACAGAGACCAGCAGGACTATTGCAGCCGCTTGACATCCCGGAGTGGAAATGGGAACACTTGACGATGGACTTCATATCAGGACTGCCTCGATCCCAAGGAGGGAAGGATGCCATTTGGGTAATCGTGGACCGACTGACGAAGTCAGCCCACTTTATTCCTTTCAAGGTAGGTCTATCCACTGAGAAGTTGGCTGTACTGTACATGCGGCACATCTACCGGATTCATGGAGTTCTGGTAAGTATTGTGTCTGACAGAGATACTAGATTTACCTCTCACTTTTGGAAGAGTTCGTATGACAGTTTGGAAACACAACTGAAGTTCAGCACCGCCTACCATCCCCAGACTGACGGACAATCAGAGAGAATAATCCAGACGCTAGAAGACATGCTGAGATCCTGCGTCTTAGAATTTGGAGGGTCTTGGGAAGACCATTTGCACCCGGTAGAGTTCTCTTACAACAACAGCTACCAAGCTAGCATCGGTATGACACCGTTCGAGGCACTCTATGGACGTCGTTGCCGCACTCCACTTGCTTGGGACGACGTCGGAGAACGAGTATTGCTTGGACCTGAGATGGTGACCGATGTAGCAGAGAAGGTAAGAATGATCAGAGACAAGCTCAGGATTGCCCAGGACAGATAGAAGCATTGGGCCGATAGCAGCCGACGGCCTTTGGAGTTTGAAGAAGGCGAGAGTGTGTTTGTGAAGGTCTCTCCTACCAGAGGAACCATCCGTTTCGGCAGAGCAGGAAAGCTAAGCCCCAGGTATATTGGTCCTTTTGAAGTACTTAACAGGATTGGAGAAGTGGCTTATCGGGTGGCTCTACCCCCAAGTCTCGAAGGCGTCCACAACGTCTTCCATGTTTCGCAGCTGAGACGCTACATCCAGGACCCGAGCCACATCTTGGACCATTCGGAGCTGAAAATTGGACCCAGCCTCACAGTGCCAGAGAAGCCAGTGGCAATATTGGACAGAGGAGAGAAGAAAACCAGGAACTCCGTGACGCCAATAGTCAGAGTTATGTGGCGACACAACTCACCAGGCGAATCTATCTGAGAGCGAGAAGATCAGATGCGGGAGCAGTATCCGTATCTGTTTAAGAATTGAGGTAACCCCTAACCCTGCCTTTAATTTCGAGGACGAAATTTTCTAAAGAGGGAAGATTGTGAAACCCAGAGTTTTTGAATTTATTAATTATTGGATTGTAGCATAATTTTGTTTAATTATTATAGTAATTATTATATTTATTATTATTATTATATATTATTATTACTATTACTATTATTATTATTATTAGTCGGATTTAGGAAAAAAATATTATTTTTTAAAAAAATATCGTTGATTTTTGATTGCGGCCCTACCCCGGTCCCGAGTCCGGACTCCGAACCCGAGTTCGAACCCGTCTTCCATTTACTGAACCCATTTTCGTTTCCGGTCCCGAATCCGTTTTAAAACCCTTTTAATTAAATGTTGGCCTTAGATAATAGTTAAACCTATTTTTATGTTTGGTTGAAAAAAAACTATTTACTAATTCAAACCCCCCAACATGACATGGTCCCCCACGTTGGAAGAAGTCCCCTCTTTTCCCTCTACTACACCTATTCTCCTCCACAAACCACTTCTTCCACTTTTCCATATTAATAACACCACTACCACCACTCCTTCCACAATCAGCACTCTTTCTCTCTCTTTACTCTCGCAAAACCCATCACTCACTCTCCCTCTCCCTTCCAAAACTCACTCCGCCCCGAGAGCCTTAGCCCGACCCCGGCCCCTCTACCGGACCCGCGCCCCAGGCCGCGTCCGCCGGCCCGACCCGAGCGGCCGACCACCTCCGGCGCCGTCCCGCCGGACCCCCGAGCCGCGCGCGCCCGACCACCTCCGGCACCTCCCCGCGCGAGCTCCGGCGACCCCAGCCGGCCACACCAGCGCTCCGGCGTGGTTTCCCACTCCGGCCCCCGTCGGATCTTCCCGCGAGCCACCCGTGCTCTGCTGTTTCCGAACAGCGCTGTCCAGCACTGTCCCGGGGCTTCCGAACCTGCTGTTCGTGCTTTTCCGTGCCGGGTTCCGCTGTCCAGCGCAGCCGTACCCCGACGAGGCGCTGTCCCGAGCCGGTCCACTGTCCGCGGATTTTTTTTCTTTTTTATAAACATCTGAGAGCTCTAGCCGAGCAACCCAAGGTATAATTTCGTGTCCCCGTTTTCAATACGTAGTCGATGATGAGACTTGGTCCCCGATTCCTTCCAGGGAATTCGGTTTTTAGGTGGACGTCGTAGTTTCGGAGTTTCCGAAAACATTCTGTGGTTTCTCAGAATTTTTCGAGCTGGTTCGAAAATGTTCTGTTCTGTGTTTGGAATTCCGAGTTAGTTTCGGAGTTTCCGAAACTAGTATTCTCTAGTTCTGTGGTTATTTTCGGGTTTTTTCGATTTCATTCGAAAACGTTCTGTGATTTTTATTGTATATTTATTTGGTGAATGGTGGTTTATCTAGTGTGTTCCCTGGTTCGGGACTTTTTAGGTATTTTGACGCATTTTCCCAGTTTTGGGTTATCCCGAATATAGAGGAAATGCTGCCCAAATTTTTATAAAACTTTTATAAATGAGTTTTAAATTGGTTTTCGGAAATAATTTATTAAAACGGATTTTTGGGCGACGACCATACCGGTCCGTGGGCCCTATCGAAATGCAATCGAAAACTAAAATATTAATAAAATATGAACAAAAATTAATAGTAAAAATAAAGATAAAAATAGAGTCTCAGATATGGTCCAATCCTCAACTTGGCTAATGCCTCAACGTCCGGGCGAAGCCGGTTTCGTTTGCACTCAGCCGGGTCCATTAACCGATACGGTCGTCACCCAAATGAAATATTAAATGAAATTCCGAAATCTATTTTAAATTCATTTTTTTTAAAACAATCTAGAATTTACGAAAAAATTCGGCAGCATCTCCTCTGTTTTTGGTCAACCCAAAAACTGGAAAATAGCGCCGATAATTTCCTACAAATCCCAAACCAGGGAAAACCCCGAATATATATATATATATAAACATCCACAACCAATCCACAGAATAATCGGAACGACCCGAATAATTTTTGGAAGTCCGATTCCAACCCAAAAATCACAGAACGCTACCGAAAAAATCCGGAAAGCCAAAACATACCAAAAACCAATTCCCGAAATATTCAGGAAATCTAAAATAATCCACAGAACCTTTCCGAAGGTTCCAAAAAATTACGACGTCGCTAAAACCGAATTCCCAAAGGGAATCGGAGACCATTTCTCATCATCGACTATAATAAAAATGGGCGGGACAGGGGTTATACCTCAGGTTGCTCGGCTAGAGCTCTCAGATGAATAATAGAAAGAAATAAGAGCTCCGAACAGCAAAATAATCCTGGAACAGCACTGGAACAGCAGCGAACAGCAGCGTCGCTGCCACAGAACAGCAGATCGGGTCACGGGATCGCGACCAGGGGAGTGCGCGGGCTAGGGTACTAGCCTAGGTCAGCGGGAGGCCGACAGGGGCATTGGCCAGAGGGAAAATCGGCCAGAGGGGGCACGAGTCGGGCGACAGGGGCTGGACGGACGGCGGAGGGCGCGGAGGCGCTCGGCCAGAGGCTCGCGAAGGGGATCAGGTGCTCCAGGGACGCGCGAAGAGGGCGCTGGCCGGCCGGAGTCAGCGGGGTCGGCTCCGCTGGGGCGCGACGACAGGGGGCGGGCGCGGCTGCGCCGGTCGGCCTGGAGGAGCAGCCGGCGGGGTTGCGTCGGGGAGCGGGGCCGAGGAAAGGGGGGTCGGAAGCTGGAAGATTGTGGGGGAGAAGAGAGGGGAGATGGTTAGGTTGCTTCTCCTCTGGTGAAGTTTGAGCAAGAGAGAAAGTGTGGGGGTTCTGTGTGGAGTAGGTGGTGAGTTGATGATAGGGAGTTATAAGGAGCTCTCTCCCTAAATGTGGGGAGAAAGGGGGTGAATGGGTCTGTGGATAGGAGGGAGAGTGGGAAGAGAAGTAGCGGGGGGAGAGTTCACGTGTTGTGAGTTGAGAAGAGAGTGGAGAGAAAGAATAGGTGAGTTTGCTTGAACGAGTGTGCTGGTCCTCTTGACCAGTACCAAAGAAAAATATATATTTTTTTTATAAACCAATCAAAAATTAAAAAGAAATGGGTTCGGCTCAGGCCTGGGTCTGGGTTCGGACTCGGGTCTGGGTCTGAAACCAAAAATCCATGTTTAATTAATTTGAAATAATTTTTAACATTCAAAAACTTTAATAATAATAAAACACTAATAATAATTAATTCACAGAAACTATGGGTTTCACAAGAGGTCATTTGCGTGCGCTCGCACACACACACACACACATATAACTTCCGACGGATGATGTCCTCCATAAATGGGGAGTGGCTCTTCCCTCTCAGTGCCACTATCGTCGTGCGCCAAAGGTCGAGACGATAGATCTTTTTTAATTATTTTTGGTCGTTTTTGCACGTTTTTTTTCGTTTTGGACCATTTTTTACGTTTTTTATCATTTTTTGTCGATTTTGCACATTTTTGTGATTTTTTCACATTTTTTATCGTTGTTTGTTGATTATATTTTTGACCATTTTTGTACTTTTTTATCGTTTTTGGTTGATTTTGGCTGTTTTTTCCAAAAAAAAAATTATTTTTGGTCGCTTTTGGCTGTTTTTCTATATTTTATATCTTTTTGGCCGATTTTGCTTGTTTGTTATCAATTTTGGTCGATTTTGCACATTTTTCGTTTCCTTTTTGCATTTTTTATCGCTTCTACGCGTTTTTGGTCGTTTTTGCTCGTTTTTTGTCGTTTTTCTCATTTTGGGTCATTTTTAATCCTTATTTTTTCTAGTTGTTTTTTTTTTGTCATTTTTGAATTTTTTTGTCGTTTTCCATTTTTTATTACTTTTTCATTTTTGTTCGTTTGTCATTTTTGGTCTTTTTTTGCCGTTTTCTGTCATTTTCTCTCTTTAGAGAAGGACAAAACAATTTTTCCCTTTATTTATTTATTATTTAGTTTAAATTTTAATTTTTGAAATTTTTAATTTTTGAAATTTTTATTGATCTATTTTTTTTATTTTGTATTTAAAAAATATTAAATTAGAAACTCAATCACATTACATGGTAAACCAAATTGACATTACATTACATGGTTTGATTACATGTTTCAACCAAACATTGTAATATAATTGTAATTTTATTACATTACAGACTCGATTACATTACAAATCCAATTCCATACGATTATGATTACATTACAGTGAACCAAACAAAACCTTAGTCAGAGTAGTCGTAGGCAACCATGACGATCACCCCCTTCCCCAACCCGACGGCGTGAAGCTGAAAGACATGGAGGTGCCCTTAACATTGACATCGAGCGCTCTCCAGTTCAGACTCTTCCACCTAGCTAGTGTCATGGCATATTATCCAAAGAAAAATGGAACAAAATAATGTTTAGTGATTACCAAAAAATTACTTGAGCATGCATATGACAAATTTTGGTGTCTACCCTAAATTGTTTCCTCTTCATTGTTTTTATGTCTTGAAAATGCTAGACTTACTGGGTTGATCCCCATGCGATCCGTGGGAGCTACCAGGTACCAAGGGAGGATGTACATGGGTGTCACCCGGGGACGGGGCCCCCAATAGATTTTTTTTTTATTGTAGTGAGCAGTGGATTTGAAAAGGTTGTGGGGCCAGCAAAGCTAGGGTTCTGTGCCTCCAGTGGAAAAATAAACCAAAGCAGCAACATCAGCATCATATGATGCAGGTGGGGCCCACACCACTACCACACACAAAGAAGCCAAATAATAAGCCACTTCAAGTCTTCAAGCGAGCAAGAACTCACTGTAAACATTACAATAACCATTAACCCTACTCTTTTGTTCTTTCTCTTCTTCTTCTGATTGCTAAGCCAGCCTCCACCCAAAAAAAAAAAGAAACATGTGCCCTTGTCTGCTGCTATTGGAAGAAAAAAGTTGTTGAAGGCTTGAAGCCCGAAGGGGGAGTGGAGGACGGAGGTCGTGAGAGCTTTTGTTGGGGGGGGGGACTGTTAGTCCCGGGGATTGATCAAAGATGGAAAAACAGATGCAATCGAGATCTGAGATGTCACACAAAAACTTTGCAGTGATCAAACTCAAGATCTACGATGGTACAATAAATCAAATAGCCAAATTACAATCTGAAGGAGGTTAAAAGAGAAGAGAAGATCTCTTGTTCTTCCTTGCAAACGTGTTGCAATTGGGACAGAATGAGTTACAATAAAACTAGAGAGAGATGAGAAGAAGAACAATGCTGGGGTGTCAAAACACCGTTGCTCAAAGCAAGATTCGCCCCACACGATCTACTTCCAGGAACCAGCAAGTTGAAGAACTTGTGGAACGCTCGAAGTCACCTCTGTTCAGACTCCTCGGATGGACTTGCAATGGCGGCAGCAACTCTCTCTCTCTTTCTCCTTTTCTAACTTGTAATTTTCGTAGTAGTCACAAAGGAGGCCAGAAGAGAGTATTTATAGAGAGAGGGTGGAAACCCTAACCGCCTCTTCAGTTATGGAAAGATTGAATCAAATTCCAAAAGATAGCAACGAGATTTAATTCAAATCCCACGAAATTAATTCAAATCCCACAAAGATAGGATCTGATTTAATCGCATTGATTCAGCCTTTCCATAACTAATTTGTAACCTGCACAGTCAGCGAATCCCTCCATGCGGCAGCAGCAGCAGCCTGGCCGCATGAGCCTAATGGCCGTATGAGCCGCATAGACCGCATGAGCCGCATGGGCCGCATGGACCGCATGTGCCGCATGGACCGCATGGACCGTATGTGCCGCATGAGCCGCATGAGCCGCATGGACCGCATGTGCCGTATGAGCCGCATGAGCCGCATGGACCGCATGAGCCGCATGAGGCCGCATATGAGCCGCATGCCGCATAAGACCGCATGGCCGCATATGAGCCGCATAAAGACCGCATGACTGCTGACGTGCTAAGTGCAAAGTGCGCCAACAAAACGCCTCATGAGCCCATGAGTCCGAGTCCGAGTCCGAGTCCGAGTCTGAGTCCGAGTCCGAGTCGCTAAGCCCCGTTGGGGCTTAGCTCCAAGTGGAATTAATCCAAGAGAATGACAAAAGCATTAATGCTTAATCCTTGGAGCCTTATTCTTACCTCCTAGTAAAATCACCCACATGGTTCCCTCCTTAGGGTCACCACCTGTCACGCCCCAGTACCGAAATACGGAGATGGACTAGGCCAGCTACTCCATATGAGGTACGTAACGTCATACGGCGATCGTGGCTGTCGAGAGACTAGGGGGTACATGCTACAATCAAGTCTCCTATGGTCCCACAGAGTTCTATGTCTCAATCAATCAAATCACATCAGCAAATAAATGAACATTAAAGATAAAGTAGTAAGGCATCCCTGACGCTTCATCAAAATGATCATGAGAGACTAGCTTTATAATTTAGCTATCTCAGAGAGTCAGGAGTACAAAATTATACACAGCTGCAGTCTGTTTAATTACAATTATGTACTGACACAAAATATCAAGTAATCCGGCTAACAGGTGCCGGTGGCTAAATGCCGCACAAAATATAAGCGGGAGTGGTGGAGAAGAAACCCACTCGAGTCCCCGAACCGCCATGCTCCTAGTATGCACCATGGATGTCAGGAAGGAAGATCGTGTCCTCTGGCTCTGCTACGAGATCTGGCCAAACAAAACCAGCGGGGTCAGCCCCGAATAGCAAGTA
Organism: Iris pallida; assembly: GCA_029216955.1. Taxonomy (NCBI): domain Eukaryota; kingdom Viridiplantae; phylum Streptophyta; class Magnoliopsida; order Asparagales; family Iridaceae; genus Iris; species Iris pallida. The sequence continues at coordinate 9,670,698 of JANAVB010040417.1, read as the reverse complement.
CCGCCAAATGGGCACAAGAGTTAAGATTAAAAACCCAGTTAATAGAATGATTGATAATAGTAATACTTATGCTACTATTATAGGATAGCGCAACATCTTCGAACCCATATGGCACCCTTACAACCAAACAAGGACAAAAGGTGCCGCATGGAGTCGGGACGTGTCGTACTCTATAACATTCACATAAGTTAAAAGGTATAAGCAATAAAATCTCCTGATCGTGACTTCGGTCGATAGCCTATCACAGCACAATAACCAACCCAACAATCAAACAAGAACATGGGTTGGATCATGTACTATGATAGACCATGTTCCTCAGTCATTCACAGAAGTAGCACTTCACAACCAGAATAAGTCTTTCGTTCATAACTTCGGTCCACAGCCTGTCATAGTACGATAACCAACCCAACAATCAAACAAGAACATGGGTTGGATCACGTACCATGATAGTCCGCTTCCCTCAGTTATCCACAGAAGGTAATAGGATACAAGCAAGTCGTTTTTACGGCCAATCAAGTCTACGAGTTTCTAGTGGGACGAGGTTATCCTCGCGTCATGTTATTAGAAAATCCTCAGATCGTATCTTTCCAGCAAGGCTAGCCAACCCAGGGGTTCGCGTAGACAGGTATCTTTGAGCACAGGTCCCTCGTAAGGCCACCTTGCCAAGACATATAATATATAGCAGAAATTAATCGGATACAGTCATCCACTCGTTGCAGATGACACAGTATCCGTGGAGACCAGCCGGCGCGTCAAGACAATATCTCAAGGCGGCTGGTGTAACACGATCTCGGGATTCTGCCCTCCCCATGCATCTAGTATATTTAGTTGCCTAGTTTAACCCTAGGTGAAATCTTGGACTCACATGCTGTGGCCTGCATGATTATCCTTCTAAATGTCGTACTCAAGTACTAGTACCCCAAAAGAGGATCCATGTCAATCAGTATGTCAACATGTTCTACCCTCCTTGGTGTATTGCATCATTGCAAATATACCACGTGGAGTTACGGGTCATTTGTCGAGCATGAACGAGAACTGGAACATTCAGGTACAAGTATCAGGTAGGAATACTTTGTTCACCGGGGCACATTAGTGCTCATATCATGCTCAGGACAAAAGGCGTAAGGATATATAGCATACACAAACATTTACATATATATATATATACAATATAATATATACATATAAAAAAATATAAGGTATAGGGGAGTCCAGGTCAGAGCGCGCTCAAGTCAGGCTACGCTCAGGTGAGCCTACGCTCAGGTCTGCGTACGCTAAGGTCAGCGTACGCTCAGGTCAGCGTATGGAAGACATACGCTCCCAAAAGGCAGCGTATGGACTCCATAAGACTCGTTGTCACCCAAGTGAGCGTATGCAAGACATACGCTCCCAAAAGGCAGCGTATGGACTCCATACGACTCCTTGTCACCCAAGTGAGCGTATGCAAGACATACGCTCCCAAAAGGCAGCGTATGGACTCCATACGACTCCTTGTCACCCAAGTGAGCGTATGCAAGACATACGCTCCCAAAAGGCAGCGTATGAGGACTGCGCTGCGCTAAAGAGCGTGCACAACTCAGTGGCGCAAGCTAAAAAGCTCTCGCACTGCTCACTGTCTTCTCCAAACAGCAAGAACTCCATGGGTTGAACCCAAAGCTTCAAAAGTCCATAACTTGGTCAAAATAAGTCCAAATCCAACTTTTCAAAGGTCAGAATTGGGTAGAACAAAATTTTTTACAACATGGACCATCAAAACTTGAAAAGAATGAAGTTTGCTAGATCAAAACCAAGAAGATCCGAAAATGGTTAAAACCTAGATCTACAAAAATTAAAGCTTCAAAATGGAAAACTTCAAGTTCTAAACTAGTATAGAATAAGGAGAAGAACATATTTTGACAAATAATTTTGTAAGAAAACATCAACAACATTTATGGATCCATCTCTTGAGCAAGTTGGTACTTGCCTTGGTTGGTGGAGGAAAGTAAATGAGAGGAAATAAATGAGAGGAGAGAGAATGAGTTGAGTTATTATATAGAATCTTGAACCCATGGGTTCATGATGAACCAAGGTGAACCAAGAATAGGTTACCCAAATGAGCCAAAACTGTAGGCCCAAATGCAAAAAATAAATTACGAAATAATATTTTGTCGAATATTTTAGGAAAATGTATGAAGAAATACAGCATATAAATATCGTATAAATACAAAGTAAATACAATTTATCGGTTTACGTATTAAAATACGTATTCCAGGATCGGGGAGTGACACCACCCCATGTGCATCTCTCAACAACACACCCAAGTATATATGTTGAGATAACTCATGGTGCATTTCCGATGTGGGACTAAAATTTACAAGGCATGTTGAGAGCAAGCTCTCTCCATGTAAAGAAAGCACCAACAATCTCCCACATATCACAACATATATATGTGTCCAGGGTGAGCGTTCCCCACAGTAACTGTCCATTTTGTATTAGGATAGATGTTGCTGACGACTTGAATCTTCCCGCATGGGTTAAATAACAATGTGATACAAGAATGGACTACGCCTTGAATTCTGCACCACAATTGTAATTCTTCCCACTCACAAAGTGTAGTTACGTGTGCTTCTGGCTGCACATTAAAGGCCCTGTGCCAACCTGGTTTCAGTGTATAATTTTGGGCGTCTACAAGTTTACCCTCAAGAGACGGCCTGATATCTCTTTCCATACACTATAGGTGAGTTCTTTATTAAAGAGATATGGCATGAAGCCTTGCGCTTCCTTGCGGTGCTACGCCGCTATGACATGGCCTAAAGCCGAGACATTACCCCTACCTGGAAACCTCATCGTAGTGTCATACTACTGTAGCATGAGGTCACAAGCCTCTTTGTAGTGCCAAACTACCTAGCATGAAGCCTAAGGCTTCCTTGCGGTGTTACGCCGCAACGACATGGCTTACAATACCGAGGCTTTACCCCTACCTGGGTACCTTATCGTGGTGTCATGCCACTGTAATATGGGGCCATCTTTTCCTTTGTAGTGCTGTCTACAACTCTTTAATTACGACATACAGCATTAGGCTACCTGCCTATTTGCGGTGCTACGCCGCTGTGACTTGGCTTGCAAAGCCGAGGCATTACCCCTACCTGGGAACCTCATGGTAGAGTCACCCCACTGTAGCATGGAGATTCACTCCTTGTAGTGTTGCTCTACCGTGCTTCCTGTAAAGCACGCCAGGCATTCACTCTGCCTGAGAACTCATTAAGGCATTTAAGCCAACCTTCCACAGGATCTGTTTTTTCGTAGAAAAATACATAGTAGACAACAGTGGTTATGGGTCCGTATCCCTTCCATGTTCCAGAGGACAAGTACCCACTGTTACCTGATAGTTTCCCAGTCAATGATCCTCCTTTGAACCAAAAGTTAGATGCCTAGTAGATTTCTCTTTGAACTAATAGCATAAAACTTTATGGTAGGATTACAAAGACACACTATCAGAATGCCTTCAAGCCCATTTTACAAGCTGTGTCATCGACCAACTGGCGCTTGAGGCCCTTTATGAACGGATCTGCCAGGTTCTCCTGACTCCGAACATCAACCACTGTAATTACACCTCTTTTGATAAGATCGTGTACTGCCCTGTGCTTCAACCGCACAGTCCTCTTCTTTCCGTTGAAGAGGTCATTTGATGCCACCGCCGCAGTCGCCTGGTTGTCACAGTATATCGGTATCGCCGGTATCTGAGCCCCAACCACTGGAAGATCATACATGAGCTCCCGAAGCCATTCTGCTTCATCTGCTGCAGTTTCAAGTGCATAGAATTCAGATTCCATGGAGGAACGAGAGAGTATAGTCTGCTTCTTCGACTTCCACGATATAGCAGCTCCACCCAAGGAAAAGACATATCCACCTGTGGATCTCTCGCTTTCCATCTCTGAACACCAGGTAGCATCACTGAAGCCTTCCACTACTGTCGGATACCCGTTGTAGTGCAGTGCATATGTCTGAGTTTTCTTGAGATATCTCATCACCCGCTTCACAGCTTTCCAGTGCTCAACCCCTGGGTTGCTTGTGAACCGACTCAGCATTCCCACGGCGAAAGCTATGTCAGGCCTTGTGGCAGTGGTTGCGTACATCAAACTTCCGATAACGCTAGAATACTCCAGCTGCCTGACGCTTTCCTTTGAATTTGGCTTCAGCTTCTGATCACACCTGTATGGCGTATCGATCCCTGGAAGATCCTTATACCCATAGCGTGTGAGCATCTTCTCAATGTAGTGAGATTGTGACAGTGCTACTCCAGTGTCTGTCCGGATGATCTTTATGTCCAAGATGACATCTGCGTCCCCCAAGTCCTTCATACTGAACTTGGTTGAGAAGAACTTCTTTGTCTCTGTGACACAGCCTATATCCGTACCTAGGATTAGCATGTCGTCCACGTACAGACAAACGATGACTCCTCTTCCATCAGCGAACTTTGTGTAAACACATTTGTCCGTCTCGCTGACTCTGTAGCCATTTGACCTAATAACTTTGTCAAACTTCTTATGCCACATCTTGGGAGCTTGCTTCAAACCATACAATGATTTTACCAACTTGCAGACTTTGTCTTCAAGACCTTTGACGACAAATCCATCTGGCTGTTGCATGTAAATCTCTTCGGTCAGCTCCCCATTCAGAAATGCAGTCTTTACATCCATCTGATGTATCACCAACTTATGTATAGCTGCAAGAGCGATTAACATCCTGATGGTGGTCATCCGGGCTACTGGAGCGTACGTGTCAAAGTAGTCTATCCCCTGTTTCTGAGAAAATCCCTTGGCTACCAGCCTGGCCTTGAACTTATCAATAGTTCCATCTGCCTTCATCTTCTTCTTGAAGATCCATTTACATCCGATGGGCTTTTCTCCTTCAGGTAGATCTACCAACACCCATGTGTTATTGGAGGTGATAGAGTCAAATTCGTCATTCACTGCCTCCTTCCAGAAGATAGCATCTCTGATCTTCATCGCCTCATCATAGGTAAGCGGATCTGCTTCCACATGATAGGTGACAAAGTCATCTCCGAAGTCTTTCGATCTCCTCGCTCGCTTAGCTGATGGCTCTGCGAGTTCTGGTACAAGAGTTATTTCATCAACAACAGCTTCTTCTTAGACTACTGGCTCATATGAGATTTCAGTCTCATTTGCACCTACATCATTTTTCGGAATGTCCGAAAGAACAATATTTTTGTCTTTTGCGAACTTGTTTTCAAAGTATTCAGCATCGCGAGATTCGATGATATGATTTGACTCAATATCAAGAAATCTTCGAGCATCACTCTTCTCGGCATACCCCAAGAAGATCGTCTTCGTAGTCCTTGTCCCTAGCTTCTGAATCTTCAGATCTGGGAGTTTCACATACGCCAGACATCCCCACACTCGAATGACATTCAAGTTTGGTCTGACTTTAAACCAGAGTTCATGAGGAGTTACGTCCGAAGTTGCATGTGGCACTTTATTTAGAATAAAAGTGGCCGTCAATGCAGCTTCTCCCCAGTAGCATTTAGGAAGACCCGCGGTTAGCAGCATAGAGTTCATCATTTCTGTCAACGTTCTGTTCTTCCTCTCCGCTACTCCGTTGGATTGAGGAGAATATGGAGCAGTAGTCTCGTATATGATTCCATGTTCTCTGCAGAACGATACGAATTCATGAGACCTGTACTTCCCACCTCGATCACTCCTTAACCTCTTGAGTTGTTGTCTAGTCTGCCGTTCAGCTTCGACCCTGAACTCTCTGAACTTCTCGAAGGCTTCGTCTTTAGACTTGAGCAAGTAGACGAACGCGTATTTTGAGAAGTCGTCGATGAAGGTTATGAAATACTTCATCCCGGCCTTCGTGGAAAAAAGTTTTAAGTCACAGATATCGGAGTGCACCAACTCCAGAAGATTTGTGCTTCGATTGACCCGATAAAAGGGTTTCCTTGTGATCTTCGTCTGAGCACACACCTCACACTTCTCCACCTTACCCCCACATTTGGAGATAAGTCCTAGAGTAGACATTTTGTTAATTCTTTTACAATGAACATGTCCTAGTCTATTATGCCACAACTCAAGAGAATAATCAGAAAATGCAACTGCATTAATGTCTTCAAACTGGTTAACAAGCTGAATTTTAAACATGCCTTCGGTTTGATAAGCCTTCCCGAAGTATGTTCCTTTTTTGGACATCACCATCTGACCAGCATTGATGTCCATCCTCAAGCCTGCGTTGCAGAGCAGGCTCCCAGAGATCAGGTTTTTGGCAATCGTCGAAACATGCTTCACACCTTGAAGCGTCAGAGTGTTCCCAGAAGTGAGTTTCAGTTCCACGGTCCCGATTCTGAGAACTTCAGCTTGGGCCTGGTTCGCCATGACAACCTTCTCAGATATCGGCTAGTACGTGATGAACCATTCCTTGCCTGAACAGACATGGCAAGTCGCTCCAGTGTCTATCCACCAGTCAGAGTCAACCCCCACAGTTGTAACCTGTCCGATCATAGCAACAACGTTAGAAACCAATGAAACCTTATTAGGCTCACCTTTCTCTGATTGTTTAGGCTTAGATCTGTATTCACTCTTGTAGTGGCCTTTCTTGCCACAATTGTAACAAGTCACGTGGGACTTAGTCTTCTGTTGCTTGAAAGAAGGACCCTTCACTTTTAGATTAGCGAAGTCCTTCTTCTTGGGATGAGAAGCCGCCTGCTTCCCTTTGGAATCTCTCGTCTGCACAAGATTGGCTTTAGCCAACTGTTTGGACAGAGTGTCCACCTTCTGTTGAGAACGCATCTCGTCCTCAACATGGATCTCTTGAAGTAGATCTCCCAAGCTAATGTCTAGCTTCTTTCTGTGCATCCTTGCATAGAAGGTACTCCATCCAGTATGAAGTTTTGAGACGATCCCTCCGACGACAAACTTGTCAGGAAGGGGCATCTCTTCGTCTTCCAGTTTCTGACGCAGCTTCAGAAATTCCTTCACCTGTGGCAGCATGGACTTTTCGTCCTCAAAGAGCAATTTGTGATATTTTTCAACCACAAATATTTTGCTCCTGTTCTTGTCTTCTTCATACAGATTTTCCACAGACTCCCATATGTCTCTGGCAAGTTCCTTCTTTGAGTAGGATTCTGCCAGGGAGTCCTCCATAGCATTCAGGATGAGAAGCCTGCAGATGCTATTTTCCCTTCTCCACTTGGCCTGGAGTTTGGTAGCCGCGTTGATGGCGGTAGTAGATCCAGTGTCTGGAACAGAGGGTTCTTCCTCCAACAGAACATGATCAACGTCTTTCAGTTGAAGAGTTAGGTATACCTTTCTCTTCCAGACTTGATAGTGCTCTCCATCGAACTTTTTCAACTTGCAGAAGTCCGATTGGAGGAGCGAAGCATTAATGTTTTTCATCTATACGGATCTTGCTTTGAGATTGTTAGTCCCGGGGCTTGATCAAAGATGGAAAAACAGATGCAATCGAGATCTGAGATGTCACACAAAAACTTTGCAGTGATCAAACTCAAGATCTACGATGGTATAATAAATCAAATAGCCAAATTACAATCTGAAGGAGGGAAAAAGAGAAGAGAAGATCTCTCGTTCTTCCTTGCAAACGTGTTGCAATTGGGACAGAACGAGTTACAATAAAACTAGAGAGAGATGAGAAGAAGAACAATGCTGGGGTGTCAAAACACCGTTGCTCAAAGCAAGATTCGCCCCACACGATCTGCTTCCAGGAACCAGCAAGTTGAAGAACTTGTGGAACGCTCGAAGTCACCTCTGTTCAGACTCCTCGGATGGACTTGCAATGGCGGCAGCAACTCTCTCTCTCTCTCTTTCTCCTTTTCTAACTTATAATTTTCGTAGTAGTCACAAAGGAGGCCAGAAGAGAGTATTTATAGAGAGAGGGTGGAAACCCTAACCGCCTCTTCAGTTATGGAAAGATTGAATCAAATTCCAAAAGATAGCAACGAGATTTAATTCAAATCCTACGAAATTAATTCAAATCCCACAAGATAGGATCTGAATTAATTCAAATCCCACAAAGATAGGATCTGATTTAATCGCATTGATTCAGCCTTTCCATACCTGATTTGTAATCTGCACAGTCAGCAGATCCCTCCATGCGGCAGCAGCAGCAGCCTGGCCGCATGAGCCTAATGGCCGCATGAGCCGCATGGACCGCATGAGCCGCATGGACCGCATGGACCGCATGGACCGCATGTGCCGCATGGACCGCATGGACCGCATGGACCGCATGTGCCGCATGAGCCGCATGGACCGCATGTGCCGTATGAGCCGCATGGACCGCATGAGCCGCATGAGGCCGCATATGAGCCGCATGCCGCATAAGACCGCATGGCCGCATATGAGCCGCATAAAGACCGCATGACTGCTGACATGCTAAGTGCAAAGTGCGCCAACAAAACGCCTCATGAGCCCATGAGCCCGAGTCCGAGTCCGAGTCCGAGTCCGAGTCTGAGTCCGAGTCCGAGTCGCTAAGCCCCGTTGGGGCTTAGTTCCAAGTGGAATTAATCCAAGAGAATGACAAAAGCATTAATGCTTAATCCTTGGAGCCTTATTCTTACCTCCTAGTAAAATCATCCACATGGTTCCCTCCTTAGGGTCACCACCCCATGTGCATCTCTCAACAACACACCCAAGTATATGTTGAGATAACTCATGGTGCATTTCCGATGTGGGACTAAAATTTACAAGGCATGTTGAGAGCAAGCTCTCTCCTTGTAAAGAAAGCACCAACAGGGACTACAAAGGTAAATTTATACTTTTTGTATTAAAAATTATCCCTTTGGGGTTGTTTTGAGTGATTTGTATGTTCAACTTTTAATTATGTACTTTGTTTCTATATGTTCAATATTTTTTGGGTAAGTTGTCTCTGAACCTCTTATAATTGTGTTCCTAGTAGAATAACATTCTGGATCCGTCACTGCCATGTACGTATTGTGACTGGTCACTGTTTGCTAATGCCATGACTCTAGATTGAATCATGATGCTGATAGTGTCCAGAGTATTAATATCACTTATAAAGATTGACTTGATATCTAAACTGGAAATTGCTGAGAAACCCAATTTCGGTGTTGGTTTTTATGAAAATCCACCCACATGATGGCTTTTATGAAATGTCCAAAATTATATATTTTTACGTTAAATATTCTAAGATTTCCTTTAGATATTCTGTATTTACAAAATTGTCATTTTGATAATACCATAACCACCCCTTCGCACAAACTCAAATTGGATTGCGATTCTCTTCTTCTTCTTCTACTTCTTCACGAGAGATCAGAATTCTATTGCTCTTATCTTCAGCAGAGATCGTAAAGATCGTTCATAGTTCACTGTGCTTTTCTTCAGTCAAACTTCGATCATCGCTCATCATCATCATCATCATCTTCCTGGAGAGATTTGAAGTTTTTCGACGATTAGGTCAATTGTGGAGAGTAGATCTTCTTCTTTTCTATAAGAGTTAGCATTGTTTTGATAGAAGAACAAAACTCTTTATTTCTGAAAAAAAAAATTCTATAAAAATAGTAAAAAATAAGGTTTCTGTCAATTGTTCTCCATCATTCTCCGTGATTTTAACACGAATAATTAATTCTCCGTGATTTTAACACGGAGAATGACCATTCTCCATGATTTTAACACAGGGAATGGTCATTCTCTGTGATTTTAACGGAGAATGGTCATTCTCCGTGATTTCTAATACAGAGAATGACCATTCTTCGTGGTTTTAACACGAGGAATGATCATTCTCCGTGTTAAAACCACGGAGAATTGCCATTCTCCGTTCTTAAAATCACGTAGAATAACCATTCTCTGTCATTTTAGCATGGAGAATGGCCATTCTTCGTGTTAAAATGACGAAGAATGGACATTGTCATTCTCCTGCATTTTAACCAGGAGAATGGCCATTCTGTACGATTTTAACATGGGAAATGGTCATTCTCCGTGATTTTAAGAACGGAGAATGGTCATTCTCCTTGATTTATAATACGGAGAATAACCATCTCCGTGTTAAAACACGAAGAATTGTCATTCTTCGTCATTTTAACACGGAGAATGTTCATTCTCCTGCATTTTAACAAAAAGAATGGTCATTCTTCTGTATTTTAACAAGGAGAATGGCCATTTTTCGTGATATTAACACGGAAAATTGCCATTCTCCGTGATATTACCACGGAGAATGGCAATTCTCCGTGCTAAAATGACGGAGAATGGAGAATGGCCATTCTCTGTGGTTTTAATACGGAGAATGGCCATTCTCCGTATTAAAAATCACGGAGAATGACCATTCTTCGTTCTTAAAATCACGGAGAATGACCATTCTCCGTGTTAAAATACAGGAGAATGACCATTCACCGTGTTAAAATGACGGAGAATGACCATTCTCCGTGCTAAAATGATGAATAATGTTCGTTCTCCCTCATTTTAACGTGGAGAATGGTCATTATCCGTGGTTTTAACACGGAGAATGGTCATTCTCCGTATTAGAAATCACGGAGAATGACTATTCTTCGTTCTTAAAATCACGGAGAATGGTCATTCTTCGTGATATTAACACGGAGAATTTTCATTATCCGTGATACTAACACAAAGAATTGTCATTCTCCTGTATTTTATGGCCAGTTGAAACTTTGGAGGGCTATAACTTTAGACTGAGAGGTCGAAAAGAGGTCCGGTTTGTCGCAAAATGAGCATATTTTCGAGGAGCCTGAAATAAACCGCCCCACCGTTTGTTGGCCTTCCAAAATTTTATAATCGCAAAAAAATGATAATTGGACCTACATTTTAACAGTTTTACCGTTTGTCGGTCTTTCCGAAATTTTTTGACGTGTTTTTGAAGGAAGGTTTGAAAATTTTGGAGGAGAAAACCTAGATTCGAAACTGAGCGGCGTATGAAAGAAGAGGAAGTATCGAAATATTTTTTTAAGAGTAGGGTTCGAGGATGTTTTCAGTAAATTAGAAGGACAAAAAAGTCATTCGGAACCCCCTTTATATATTTTTCGCTAATTCTGGCACGCGATGAAATGTTATTTTGCGGTGGATTTTACATAAAACTTTTACAATTTTTGGATATTTCATAATTTTTCCCATATATATATATATATATATATATATATATATATATATATAGAGAGAGAGAGAGAAAGAGAGAGAGAGAGAGAGAGAGAGAGAGAGAGAGAGAGAGAAAGAGAGAGAGAGAGAGAGAGAGAGAGGGTAGGATCAAATTCATCCCCTATTTTGTTCACCCCATTATCATCCGCATGATATCCGTTGGATTAGATTTAAAATACGGCCCGGATTAAATCTCTACAAAATTTAGAATAAAAGATAATAACCAAAATAAGAGAAACAAAAAAATATATATATTCGTACAAAAATTAAACAAAAGATGCTCGGCCTCCGTTCCTCGCTCCTCCATCTATGCTTCGCCTCCCGCTCGCCTTTGCTCCGCCTCCGCTCCTCGACTCTCCTCCGCTCCGGAGCCCATCGTAGTAGTAGGGTCCTTGCAAAGATGACACACTGGATGGGCTTCGCATTACATTTAATCTTTCAGTAATGTTCTTTGCACCGATGATCTTGTTGTTGCAATGAACTCACACACATTCTTCCATTTGGCTGACAGAGGTGGCAGCATCCCTCTGTCAGAGAATGATAAATGATTGAGCAAGATTCCGGTGCCCATAACGCTGATAATCACGTCTTTTCCGTAATTGCTATCATTCCATAAGCCATCAGTGCGTCGGTGCAACCCCAACATTTTCGCCGTAATTGCTCTTTCCATAAGCCATCAGTTCATCCGTGCAACCCCAAGAAGTCAGGAGTATGGGTGTTTGCACCGTGCAACCCCAAATTAAGATTTCCATGAAAATTTTTTAAAATTTTATGTAATTTTTTTCTAGGAAAATAATTTCATGGAATTAATTTCTTTTCCACATATTTTCCACATTGCAATCAAACGCTAAGAGTTAATTATTTGTTTGTGATGAAAACCTGCATTGCTGCACTCAGTCTGTAGAGTCAAGATAATCCTTGTTCTAGATTGGTCTTCATCAATGAGAAACACTCTTTCCGTGAATCATCTTCCAAGATTTCTCCGGGTTTTTTTTCTCTAGTTTTCTCTTTCTTGTTTAATTTTTATACGGAATATTTTTTCTCTCTCTTGTTTTGGTTGTTGTCGCTTATTCTATTTATGTATAAACTAAATTGAGCCATTTTTAAAAAGTTACTATATCTTATTCTATTCTTGTAGAGATTTAATCTGAGCTATTTTTAAAATCTAATCCAACGAATATGATACGAATGATAATGTGGTGAACAAAATATAGAATAATATATATATGGGAAAACGGGATATGAGCCATAGGCTCATACTATTACATGAGCCATTCCACGTGGCTTCCAGGTGTACCAATAAAGACATAGTGACATGGAAAAGAAAACTTAAATAAATAGAAATAAAAGATCCCATAAATGATTTGATAAATAATAACTTATCATATCTTTGCCTAGGAACTTACCAAATATGTTTGCATAAAAATTTAAATAGATAGAAATAGAAGATCCCATAAAGTTAATGTTAATATTAATATTAATAATAATATTAATGTTATTGTTAATGTTAATATTAGTATTAGTATTAATTTTAATATTAATATTATTGTTAATTTTAATTTTATATTAATGTTAATATTAATATTAATTTTACTTATAATGTTAATATTAATATTAATATTAATTTTAATGTTAATATTAATTTTAATTTTAATTTTAATTTTAATTTTAGTTTTAATGTTAATGTTAATATTAATATTAATATTAATATTAATATTAATATTAATGTTAATAATAATGTTAATATTATTGTTAATATTAGTTTTAATATTAATATTAATGTTAATATTAATATTAATTTTAATATTAATTTTAATTTTAATGTTAATGTTAATTTTAATTCTAATTTTAATTTGGAGGGACATATGACATTATTCCTATTTAAATTCCTACTCAAATATATTTGGTAAGTTCCTAAGCAAAAATTAGGTAAGTTATTATTTATCAAATCTGTATGAGATCTTTTATTTCTATCTATTTAAATTTTCTCTTCCAAATCATTATGTTTTTATTGGTCCACACGGAAGTTACGTGGGATAGCTCATATAAGTATATGAGCCTATGGCTCATATCCCGTTTTTCCTATATATATATATATATATATATATATATATATATATATATATATATATATATATAATTTTCCAGTGCTAGTGATGCATTTCCTGTTGTTACCTTAAATTTTTCGGGAGGCGCTACTATAGTTTTGAATCCTGAGGACTATCTCCTACAACAGGAATCTATGGTAACTCCTTCCATGTGGTTCTCATGGTGTATTCGGGCCGGTCCGGGCCGGCCCACGGTCCATTGTCTGCGGGCCAGACCGGGCTCGGGCCGGTCCAGGACCGGCCCAGGCAAATTTACGGTCCGGGCCAAGCCCGGTCCGGTTTTTTAGCAACCGGCCCAGCCCGACCCATGGACCGGACCCAGGGAGGGCCGGTCCGGGCTGAACCGGTCCACGGGCCGGGGCGGGCCTAGGTCGGTTCGGGCCGGTTTAGGCCGGTTGAACCGGACCGGCCCGGTTTTTTCTATATATATATATATATATATATATATATATATATATATATATATATATATATATATATATATATATATTTTACAGTTTTTTTTGTATTTTTTTCCCTTTTTTTTAAACATTTTTCTTTTGTATTTTAATATTGAAAATTTGTAACTTAATTTTAATTTAGAAAAATGTTTTATTTTTGAAAAATTTTAATACAAAAGTTTGTAATTTGAATAGTATAATTTAGTATAAGTTAAAAATGTTTATACAAATGTTTATACAAATATATAAGTTAAAAATGTTTATACAAATGTTTATACAAATATATACAAAAATGTTTATAAAATGTTTATACAAAAATGTTTATACAAATGTTTATACAAAAATGTTTATACAAAAATGTTTATAATACAAATGTTGAATAGTATAATTTAGAAAAATGTTTATAAAAATGTTTATACAAAATATTTATATAATTTGAATAGTTTATAATTTGAATAGTTTGTAATACAAATGTTTATAATTTAGAAAAATATTTATAATTTGAATAGTTTGTAATACAAATGTTTATAATTTAGAAAAATGTTTATAATTTGAATAGTTTGTAATACAAATGTTTATACAAAAATGTTTATACAAATATATACAAATGTTTAAAAAAATTTATAAAAATTAAAAAAAAACATTTCTCCCTCTTCCTTTATCCGGGCTTGGGACCGACAAATGCTTGTTTGGCATAGGCGGAGTTAAAAAATATTTTTTTTAAAATAAAAAATAGTTTTTGAAAGTATAAGTTAAAATTTGAATAGTATAAGTTAAAATTTAAAATTTGAATAGTATAAGTTAAAAATAAAAATAGTTTTTGAAAGTATAAGTTAAAATTTAAAATTGAAATGTATAAGTTTAAATGTACATACCTAATACCTTGCACCGTAGCCTCATTGTTGTTCGCCTTCATGCAATGAAAGCGATTCCAAATCCAGCTCGTGGACATCATTATCTTCTTCATCTTTCTGGTTTTGTGTTCTTCTATCGGCTTTCATCCAATCTTGCACGCACACGATTGCTTCCAAGATATCGGGCTTCAAGCGGCTCCTCCTATCGCTCAACATCCTCGAACTTGCACTAAAACAGGACTCCGATGCTACCGTCGACACCGGAACCATCAGTAGATCACGTGCTATGTTAGAAAGAACAGGAAATCTCTTGTCGTGTCTCTTCCACCATTCTAAAACGGCGAAGTGATCTGGAGTCCCATCTTCGTCTTGATAAGAATTAAGGTAAAGAGACAACTCTTGAGTAGGTTGGAAAGATTGCTTTTGTTTCTTCCTTTGTAGTATGCGACCGGCTGCTGATAGCTTAGACGCCAAGCCGGAGCTACTACTAGCCCCCCCTCTGAGTTGGTTGGGTCGACGTTGCTCCTTCTTCGTACAGTATAACTAACCTGTCCAACGTAACTTTAACTTCTACCTTCATGTCAGTAACGTCTATACCCATATATTCTCCATATCCATCTAATAAAATCTCTACGCCATCCAATTTGATTGTAGGATCAAATATGGAAGCCAAACAATATAAAAGAGGTACTTCACCCCAATATTTCTTGAATTTGGCTTCCATATTTCTCACCGCATATTCAAAATTTAGATGATCTCTATATTTAGAAAATAAATCAGACATGTTACAAAGTTCACGTAAAGCTAAGCATGATGTGGGATAAAAAATACCAGAAAGAGTACATGTAGCATTGTAAAAAACTTCTAAAAATTCACAAACACTTTCAGCTGCTACCAAATCATCAGTAGTAACTTGATAGTCAAAGCTGACATCCGAACTACAAAAATAGGTAATAGCACTCCTAAAAGGAATTACAGATTTCAACATCAAGTAGGTGGAGTTCCACCTATTTGGTATATCCTTCACAAATCTTCTAAAAGTAATACCAAAATGTGCGCACGTGCATGCAAAACTTTGTTGTCTACTTGGAGACGAGTTTAGGTGGAGCAAGCATTGTCGCAGAGTGTCTAAATGGGGATCAAAAAATTTTAAACATTTCTTTAACAACTAAGTTAATTATATGGCAAGCACACCTAACATGCATAAGTCTACCTTCTAAAATAGGCTGAAAAATCACTGACAAAGAAGACATAGCAGCAGTATTGTTTGATGCATTGTCTAAAGAGATAGAAAAAATTTTAGGGTGAATATCATATTCACGCACGTGTCTTGAAATCTCACTTGAAATTATAGCACCCGTGTGTGGACATTCTATAAGTTTAAGAGAGATGATGCGTTTTTGCAACATCCATTGTGCATCTATATAGTGTGCAGTAATACAAATATAAGCATAACTCCACTTAGTAGTCCAAATATCAGAAGTAATAGCCAACTTACTAACATTTTGAAAATCCGCTTTCAAAGTGGCTTTTCGCTCGTTAAAGAGACGAATAGCCTCATTTCGAATAATATGTTTAGTTAATTCAGTTTGAAAATTCGCTTTCATCCGTCGTGAAAGGAAGTTCGTCACGAATAATATGTTTAGTTAATTCAGTTTTATGCCGAGCAGCTGAGTAAGTAAAGTTACCCATTGAAGAACCGGTGGCGCCGAAGCTTATTTGGGTTTGGGACGCTTGAAGTGTGTCCTTCCCGTAACAAGTGTCGTAGTGTCTGGATATGGTCCCGGTGCCACCGCCCTTCTTCCATGCGTACTAGTTGCAACATTTCTTGCATTGTGCCTTGTACGGTATCGGTTCGCCCTTGGCATCTACAACAAGCGAACCATCAGGATTAGTTTCATAAATCAAAGTAAAATATTCCCAATACTTAGACCCTTTTTTTTCAGGACGTTGGGTGGAACTAGCGACTTCCGGAGGAGATGGTTGGAACCCCTCCAGAATCGGATTGGTGGCTACTTGCTCAGGTGGAATTTCAGTACCGTCAAAAAAAGTACTAAAATATTGGTAAGTCTGTCCAGCAAGATCAGGTGGATTTGAACCTTTACCAGCCATATATAAAATAAAATAAAGTAAAACTACGTTAGCAGAAAGTAAGGGATTGAGAGGAAGATCGGGAAGCCGTAGAGCCGGAATGGAGTTGGGAGGGAGATCGGGAAGCCGTAGAGCACCAGAGCACCGGGGAGGGAAAGCCGTAGAACACCAGAGCACCGAGGAGGGAAAGCAGTAGAACACCAGAGCACCGTAGAGAAATGTAGAGAATTTGTGAGGAATGAGTTGTGTTTGAAAAATGGGATTTTTGGCCTATTTATAGGAATTTTTTGGGGTTATTTTGGTAATTTTACGCAAAAAATGACCAAAATGTCCCTCCAAAGGTTTTAATAACGGTTATATGGGAGGGGCAATTTTGTAAAAGAACCCCCCTCCAGCGGTCAAGAAAACCAAAAAAAAAATTAAAAATGGCCCAACGGTCGGCTGGACCGGTCCCAGCGGGCCGGGCTTCGGGCCGGTCCAACCGGGCCGGGCTTCGGGCCGGGCCTCCAGAATTAAAAAAAAAAATTGGGAGCGGGCCGGGCCGGTCCGGGCTCGGGCTGGGGGGGAGGCCCGACCCGACCCGTTCGGGAGTGGCGGCCGGGCCGGTTCGGGCCACAACCGGTCCGGGCCGGGCTTCAAGGGGGGCGGGCCGGTCCGGGCCTGAGTCGGGCTCGGGCAAAACCGGCCCACCTATCACCATGATGTGGTTCACATTTTATCATTTGCGTCAAATATACTCAGACATACAAAGAAAACCTTCTTATCATTTAACTAGCAAAAAGAAAGGGAGTTACTTTAAAGCACTAATGTAGTGTTTGATTGGTTGTGCAAAGGATAATACAAATGTATGGTGTATTGGCTGGCAAAAGAACCAGGGAGTGACCATATTAGGAGGTTCTTTACTAAAAACCTTCCCCCAAAATACAAAGATGTACTTCTGGTGTATAGATGGTATTGTAGAGCATTGATACTCATTTCATAATTCCTCTTAGATAGTAGCTTATCTAATTCCGTAACAGAAATTTTCATACAGAGCGATAAAAATTTTATAATTTACAGCAGAGAGGGAATGTTTTGCTAAATTGCGGATAGAGCGATAAATTGACATCTCTGATGGCAAGGTGGAGCTACGGCCTTGGCCGCCAAAGGGAGTGGCCGCCATCACTGATGGCGTTGTGGCTTACGTGGCGCAGACCGCCATTAAGCATGGCACGACAGGGAGTAGGTCTGGTCCACGGGACTGCTTGAGAGGTACAATGCTACCTCTTTACTTTACTATGTTTCATTTGTGAGAGGTACAATGCTACCTCTTTACTTTAGATTGATGGTTCATTTGTGTCAGCAGTATGTCAGTAGCTCGCCATTGTTGATGGCGAGTGTGTATACGTTGAACATATCTCGTCAACTTAAATGGCGAGTTGGTATACGTTGCTGTTGGAGTCCAATCTGGATTTGGTAATAACATATTTATAGAGTCCAAATCTGATTAAATATTTAATTTAATTTGATTTGGATGTCCATAATTAGTGCTGGACTATTTTAGATATAATAGGATTCTTATTTGAAGGTTTTCTATTTAAGAGATCCTATTATAATCTAAAATAGGATATTGATGGCCTATTTTAGGTGTAGTATGATTCTTATTTGAGGGCTTCCTATTTAAGAAATCCTGTTATGACATAAAATAGGTTTTTCTTATCCTATATATATGGGGTGAGGGTGGAGGCACAAAGCACAGCACAAAAAGTGGAGATTCGAGGTGCTCGTCCACAGAAAATCTAAGAGAAAGTTCTGCACTTTACTCTTAGGACTTCGCCATCCAAGACAGAAGGAAGAAGAGATCTAATCGAGGGGTCGTCAACTTCGGTTAGGAAGATTGCTACGGGTTGGTGAGCAATTTCAATTGTAATATCTTTCTTTTCTTCTTCAGTGTGGTGAGGGGGTTAAACCTATTAGGGCAAAGGGTTCAACATTAGTTTTTGTCAATCTTGTAATTCATCTGAGTTATAGAGATTGGAATTTGTCCAAGTGACGTAGTCACCGCCATATACAATTGTCTTTATCTGTGCTTGGTGTCCGTTAGACGAGAGTTGGTTATTTCAGGTGGGTTGGCCTAAGTTTCTGTAGTGCCCCGCTCCGCGAAGGTACTAGATAGACAGAAAGATCGGATTGCTGGCTCTGCAACGGAAGACGATTAGTATGGGTGAGTGGACGAAGTCTCATTTGCTGATTCGCTTACGCCTAATAAGAATCTGAGTTTTTGATTGAATGATTTTTGCTAATAACAAGATGTTAATCATTAAGTATGCTTATAAGAGAATCCACATGCTGCTATGCTAAGAAGAAGACTTGTTGCCTGCTAATAAAAAATAATATGATGTTTGTCATGCTTGACAAGATAAGAGAAGATAAATAAATCGAATTGAATGCTTGATCATATGCTTGTTGCTAAGTATGCTTGAGATTTGTAGACATGTATAGACGGACTTGTACATGTTGACATGAATAAAAAAAGGCACGAAATGAACGTGTCGTACATCTGCAAAGGCATGAAAAGAACATGTCGTATATCTGTTAAGGCATGAAAAGAACATATCGTACATCTGATCACAAATCTGTTTTATCTGATAAAACTGCTAGTGCATGCATTGGTCTCGAACAACTCGTGCACGAGTAAAATTTGTCTCTTGGGTGGAATCTGGGGGCAACCACTCGGCTTAGGAGAGATTAGGGCCTCCATGTGAAAATGAGAGTCGATATTCGAGTCCTTAGCGACGAGATGAACAAAAGAGTCATAGCGGCTAATCATGGGATTTTCCATGGACCATCATATAGATATGTATTGGTTGGTGCAGAGCTGAACCGGAGAGTCATAGCTGCCAATCGAGTCTGCATGTGTCAATAATATTTTACTAAGAGCTAACAATGCAAAGACGAACAGGGAACAATGTTAGTTTTATCGTGTTTATGCTAATCCTTGTCTTGTGCAGGGATGGACGGTCGGCTATGGTAAGAATCACTGAACAAGTGATACATATGTATTGCTTGAGTTTTATACATGAATTGCTTGCAGAGATTAATCCGTTGCAAAAAAATGCTATGTTCTATTAAAGAAAATATATGATATCATGCTTAAAATTTTCCCTAAGAGTTGCTTGAACAGATAAATGAATATGCTCATGAAACACGCTGCGCACTGCACAGAAAATGAATAGTCATCATGCTTGAATTGAACAGTCCCTTGTATGCTTGAGATGAAATAAAATGAAATGAATTATGGTTTTTCAAAGATGTTTTCAAAGAATGTAAACGGACTCTATATGAATGAAATGAATATAGGTAAAATTAGCAAGATCACATCACAAGAAATATTTTCTCACTAAATGAACAGTGATCGTTTCAGACAAATGTAGCTCTTTGTTCACAATCACCAGTATGATGATATACTGACCCACCATCAGTCTGCATGCAGGTGCAATATGCATCGAGAAGGATAGTCCAAAGTGATAGCCCAAGCTTCATCATCAGGAGCCAGAAATCAGAAGAGAAACCAAGAGAAGGACATCTATTGCCAAGAGTTAGTTTTGTATATAAAGGGATATAATGTATGGGAACGAGATCATTGTAATCTGTAAAGTTTTTGAGAGAATGTAAACATTGTATCAGAAAGAAACGAGAGCTTGTAATTTGTTCAAATAAAATCAATAAAGAGAATTGTTTCTTGTTACCATTATGTTCAATGCATATATTCTGAAATATGTTCGCTGCTGCTTCAATTATCTGCAATATGTTTTGCTGCGTATTGTCAATCTTGTCTATCTTGTCTTGCTTCAGGTCTTGGCCTTGTGCAAGAGCAACTTAGGCTTGTACGGCATCACGCCTTAGCGAGGACGAACAGTCTCATAAAGTCCAAAGCGAGGACGAAAAGATTCTGCGGGATCGGGGCGTGACAGTTTCCACTGCGGCAATGTCTCAGACACGGTATCGGAGCGCATGAGGGTGTATCCGATTCCCAACATCTGGTATCAGAACTTTGGAGGTTCTGGCAACCATATCTACGGAGTAGATGAACACTCGTATGATCACCATCAAAGGTGGAAACTGGACGATTTGGAAGCCAAGGATGGAGGATATACTCTGGTACAAGGACTTGCATGGTCCGTTGGAGGGCGACAACGCAAAGCCAATGGACAAAGCTGCTGAAGACTGGAAATGACTGGATCGGAAGGCCGTTGGATTCATCCGCCAATGGTTGGATGATTCGGTGTTTCACCATGTGTCCATGGAGAGTTAAGCAAAAGTATTATGGAAGAAGCTGCATTCGCTGTACGAAAGGAAGACGGCTGGCAATAAGGCATTTCTTATTCGCCAACTCGTCAACTCGAAGTACACGGAGGGTGCCCAGTGGCACAATATCTGAACGAGGTTCAGGGTATCATCAATCAGCTATCTGCGATGAAGATGGTGATTGATGATGATCTTCAGGTGTAAGCCCTCTAGATTTTTAGGGTTATTTTAATTTTTTAAATGATTTATTTTCGATAAATACTTTCATTATAATTAGTTTTGATAATTAAATATACTATTCGTGACTTTGATTTTCGGAGCGCCAGAGCTGTCAACTCTCCAAACGCTCTTTATAATTTTTGATCTAGACAAATTTATCTTCATGTTGATATATCATGTTCCACCCAAACTTGTTTCCTTGTGCTCTATTTGCATCGCAGAACTTTCGGGTCAAATTAGCCCATTTGAATCATTTTTAGTTATTATTAAATTTCCACTTTTATTTTTTATCATCATGTGTACCTTACAGTGACTTTCAAATTAGAAGCACAAAACTAGCCATTTTCTCCAAACCAACTTATCATGCATGATCTACTCGAGACACTCTCCGTCCATGACCTTCGTGTCCCACTCAGACACACTCTCTTGTACTTCATTTTTATCACACAACTTTCCGGACAATTGACCCAATCCCGATATACCCCACCGAGTCACATTTAATTCCAACTTGTACTGGAGACACCAATTTGACCCAAACTGGTCGACCCAAGTTATGGACACAGACTATTTTGAGCCTACTACACACGTGCCACTTGTGTCCCATCCAATTTATTCCTCGTGTACTATTTATTTATCAATGATTATAAATGGCTAATTTAAGTCATTTAATTACCGGGACCCAATTAGACCCAATTGTGACCCAACCCGACCCATCGGAACTCAACCCAAGCACCATGATATCTTCCCTACATCATACATACACACACAATACCCTATAAATCCTACAAAACACCAAACACCATAACACACACATCACCATCACACCCTCTTGTAGGACCGATTGTAGGAACGATTTGTAAAGCGCAATACTCTAGAGGGGGGGTGAATAGAGTAGGCAGCGGAAATTAACTATTTAAAAATGTTAGTAACAAGATCACAGATAATATATCACATATATGTAAATAAAAAGTAGAGAGTAGAGAGCAAACGCAAACACAAGGATGTATACTGGTTTTCCTCTTGTGAGGACTAGTCCAGTCGGAAGAACTCTAGCTTCCAGTTGAATCCACTATGGAAAATTACCACAAGTTTTCATCCGAAGTTCTTGCAACTTCTACAACGCGAGCTTTGATCCGAAGTACTCGACCAACTTCAATTGTGAAGTGTGTAACTTCAATCAAGCCTCTGATTACAACCACTCTGAAATTTCTAGACCGTACCGCATTGGCAAATCGACTAGAGGATTGTAACTGGCTTGGGATTTGAAAATGAATAGCTCAGAATACTTTGGAAGAAATAGTAGGCTTATAGAGAAGAGATATGAAAGTGAATGAGTGTATTGAAATGATCGAAATCCTTCTCTATTTATAGTTTTTCCAAAGGCAGAATTCTGACAGAATTCGGGCAGAATTCGGGCAGAACTCTATGAGAAAATCTCGTTGGGATCCGTAACTACAGGAAGACCAAGTTCAAAAAGCAACGTTCACTAACCGAACTCTGGCCGAATTCGGTCCGAGTTCTGTTGGAGTTCTGTCAGGGTTTTTGTAAATTGGTTTTTGGGCTTTTTGAAAAGTCAGGCTGTTAGGAAGTAGTTTGGGCTTTTGTAAGTGGGCTTGTTTTCAAAAATGAAAGGGTATTTTGAAAACATTTCTTGGGTAGCCTATTTGCCAGTACGATACAGTTTACATCGTATTCCTAGACTTAATAAATATGCAAAATACATTGACGAAATAGGAAAACCAAGAGCCCTTTGATGACGCCTTCCTTCAAATATTTGAGCAGACTTGAAGACGCCTTTTTCACTTGACGGCGGTCGTTAGGCGGTTCAGAGAAATCTTCTTGTATGACGCCGTCTTTGGCCCATCAATAATTCTTTATTGCATATGTCCTGGTTTGACAAAGCTTGATCATGCTTACTGCATGTCTACAAATACATGTTAGACAAACGAAACCAATATGATACAAGCATAACAATATTGATATAGTGAACATTGAGGACAATGCTAAGTTTAAGTAGCAACAAGATAATGATTACATGAATATTAGTGACATCATTATGTTAAACCTAATTGATTAGCCATATTCAAAAATATGATATAATCATTGGGCTAACAATCTTCCCCTTTTTTATTATGGCAAATCTTTTAAGTTTAATATATATACAATAGATGCATGTATCACTAATAAACACATAATACTAGAATATTGTGTGCTAATGTAAACTTATTTCTCACTTAAACTTATTTCTCCCCCTTTGACATGATCAAAAATAAGCTCTCCCGTAATTAGAGCTAAAATGAACTCAAGCATAAGTAAAGGAGGAAAGCAAAAATAATTATGATCAAGGATTAGGAGAACAGTGCAACGACAAGTGTAGAAAATTGCATAACTAAAGTAGAAAAACTTGTCAAAAATAGTTGGTTGAACTTAAAAACATTGAAATCAATCAATAAGTAGTTTACCAACTAGAAATCCAAAAATGAAATATGTTTTGAATGTCATTTGACCAAAACATCTATCAATATAATAGGAATCAATCATTGGTCATAAATAAATCATGAGGAATAGAAATTTGTAGATCTAGTATATATAAAAAAAAATCAAAAATATAATGAGACTTTTAACAATGATCATAAAAAAATATGATTCATAATTTGCCCATACAAATTAGTGAATCAATTCCATAAAGAGTATAATCATTGAAAAAGAAATTAAAATAAATATACTAGGATCTATGCAAAATCTATACCAAAGTTCATGCATTTGAATTCAATTACCTTAGCATGATATATATCCATCAGATAAACATGAAGGTAATGAAGACAAAATACTTGAGAATGATAAATTCAGTCGACTTGAATGCTCCCCCGCAAAGTATGATCAGTCTAAATATAGATAATCATGAACTTTGAGATAAAACCTCAATAAGAAATGCCAAATCAGTTTAAAATCAAAAGAATTATCAATAAATTAAATTACTTTTGGCAGAATAACTTTTAGAAACTTGAAAATGAGAGAATTAAAAATAAATAATAATAATCATATATTCTCTCATAAACTCAATACAAATCCAAATATCATGAACAACTCAACAAAATATTTTAAGTAAAAGAATATATGTCCATGATGAACTAGGTATACCACATACTAAGGGCATAAAATAATTGAAACAATTAATTTGCTCCGCCTTAAAATATGCGCATATAGTTCAAAAATAATATGCATAAAATAGATAAAATAAATAATCACAAGATCTAAGGGATATCCAAGATATGCATCTTTTCTTTCCTTTGATCAAATGCATGTAAAATTTTAAACTCAAAACAAATATCATCTTTAAGCAAAAAAAAATATCCAATAATGAACAAACAAAATATATCTCCAATATATATATATATATATATATATATATATATATATATATATATATATAAAAGAAATATTTCAAGACATTAAAAGATTTTAAAAACTGTCTTTAATAATAACATTTGAGTACCGGACAGATTCAATAAATCAAAAGGAATCAAAAGACTTTTCAAAAATATGAAATTTATTACGAAAAACTGTCTTAATAAATGTTCGAATGCATCCATTTAGTTCTTAGACTGAAAGCTGTCGATTCGAATCACGAAAATAATTTCAATAAAAGAATCCATAAATCATAAATAAATCCATTTGAACAAATAAAACTAGATAAATGTCCAAAAAAAAGAGTGTATTCTAGAAATATGGCATGTCAAGGGGCTAATTGACTTGAAACAATTAACTGCTCCACCTTTACATGGCTATATCCAAAAATAATAATATTGACAAAATTTTAAAATAAAATTCAGAGACATATTTCCATAAGTAGAAAATTAATCCAAAAATATTAGGTCTTCTTATCAAAATTCATTTCTTCCCTTTTAAAGCCTTAGCACGGTGTCCTCCTGACAACCGTAGGGTTAAAAAAAAGAAACGCTTTGAGAGAGAGACATTCAATATGCATGACTTCTCCCCTGCAAAGAATTACTGTTGTAGACAGTAAGTAACTTGAATAAGAAGATAATAATATAAAGCTCAAAATCATTAATATTACGAATATTATACAAGCTAAAGATGAAATCACAATACCATAATATTCAATGAGTAGTCATGAATACGAAAAACAATCATCTTTAGACAAAAGAAGAAATATCCATTAAATGAATATTTTAAAAATAAAACAATCAAAAGATATTTCAAATTAGCATGATGAATAATCGTATAAGTCAAAAGATGACATAAATTGGTCTATGCTATAGAATCACACAATCGACAAGATAGATCAACATATGCTACCTTTTGTGAAAATATAAAGAGAGAATATTATCCATCAAATCTAAAAATTCAAAATCTATCAGATAATAATTGCAACTAGATCTCAATAAATCTTTAGTTTATAAAGCGTTGATCAATCTTGATTTAGCTGTAGAGGTACTGTCCTAGCTAACGGAGGTTCACCGGGGAACACTTAAGTACCGCTTCGCTTCGACCGTAGTCGTGGTGACAGACAGACCTTTTGTAGGCTTGTACCCAAAATAAATCTCTTCTTTAATAATCGAGGATTTAAGAAGAATTAGTGCAATATGAAATCAATTATATTATATGGACTTAAAAATCTTAGAGAAATGTAGCATATGGTATAAGATGTATGAATTACATTTATCCATATGTGATACAAAATCATTGGGTAACAATAAAATATAAAACATTTGTAAATCAAAATGTAGAACCTAGATACGTTGATGTATTCTGGAACCTAGAGGACTGGGTTCAGTACCTTGGATCCAGAACTAGACGATAGTTGCAAGTAGACCTTAATAAATCTTAAGTCTATAAAGTATTGATCACTTCGGGTTAGCTGTAGGGGCCGGTTTCCAGCTAGCGGTAGTCCGAAGACTAGTACACCGTGTCGCTTCAGGCTATTTACACCTGTATGACAGAAGGACCCTTTCGGCTTGTTCCCAAAATGATTTCTACTCTTAAGAACTTAGATTCTAAAAGAATATATGCAGTATCATCGAACATCGTCGAAATCCAGAATCCCTAAAAGTAAATATCGAAGGAATGGTTTATCAAGATCAAGATAAAAAATATATTTCAATAAGAGTCATATATCTAAAAATGTCTACCAAAAAGCCAAGAAAAACATACATCATTAAAAGAGGTTTTGAGGAAGAAGCTGATAAAGATAAGAACATAAATTTGTTCAAAGTAATAAATAGCTTAAGTATGAGATAAGTACAAGTTTGAAACTACTTTTCAAAATAATATAATATAGACCTTGAACTTAACTCATATATCCCCACAAAGATATTTATATAATATAAAAAACATATCAGCAATATATAAATGAAAATGAATTATGTATCCTTAATAAGCATAAAAAAATTATCACAAGATCAAAACATGCATAAATATGCTTTGTCAGGCAAAGATTTAATTGATTCATAAGAAATTAATCAAAATAAAATATGAGAATCAATAGTGAATATATTATGCAAGCACAAGGTTAACATAAAATTATATGTATATACTTTTCAAGAAAATAAGAGACTTGTGCTAAACACACATACTCACAAAATACCGATCAAATTAAATATGACATGTTAAAGACAAATTGATAAGAAGTGACCATTAAAAAATATTAAAGACGAAGAGTCAAAAACATATTCACCAAAACAAAATTAAGCTCCTATGCATGCTTCAAGAATAAAACTAAAAGTAAAAAAAAGCATACATGGATAAATGTGTCACACTATTGGAAAATAAAAATAAACACTATATAGTGTGAACTAATCATTTAAGCTAAACAGCTAGTCATGCTAGGATTATGTCTCACATTGATTCAAACAATAAACAATTAAAAGACATCAACGAAAGCTAATAGTAAGACATCAAAAAGAACATGCTAGATATTAAAAACTATTTAGAAAACATGTTACCGAAGTGGTTCTAGTGACTACACTTCTGTTGGTGCAATAGCTTGGAAGATGACCTTTGTAGCTTTGCAATCACCAACATGTTCCATGGTTCTATTTGATATGAGAAGCTTCACCTGCAATATTAGGTGAAGACTTTGGTATCCAATAATTGGATCCACATTTGTTAGCTTTGGAAACCCATTTGCACAAGTTTATATCAACTAGTTTTCTAATCTGACAACGATTAGAAATGTGTCCATTCAAACCACAATAATGACAGAAAGAATTAACATTAGTACTATGTGCAGCAGTATGAGAACGTGCAGTAGTGTGATATGATGTGCGTGGATACTTGTAATAGAAAGCATGGTTATGTGAAGCTTTAGCTTTGCTTGCTTCCTTAGTAAAAGATCTACCGAGTGTGACTTTGTGATGTGCTAAGTGTCTTGTGTTAGACTGAGTCGTAGGTTGTACTACCTGCTTTCCCAGTCTAATCTTTAACTTTTTAGAGTTAGCATAGATCTCATCATACTTAGCAGAGAGAGCATCAATTCTACATGAAGCAACAGAATACTTCTTCTTTTCTGATTCTAATTCCTCCTTAAGTTTAGCATTTTCTTGAGTGCTTTTCTCAATGCATTCAAGCGCCTCATGCAATCTAAACTCAAGTGTGGATATCTCAATAGAATTATCAGAAGTAGAAGTATCTCTAACATCATTCAATAAGCAAGTAAGTTTTTTATTCTCACGCTTATAGGATTGAATATCCTTTCTAGCTTGCTTATATTTATCTAATATTTTTTTGTGTTCTTCTAACAAATCACTGAAAGCATCAGATAAATTATCATAAGAAAATTCACACTCTTCAGAAAAAGAATTATTTTGTACCTCGTTAGATAATGCCATTGTGCATAAATTTGCAGCTTGATGAGGTTTTTCTTCTTCTTCTTCTTCTTCTTCTTCTTCTTCTTCTTCTTCTTCTTCTTTATCTTCTTCTCTTGCTTCGCTTTCACACCATATGTCCGATGATCTTCCTTCATTTGATTGTTCGTAGTGACTCTCCTTTCTTGTAGTAGTACAATCTTCTTGGATGTGGTCTATCTTCTTGTAATTGTCACATACAAGCTCTTCTTCGTATAAGGGATTATGCTGTACCTTAAATCCCAATTTCATCATGTACATATTTGCATCATTATGAAGACTATCCTTCTCTCTGGAGTTGCTAGCTTTGCTTTCAAACCTGCACTCATAAGTAGCTTCAAGAACTTTCCAAATTTTATGAGATGTTGTGCAAGTAGAAATAAGATTGAATACATTTGTGTCTACAGCACAATAAAATATATCCATAGCTTTTGCATCAAGGCTAGCTAACTTCTTCTCTTCATCCGTGTAACTATAATAAGGCTTATTGATTATAGAGGATGTAAGAATAGAAGTGATAGTAGGCTTTTTGTAGCCGGTGACAACAATTGACCATAAGTCAAAATCTAGAAACTTCAAGTAGAAGCTCATCCGTGTCTTCCAATAGCTATAGTTTGTTCCATCAAATAGTGAAAGTCTATTTGAGGATTGCTCTTCAGTTGTGAAGTACATACTTGCTATATGTGATACAGTGATCTATGTAATAGCAGTTATATAATAACAATATTACCTCGCTTTACCTGTATAACCCGTTTTGATAATGAGGATCTGTTCCAAGGATGTTAAGCCAAATAATAAAGTCCTTGCTAGGATACCAATTGAAGGAGTAATTGGTATAAGCAATAATATCTCTATAAGGAGCACCTGCAATAATATCTCTAGAAGGAGCACCTGCTCTGATAGCTCTATAGAGCGCACCTGCTCTGATACCAATTGTAGGACCGATTGTAGGAACGAGTTGTAAAGCGCAATACTCTAGAGGAGGGGTGAATAGAGTAGGCAGCAGAAATTAACTATTTAAAAATGTCAGTAACAAGATCACAGATAATATATCACAGATATGTAAATAAAAAGTAGAGAGTAGAGAGCAAACACAAACACAAGGATGTATACCGGTTTTCCTCTTGTGAGGACTAGTCCAGTCGGAAGAACTCTAGCTTCCATTTGAATC
The DNA here is from genome assembly GCA_029216955.1 of Iris pallida. Taxonomy (NCBI): domain Eukaryota; kingdom Viridiplantae; phylum Streptophyta; class Magnoliopsida; order Asparagales; family Iridaceae; genus Iris; species Iris pallida. The sequence goes on along the minus strand of JANAVB010040417.1, from coordinate 9,641,548 downwards.
CACTATGGAAAATCACCACAAGTTTTCATCCGAAGTTCTTGCAACTTCTACAACGCGAGCTTTGATCCGAAGTGCTCGACCAACTTCAATTGTGAAGTGTGTAACTTCAATCAAGCCTCTGATTACAACCACTCTGAAGCTTCTAGACCGTACCGCACTGGCAAATCGACTAGAGGATTGTAACTGGCTTGGGATTTGAAAATGAATAGCTCAGAATACTTTGGAAGAAGTAGTAGGCTTATAGAGAAGATATATGAAAGTGAATGAGTGTATTAAAATGATCGAAATCCGTCTCTATTTATAGTTTTTCCAAAGGCAGAATTCGGGCAGAATTCGGGCAGAATTCGGGCAGAACTCTATGAGAAAATCTCGTTGGGATCCGTAACTGCAGGAAGACCAAGTTCAAAAAGCAACGTTCACTAACCGAACTCTGGCCGAACTCTGGCCAAATTCGGTCCGAGTTCTGTTGGAGTTCTGTCAGGGTTTTTGCAAATTGGTTTTTGGACTTTTTGAAAAGTCAGGCAGTTAGGAAGTAGTTTGGGCTTTTGTAAGTGGGCTTGTTTTCAAAAATGAAAGGGTATTTTAAAACGTTTCTTGGGTAGCCTATTTGCTAGTACGATACAGTTTACATCGTATTCCTAGACTTAATAAATATGCAAAATACATTGACGAAATAGGAAAACCAAGAGCCATTTGATGACGCCTTTTTCACCGGGCAGCTGAACCCCCGATGCGAGGCCCCGGATAGGTCGTTAGGCGGTTCAGAGAAATCTTCTTGTATGACGCCGTCTTTGGCCCATCAATAATTCTTTATTGCATATGTCCTGGTTTGACAAAGCTTGATCATGCTTACTGCATGTCTACAAATACATGTTAGACAAACGAAACCAATATGATACAAGCATAGCAATATTGATATAGTGAACATCGAGGACAATGCTAAGTTTAAGTAGCAACAAGATAATGATTACATGAATATTAGTGACATCATTATGTTAAACTTAATTGATTAGCCATATTCAAAAACATGATATAATCATTGGGCTAACACCTCTCTCATTCCTTAAACTAATAACACACTCCCATCACCATCACCATCACTATCACTCCCTCTCTCTTCCCTCACCCCACCCACAACCAACAGCCAACACACCCTTCCTCACTCCTACGTTCTCTCTCCTCTCTCTAACTCTCTTTCTATAATTAAAATACACACACAACCATCACCATCACTCTCTATCTCTCTCCATATTTTAAACACACACACACTCACCATACTCTCCCTCTCTTCTCTCTTCTACACACCTACCCGACAGCAATGACACCCCCACTCTCCATTCGGTCCTCTTTTTCTCTCTCTCTTCCCTCTCATCTCTCTCTAACACACTTTTCCCCCTTCCCTCTAAAATCGAGAACTCTCCCTCTTCCATTTCTTCATCCTCTCTTCATCACCACCATCACTCTTCTACTCCTCCTCCTTCTCTCTCACTCCACCACCACAGCCACCATCACCCTCACCGCAGCCTCCCTCCTTCCCTTGGTCGAGAGCACCACAACACTACATCCACCATCATCTCCATCACTCCCTCTCTTCTTCTTCCTCTTCATCATCATCTCCACCAATCACCACCCTCACTACAGCCTCCCTCTCTCCCCTAGGCCGACCACCACAGCCCCTACTCCGGCCGGCAGCAACCCTCTCCCAAGCAGCAGCCTACAATACTAACACCGAGCCCCCCTCCTTCTTCAAGTTCTCCTCCTCCGCCTTGCCATTGCTGCTGCTACAGCTGCTGTCGCGTTCCTGTGCGCCGTCGCACGCGAGGTCGGCTACCGCTAACCTCCCCTCTTACCGGCGGACCCAGGGCACCCCCCCCGCTGTCGGAGCCCCCCTCCAGCAGTGCGTGCGTTACTGTTTGCTGCAGCTGTTGTACAAGCCACCGCAAGCGCTGCCGTGCGCTTCCCGCGCAGCCGTGCGCTTCCCGCACAACCGCGTGCGAGGCCGGGCACCGTCGGACAACCCCCTAGGCCGGCGACCCGCCCAGACAGCGAGGCGCTCCTTCCCGAGCGCTTCCCGACGTTCCGAAACCGTACGCGCGTGTTCCCGACGTGTGACAGTTTTTCAACGTTTCCACGTCGACATGACGTGTCTCCGTCACGTCGTCGAGACCCCCCCTCCCCCGTACGCCGCTCTCGCTGTCGTGACACTCCTACGACAGAGGTAATCGTCTTCTCCTCCTCCTCATGTCCGTTTCCTTATACACGTATCCTTGGGTGCCATGGGTTGTTTAGATATGAACTTGATTGAGAACATGGATCAATGCCTATATATATATATATATATATATATATATATATATATATATATATATATATATATATTTATATATATATATATATATATATATATATATATATATATATATATATATATATATATATATATAACTTGAATGTTCACATCCACATGTATATATATATATATTTATATATAAATGGTTTCGAATATATAATATATATACAATTTCGTATATATAACTTCCTATATATATTTTCCTTATATAATTCTTGTATATATACTCCTATATATATAATTTCATATATACGTTTTTGTATATAATTCCCTTTACATATATATACTTATATATATATTCCCGTAAATATGTATATATTTTCGTATATACGTATATATATTTTCGTATATACATCCCCCTGTATATAACTCTTATATATTTCCTATATACATTTTCGTAGATATAAACTCATATATATTCTCGTATATATATATATATATATATATATATATATATATATATATATATATATAATATATATATATATATATATATATATATATATATATATATATATATATATATATATATATATATATATATATATATATATATATATATAATTTCCTTTATATACGTTCCGTATATATATACTTTTATATACCCTTGTATACAATTTCGTATATATATATATATTTTTATATATATATTCCCTTTCATACACGTTTTCGTATATACATACTTTATATATATATATATATATATATATATATATATATATATATATATATATATATATATATATATATATATATATATATATATATATATATATATATATATATATATTCCCTTATATCTGTTTTCGTATATATTTATCGTATATTTTCCTTGTGAGCATGCAAACACTAGGAGTCCCATATCCATATATATGGTGCATAAACTAAGTACAAGTCAATCCTCACATTTTGTTCCAAATCTCTTATGAGTAGTATCACCCTTAGTATTTTTTTCATGTACGTGTACATATATGGACGTACGTATATACGTATACTCTACATTGTGTGTGATTAGAATGTAAATCATGGATGTTGTCTTAACGTATCATAATCGTGGTTGTTGTATTTGTAGGTACACCAGACGATACGATCTTAATTGAGGAGCCTGGATCTTCGCTTGCGCCTCCCGGAGTTTCAGGCAAGTATACCTTGCCTTGTATTACTGATTTTCGTATTGTGCACTTGGTAGAGTGGACGTAGTTGTGTGTCCGAGAGATGTCTCGAATACAGTCGATGACGGCATCGTCATCGAGTCTCATATACTTGACTTAGTCCTAGGTGACATCCCTAAGTTGTGGAATCATAGTCATGATTCCCATGACCTTGACACGTGTTATGATACGGCACTGAGTGAGTTCGTACCATGGCACGGGCTTGCGCATCTGGCTAGCTACCAGTACAAGGGCTCATGCTCTGGTACATAGAATGGTTCGGTTGTGTGACCTCGCATTGAGAGTCGGAATGTTCAAATGGCAGATACGACTTGTACAATTTCGAGGGACAGGGGAAGACAATTAATAGGCATATGGGACATACAACATTCAGTAAGGGCCATGTCGCTCAGTGTTACCCGGTGGGGCCTCGGCTCGTGATCTGACGTCGGCCCGTGCTTCGACGCCAAATCCTTATTTACCTACCCATACGTACTAGAGTTGTCTTCAAAGTGCATTCACTTAGCTGGTTAGTTCACCTTTTACAATTATTCAGTATTTATTTTATGGCATATTTTCTCTGTATCTTGCTATGTCCTCTGGGGACCTGGTTGCTTTCTAGATTTATGCGAGCACTTGCAGTTGACTGTGTGCGTACCGGGACTCGAGACAGGACTTGTTGCAGAAGACGATGAGGTGTTCCCTGAGGAGTTCCCTTGACTCAGGGTATGGTGCTGTTTAGGTTATGAGCATCATTATCTAGTTAGTCGATGCTCATGACCAGTTATCTTTCTGTTTTCAGTATTTTTATTCAGTATTATACTCCGTGGGTTTGTACCCACCAGACTATTCAGTTGTATTTATTTCAAACTCCATGTTATTTCCAGTTTTATATTTCAGCATTACTTTCTTTGTTCCTGTGGATGAGATCTAGATGTTACCACTTGCCTATATAGTATAGTTATTTTTACAGCATAGTACGCCTAAGTGAGTCCATTAAATTGGGCAGATCACTCTAGGTCATATCAGCTAGCCAGGTTATGCCCAAATTCCATATGTTTTAGGAGCGGGGCGTGATATGGTTTTAGTGGTGGCCCAAGCAGGTCTCGTTTATCGTTTCGGTTACGTTACTGTGCCGACTCGAGCCTGCGAATAGGATTAGCAGTGTTAGGATCTCATCCACTTGTGATTATCGCCTTTGAACCTCAACTCTGTAGGGCCTAAAAATTGAGTTACGTCATGTATTTACTACTCAGCAATCAAATTGCGCCCCCAAAAATCAAGCTGCACCATTGTTATGAAGCTCAGAAATTGAACTGCGCCACTGGTCAGGTTGCACCGACTGCGCCCCAGTCATATTGCGCCAAAGCCTACGTGGCATCTGACATTTAATGGCCATCATTACCTGACAGCACTGACAACTGAAAGCACAGTGTACGAAGAAAATCTCTTCAAATCCTTCAAAATGTGCCGCTCGAGGAGATTGAATGGACAGATGTCCTGCACTTCCTGTGAGTTGCGCCTTGGCACAATCTAAACAAATTTCTTAGTTGCACCTAGGCGCAATCTGAACGATTTCTTCTCAAAAGCTGCCACATGCAATTCAACTTGTTGACTGAAGCTCGCGCAACCTGAAAAAGTTGAGACAATTTTTATTTCCAAAGCAGGATGACGTGGTGCACATGCCACTAATTGTCACGCCCCAACCCGAAATCACCCGAATCATCGTCCTCGCTGGGGCGTGATGCCGCACGAGCCTGGAGTTGCGCTCGTGCAAGGCAAGATGACAAGTTCTCAAATGGTTATCTTTTGAGTTGCTATTCACAACGAAAGGAAAACAGACTATACGAAACAAATCTCTTTATTGATCTTCGAAATCAGATTACAAAGGCTTTCGATAGCCTAACAGAATTCGCCAGATTGGCTACAACACTCAGGTTCTCTCTTTCCCACAAAGGATTTCGCCGTTCCATACATCATGCCTTCTATATCTCGGCCGCATCAATCCTGTCGCGAGTTCGAGCGTCAAGCGATCGCACGCTTCAATACGCTTCGGCATTCCAAGCCTCAACGCGTTCAAGCAACGCTTCGTCGTGGGCAATCCATTCCCTGTACCCTGCATGAAGCTGGTGGAGGATCAGTACGTTCGTCCTCACATGTACTAAAGCAAAGATCTTCTTTCCAAACCGATATTTTTAATATTTATGTTGAATCATGCAACTTAGCTTATGATCTTGCTATGTTCTCCTTAGGGTCAATTTTATGGCATATTCGAAGGCGTAAAGCATGTTATCATAGCAAGCATGTTATCGAATTGAATAGGCAAGCAAGCATTCTCGTGTTTGATTCGTGGCACAACTTAGCAATATCGACGCACTCGCCCTTGCACCGACGCAAGGTGAATACGCCTATCTGTTTTCCCTGTCATGTTATAAGTGCTCTCTATTCAGAATCCGTCCATGCAGGATATACGCATACCTTGCACTTCCAAACCCATCGTCCTTATCTATATGAAGGTCACTAGCTTTTCGGGCTAGAATGGACTTATATTTATCGAATCGAATATGTAAGACGACAATCACTCAGTTGTGGTTGCTAACCACAATCAGAGGACCCCCGAAGTACTCGTGTAAGTGGCTTATCACATTCACTAGACAGTCGCTACCCGTCTAGTCGAAGTGTACCAATAATATCGATTATCGCAGTCCCTCCTAGGCCGAACGGTCCCAGCGCCCTGGTGATCACGTTCGAGGAAAGAAACACCCGTGCACGAGCAATAGTCTTTAAGTCCATTTGACCATGCAACGAATCTTATATTTCATACAACCAAGCAAGTTCGCTTATCTCTATTTCAATTGGCACAACGCCCCAATGTTCTCAACGAACGCCCGAAGGCCGCAAACATTTCGAAGGGCACCATGCCGCATTATCATCTCATATTTCTTTCGTTAACTTTCTATGTTCTTACGTTTCATACTTCGTTTCAATGTTTCAATGGCATCATACCTCAACTCAATGCTCGTCAACCGAACGACCCGAAGGTTCCGAACACCTTTCGAGGTATTATGTCATATCCGACAGTTCCGCCACATTCATGTCACAACTGTATTCTCTCGCAATGAAGCCATCTTTTATTATCCCGTATACGTAGACACATTTCGACCATATTCCGATGTTCTATGACTTAGCATTCAATGTCCGTGGCTTGTGCGCTAGGGCGCTCGCCTATTGTCTTTCAATGTTCTAGCCGTTCTAACTCGTGCACGAAGGCACGGTATGGTTCGTGCACTAAGGCACTCACCGAGTACAGTTATCCCATGTTCTTGCGGCTTGCGCACCGAGGCGCTCGCCTTTGCGATATCCAATATTCCATAGCGACTCGTACGTTTGCCGTTCGATTCATTTCAATTATTCTATCTAGTGTTCGACACACACTACATTTATCTCTCTATCGAGCCACGCCCGTGGCGTTGATAGGTTAACTCAGCATACAATGATATATTTAACTTATCGAATGAAGGAGTAAAAAGAAGTCAATCCTCCCACCTTGAGTCGATACGCCTTTGTCGTTTCGCCGAGCCGATGCGGCTCGATTTCATAACCTTGTTGCACGGCCACTCTCCTGACTTAGCCATTCGAGCACTTCGTGCTTATTGAGTTTGTACATCCGATTTAGCTTACCGTGCCAATGCCTCAGTCCGTCGCAAGGCGACGATTTGCTTTCGCGGGCCCCTTACTGAATAAGACAAAAGATCGACCTCTAACGTTTCAGCGTAAACGTATAGCCTGCACATGAAACCAACTAAAATCAATACCTGCATCGATTCGGACTTGCGCCTTGGTCGATTCGATTTCTTAGAATCTTCGAGCCGTCTCAACGTACTGATCCTTCGAAGCAACGCGGCGCTTCGTATCGATTCACTCGATGCATTCTTTGGGACAAGGCAACTCTTCGCATCGACTTAGTTCGATGCATTCCTCGGGACAACTTAACACTTTGTATCGATTCGCATCGATACGTATTCGGGTCAACGCAACTCTTCGAGTCAACGACTCAGCATAATGTACCATGCGGAGCGGGGCATTACAGAATATACCACTCAAAACAAGGTTCGTCCCAAACCGAAACCAATACTAAATTTCCAAGGGTTTCATTAGATCGTTCCACGATCTCGTCTCACTATCGTTTGGATCGTACAACTTAGTTTGGAATCATACACATATTTTAGGCGTCCCACCAATATATGCATTTCAGCCGAGCTCAGTTGTAAGATATCGGAACAATGCTAACACGTAACTCTTATTCTCAATTACTTGCCATCTCGTATTCTTGATCGAACTTGGCTCTATTACTTGTTCTCACAATTCTAGCACACATTTATATTGATACATACGCGATTCGCCAACAAAAGTTAAGGCATACGATACGATTCAAAAATTGCATTTCTTACTTTGTGTGTTTCATCGGGACTATCAATTCTATGCGTCGCGTCAAGCCGTCGCGCATTCGATCGCAACGAGTCTCAGCAACGCCTTGCGTTCGGCATCACTATCCAACGATTTTCGATGTTTTACTTCGTATCCTATCTCGACATGATTCTCTTTTGTTGACTTACAAAAGCATCAACATTCAGGACTACGTCCGCTAGGTGACTTACCTAGACACCGTGCTCAGCTTCTCCCGATGCAAGTTTAAATAGATATTGCACAAAGGCCATAATCTATCCGACACAACAGTTTACATCAAGGCGACGGTGCTCAAGACAACGATCGCCTTGACACGAGGTCTTTACGACACGCCTTACGTTCAATTTTCTAACGAATAGGAATTTACTAGCCAAATTCCCAACTTATCCGTCTCGCAACATCGAACTTAATTTTGATTCACGCAAGCTCAATTGCAAGGTGAATCCGAATCTAACGACATGACTCGTAAGTCATTCTCTTATCGTTCTCTCTCGTGCATCGCACGAATCTCACAATCGTCTATCCGAATCACCAAGTTCGTTGGTAAATTTCTAGTTTGATCGTTGACCAACATAACCATTCAAGCATTCATTCGACGAATACTCAAATTTAACTATATCATTCTCAATCGAAAGTTGTTCCAACCATACTCGATCATCTAGACTTATCGTCAACATGTGCCGTGTTATATTTGTTATCGGTACAATCTCATATGCGATATCGCATGGGTCATCTTACGGTCTGCAGCATTCAATTTGATTTGGCGGTCAAGTCTTCTAGGGTCAGCTGCCCCGAAGCTACGCTCGATAATTGTGGATCATCACCGAAGGACAGTTTACTACGAACCATGCTATATCTTATTTCGGAGTCAAATCACGTTCCGACGATTTCTACGCGACTTTCCAATTCCGGACAAAACCATTTCTATCGGCGCAACTGATGCGCAACTATCCTCCGAGTAAAGTCATGCATTGCCGTCGATGATTCCGCAATTTACGAAACATCTACTCGTATCGAGTTCGAGTCTATCTTATTTCGCGGTCGACACACGAGATGCTATACGTATCGAGCAATCGTCGATGACTTATAGTCTCGTCTTTGATAAATCACAAAGTTCATGATCAACCAGTTCGTTTCAATCTCGTATCGTTACTTACAAAATTTCATAGCACGAGGCACACTCTATTTTGTATTCTCACATCGCTTACGTTTCTTTACGTATCGATCTCGATACGCCGTATCCATTTCGATAATGTAAGGGTCAACTCTGAATTCGTTTTCAACGTCAACTTAACTCGCATCGCATACATCCAAGTTCGCAACAAACTTTTCCATACACATCGACTCGTTCTCCGATTTGCCGCATCCCGCTATACTTCGATCGCGTAACTGAGTTACCGATTATCCAACATCGAACCCTCAAGTCATACGATCTCGCCCTCTAAATTTTGCGTGTTTTCAGTCGTACTCAAATGAGTTTCGCTGTAACGTAACCAACTATTTCTTAAGCACGATTACTCGCGTCAACCAACTTTCTGACCGAAATCGCACATCGTACGATTCGATTACAATTCGCATCGCCCAACATTCTTTATCGAAATCGTAAGTCATGCGATTCGATTCACCTAGCCAAACATTTCTATCGAGATCGCAAGTAGTACGATTCGATTCGTCTCGCCCAGCATTTCAATCGGGATCGCAAGTCGTACGGTTCGATGTCAACGTTTCGAGTTTCCTATCCCGTCGATCCGATTGTTGCCTCAAGGCATAATCGTTTCACTAGTTCCCGTCATTCGACCGACACATAAATTTTCAATCGACGTATCATTCAATGTTACAAGTCCCGCCTTACCGTTCTAACCGATCATCGAAGAACACTTGCATCAACATGCCGTCGTACAAATTCTCAATCGAGTCTCGGTGCTATCCCGTCCGTTGTGGACAAACCTTCCGCAATTCTCACAAAACGTCGATGCAATTTATCGCACAAGTGGTATTGCATATACCACTCGGAATTGAGCCATTCATTGCATCGGTGGTATGCCATATACCACCCGGAAATCAAGTTACTTCCGTCGTAACTTACTCTTTACGAACCGACGATCTCTTCCGACTCACGATTTCCGCAGTGATCTTGCTTGATCACAACCGTAACTCTGATTAATCAAAATCCGACGCAACTCGGCCAATGCATTCATTTGCCAACACAGCTCGGCGCGCAACCGAACCGATTTCGTTTCTCGATTTATAACTTTTATTTTCTTCCGTTGTATCTTGTGCAAAAAATTTATTTTCGATATCCGTTGTACTTCGTGCATCGATTATTTTGATACGTGTTGCACCACGTGCAATAATTTTTACTTTCAATACGTATTGCACATCGTGCAACGATTTATTTTCGATATTTACCGCACCTCGTGCATCGATTTCCTTTCAATACGCATTACACATCGTGCAAAGATTTATTTCCGACATTCAAAGTCATTGCTCAAATCCGTTCAACACATTCGATATTGACTTATCGATTTTCATCGCAACGCATATTAAAAATCGATATGTGAATCCGTCCGACACATTCCATATCAACTTTCATTTTCTTTTCGACGCATCATTACAATCAACGCGTGGCAATTGCTGCAGCAACATTCCACGACTATCATTGTATCGATGCAACCAACATTTTTCGTATCGTTCGTTGTAAACAACGAATATCTCAAACCACAATTCCCGACGTGTTGCATCTACGGCAACAAATTCTCGAATTCATATCTCGCAACTTGTTGTACTTGCAGCAACAAACCTTTTTCGACTTTTCCAACTAACACCATGTAATTTCCAAACAATACGCGGCAAAATTACATGATTTGTATTAGACTTATTGTATGGAACATCCAGTGCGGCATCGAGTAGAGTCAAGAGTGATTTCGATTGGTGGTGGGCAACTTTTAGAACTGAAATGAAGCAAGCGTCCAGAGGAAATTGAGCCTAGAGCTCTGATACCAATTTGTCACGCCCCGACCCGAAATCATCCGAATCATCGTCCTCGCTGGGGCATAATACCGCACGAGCCTGGAGTTGCGCTCGTGCAAGGCAAGATGACAAGTTCTTAAATGGTTATCTTTTGAGTTGCTATTCACAACGAAAGGAAAACAGAGTATACGAAACAAATCTCTTTATTGATCTTCGAAATCAGATTACAAAGGCTTTCGATAGCCTAACGAAATTCGCCAGATTGGCTACAACACTCAGGTTCTCTCTTGCCCACAAAGAATTTTGCCGTTCCATACTTCATGCCTTCTATATCTCGGCCGCATCAATCCTGTCGCGAGTCCGAGCGTCAAGCGATCGCACACTTCAATACGCTTCGACATTCCAAGCCTCAACGCGTTCAAGCAATGCTTCACCGTGGGCAATCCATTCCCTGCACCCTGCATAAAGCTGGTGGGGGATCAGTACGTTCGTCCTCGCATGTAATGAAGCAAAGATCTTCTTTTCAAACCGACATTTTTAATATTTATGTTGAATCATGCAACTTAGCTTATGATCTTGCTATGTTCTCCTTAGGGTCAATTTCATGGCATATTCGAAGGCGTAAAGCATGTTATCATAGCAAGTATGTTATCGAATTGAATAGGCAAGCAAGCATTCTCGTGTTTGATTCGTGGCGCAACTTAGCAATATCGACGCACTCGCCCTTGCACCGACGCAAGGTGAATACGCCTATCTGTTTTCCCTGTCATATTATAAGTGCTCTCTATTCAGAATCCGTCCATGCAGGATATACGCATACCTTGCACTTCCAAACCCATCGCCCTTATCTATATGAAGGTCACTAGCTTTTCGGGCTAGAATGGACTTATATTTATCGAATCGAATATGTAAGACGACAATCACTCAGTTGTGGTTGCTAACCACAATCAGAGGACCCCCGAAGTACTCGTATAAGTGGCTTATCACATTCACTAGACAGTCGCTACCCTTCTAGTCGAAGTGCACCAACAATACCGATTATCGCAGTCCCTTCTAGGCCGAACGGTCCCAGCGCCCTGGTGATCACGTTCGAGGGAAGAAACACGCGTGCACGGGCAATAGTCTTTAAGTCCATTTGACCATGCAATGAATCTTATATTTCATACAACCAAGCAAGTTCGCTTATCTCTATTTCAATTGGCACAACGCCCCAATGTTCTCAACGAACGCCCGAAGGCCACAAACATTTCGAAGGGCACCATGCCGCATTATCATCTCATATTTCTTTCGTTAACTTTCTATGTTCTTACGTTTCATACTTCGTTTTAATGTTTCAAAGGCATCATGCCTCAACTCAATGCTCGTCAACCGAACGACCCGAAGGTCCCGAACACCTTTCGAGGCATTATGTCATATCCGACAGTTCCGCCACATTCATGCCACAACTGTATTCTCTCGCAACGAAGCCATCTTTTATTATCCCATGTACGTAGACACATTTCGACCGTATTCCGATGTTCTATGACTTAGCATTCAATGTCTGTGGCTTGCGCGCTAGGGCGCTCGCCTATTGTCTTTCAATGCTCTAGCCGTTCTAACTCGTGCACGAAGGCACGGTATGGTTCGTGCACTAAGGCACTCACCGAGTACAGTTATCCCATGTTCTTGCGGCTTGCGCACCGAGGCGCTCACCTTTGCGATATCCAATATTCCATAGCGACTCATACGTTTGCCGTACGATTCATTTCAATTGTTCTATCTAGTGTTCGACATACACTACGTTTATCTCTCTATCGAGCCACGCCCGTGGCGTTGATAGGTTAACTCAGCATACAATGATATATTTGACTTATCGAATGAAGGAGTAAAAAGAAGTCAATCCTCCCACCTTGAGTCGATACGCCTTTGTCGTTTCGTCGAGCCGATGCGGCTCGATTTCATAACTTTGTTGCACGGCCACTCTCCTGACTTAGCCATTCGAGCACTTCGTGCTTATTGATTTTGTACGTCCGATTTGGCTTACCGTGCCAACTCCTCAGTCCGTCGCAAGGCGACGATTTGCTTTCGCGGACCCCTTACTGAATAAGGTAAAAGATCGACCTCTAACGTTTCAGCGTAAACGTATAGCCTGCACATAAAACCAACTAAAATCAATACTTGCATCGATTCGGACTTGCGCCTTGGTCGATTCGATTTCTTAGAATCTTCGAGCCGTCTCAACGCACTTATCCTTCGAGGCAACGCGGCGCTTCGCATCGATTCACTCGATGCATTCTTTGGGACAAGGCAACTCTTCGCATCGACTTAGTTCGATGCATTCCTCGGGACAACTTAACACTTTGTATCGATTCGTATCGATACGTATTCAGGTCAACGCAACTCTTCGAGTCAACGACTCAGCATAATGTACCGTGCGGAGCAGGGCATTACACTAATCTCTCAAGACGTGTCTACTATCCTGTACACGACCACGCGCATCTCAATCACATGATGCCATGCGTCTAAATACAGTTAGTACACGATTGATTACCTGAATAAATATTGGCACAACACGAGGTTGGCGCAATCCAATATGGCACAATCCAGCCTCGCGCACATCAGAATAACTGCTAAAACAGTTATTTCTAGAACTCTATAAATAGAGTTTCCAATCATTGTTAAGGAAAATCACAGAGATTAAGAACTCTTGTAAAATGGCTGCTACATTCTCAAAGGCTCTAGTCTTCAAGTTCACATAGTCCAAGGGATAAAGTGATCGTCTTCTGATCATATTCCTATAGTTGTACTTTCCCAGAAATCATTGTACTCTTGTACTCTTTTCAAAAGTCTGTAATAGAACAACTTTTTGTTTTTGCAAACAAAATGGCGACTCTGCTGGGGATGACTTTCTCCTCCGAAGAGAAGGTGACAACTCAATGTGATACTGTGTCGATCGGCAAGACGCAGAAGACTCTGGTTGTTCAAGTCAACCAGACAGCCTACGAGGATATGATAAGTACCAAGAGCAAGAAGCGCACTGTGGCTATCGCCAAGAATAAGACTGTGTAGACTCATAAGTCTTCTGCAGTTGCTGTCGCCCAGGTGCAACTTGAGTGTTCTGTGGCCAAGGCGCAATCCGCCTCAGTGACTCAGGCACATCCTGCTTATATTACCAGGGTGCAAACCAGTCATTCTACTGCCCGTGCACAGTCCACTCTTCCTGCTGTCCGTGCGCAATCTACTACTCTCTTTACTGCAACGGTGCAGTCTGTACAGGCTGTTGTTAAGGCACAGTCTACCCATGTTGCTGCCAAGGCGCAACCAGTAGCCTATATTACTAGAGTGTAACCAGTAGCCCGTAGTGCTCTGGCGCAACCCAAGCAATCAGTGACTCAGGCGCAGTCTGCTGCTCTGGCGCAACCCAAGGGAACTAGTCTTTTGGCTATTCCCTCTTCTTCTCTAGTTCTGAACTTGGAGAAGCAATGTTCTAGTGCTAGCAATAGACAGGACAAAGGGAAGGGTCCTCTGACACTTAACTCGCGCAAGCTGCCCCTAAGACGGTTCAACGGGAAAATAGAGGAAAACGCTTCTTAGCTAACCCTCTACAAAGTAAAGAAAAGCACCCTTTAGTCTTTTCTAAAACTTTCCTGGTCTATGACTCAGAGGAAGATATATCAGATTCTATTCCTTTAAACAGAGGTCTTCGGATCCCTGATATCGGAAAGAATACTGATCAAAGAGGCATCTTACCTACCCTATGGGGTCTGGTCAAGATCTTCCGACCTTGCAAATTTTAAGATCTAAGCAAGGAAAATTGATGGTGTCACAAACAGAGACACCTGGAGCAGAGTTTTCTGATCTACGCGCTTATCTCAATAGGCGTCAACCAGTATCAACTTTGGTGGAACATAAAAACCCTATGCCGAAGGCCAATATGTACCAGAAGCCAAAGTTTGAAAAGAAGGACCCGACCACTTATGCTAATGAGTTAAGTACATCTTTGTACACTCAGGGAACTAAACATCTGAAGAATAGGAGACATGTTCCTAACATTATTAAGGAATATGTTCCTCCGACTTCTTCTCGTCCTATAGTGCTAACTGATCTCCAGGAACGTCTTATACAAAGACAGAAGATTGTAGGGATGTCTCCTTCACCTCTAAATCACTCTTCAGATCGCCACTGTCTTCATGAAGTCGTCATCAAGTGTTGTTGCCAATCAGCTCGATGATCTGTCTTTGATCGTCTGAACTATGCTTCAACTCCTGAACCTATAATAGAAGATAAAGACGAGCCATTATATGCTTCTATTAACATGACTTCTTAAGGCACTGGGGGTGGAAAACGTCCAAGACGTAATGCATCTCGTAATCCCAGTCAGTAATACTTGGATTGAATTCATGTATCCAGTGAAGGGGTCTTTCAATACACTAGATCAAGAAATCGACATTTGAACCAAGGTGCCTTTAATCAAGAAGATCTCCCCATCGCTCATCTAGGAGAAGACTCATTTTCGGAGTTTGATGCAGATAGTGAAAGTTCTGAACAATCTATCTCATCAATAGCAGCAAGAGAAGTAATGGTATATACCGTTAAAGAAGATTATGTAACGCCCCAGAACCAGAATACTGGAGAGCGGGGGCATACATAGCCAGCTACGTATAATAAAATGGAATCCATCTCACCATACGGTCACGGCTGTCTAGATATATGAGGGTTTAACTATAAGCCATCAGTCTCTTAAGGTCATGAACAAGCCTAGAGTCTCAATCTTAAGCAAGTAATAACATTCACAAGATGTTAGAGCATCAAATATACAATAGTAAGGCGTCCCATACATTACATATTTGGGTGATCATAAAGCTAGTCATTACAAAATGTGAAAACTAGCATGAGTTTCAGTCATACATGATCAACCCTAGGATTTGTCAATCATGTTACAGCCCGTAGGCGGACAGTAAATAAAGTACAATCGAGCTAACACGTGCTCGTCGGCTAAACGCCTCAAAAGAATATTTTTACAATAGAGTGGGAGAGCCAAAATAAACCCACTCGTTGCCAGGATTCCTTCTAGTGGTCACCATCTGGCAGGAAGGTCAGTAGATCCTCTGGAGTTGCTCCGAAATCTGGCCATGCAAAACCAGCTGGATTAGATCCCAGAAAGAGCAAGTGCCACAAAGGAGGCTTCACTTAAGAACTAAAACCAGCAATTAGCACAAGAGTATAAATAAATAGTAAGAACTAGAAATATGGAAATTCACGATGATATACGATGAGATAACCATGAGACTATTCAGATAACCAGTTTACAACCCGTAAACCAAACAAGGATCGGGGTTGTAACCCTTCGTCTGAACGAAACTTGGTTTCCCACCATTTATCGGCAAGATAAATATAAGAAATCAGGTCATGTAACAATCTTGTACAGGATCAAGACAAGACTAGACTGATTATACCTCATCTAACAATCACGGCCAAGTAATAAGTACGGCTTGATACTTTAACTAACTAGGGTTATCACAGGCCTAGTTACTAGCAAGATGCAGTGAGATTATTCCACAGCCACAAGCCCTGCAGACCATCCAGGCTATCCGGACGCAATTAGGGGTTGAGTTCAGGTGGGTACATCGTCCAAAAAATGCATGTACCCTTATGTAGCTTGAAAGGTGCACCACATGATTGTGTGCTTGAAATGTGCCCTACTCGACGGCAGGCTACAGATCCCAGGTGGGGCACCCAGATAACGGGATTGCCTATAGCTGGGAAAATCTCTTCATGACTACTAGATTATTCTAGTTATTAGCCTTAGTTGAATTCAGTAGGTACCCCTGACCGTGGTACTCAGATGTCATGTCCTAGACATGATACAAGACGAGACTGGTTCATTTGTACAAGCACAATCGTCCACGGTATCCAGGTCATTCATTCTTGTCATGTAATACTAGCCGTCGCAACAGCATATCGAGGTACATCATGTCAGGTTTATTTGTCAGGAGTGCGCCACGACGGGCCACTATCATGTCATGTTACTTGTCAAGAGTGTACCACTACGGATCACTGTCGTATTCATGGTACATGTGTAAGATAACATAGTATAAGCATTCTATCAAGGGACCCAAGTTACACAGATGATCATACGACATGAGCATAATAAAATAATTAAAATAAAAAAGGGGCAAGGCAGGGGGTAGAGTCATACGGCTCAGGGAAAATGAGTTCATGCGGCCAGGGGCAATTGGGCTCATGCGGTCAAAATCAGCAGGCTCATGCGGCCAAGAATCAGCAGGCTCATGCGGCTCGGGTTCATACGGTCGGGGTTTAAGGGCATATGCGGCTCGGGGAGACTGGGTTCATGCGGCCAGGAGATCGGGTCTTATGCGGCTCGGGATCAGAAGTCCATGCAGCCAGGAAAAGATGGGGCGCATGCGGCTCAGGGGAAGAAGTCCATGCGGCTAGGAACCAATCAGAGCACATGCGGCCAGGAACCCAAGCAATGTCATGCGGTTGAAAAGGGCTGAGTCTTATGCGGCTCGGAGAAAGTAAACTCACGCGACAGAGAAGTAAAGGGGGGGTCTTATGCGGCTCGGAGGAGACCGAGTCTTATGCGGCAGAAAATATTCATGCGACGGAAAAGTTCATGCGGCTGGGTTTAAAGTCCTTGCGGCTAGAAGATTAGAAGTTCCTGCGACAAGGGATTGACAGTTCATGCGGCTAAGCACTATTCTTCTTCTCCAATTTTTCGAGAAGAAAAACCATGAAGGCCAAGTTTCCAAGCTCCATAATTCCTTCATCCGAGGTCAGAATTTGAACTTCCATAGGTCAAAATGGGATAGAATAAAATTCTCTACAACATGGAACCATCAAAACTTAAAAATAACAAGGTTAAATAGATCAAAACCCAAGAAATCCAAAAATAAAATAAACTTAGATCTACATGAATCTAGCCATGGAAATTAGAAATGCTAAGTGCTAAAGTGTCTTAGAATGGGGAAAGGAAGACATTAAAGCAATAAAATAGAGTTCTTTCGTGAAGCAAGTTGCACTTGTCGGCGAGAAATTGGTAGGTGGAACTCTACGCAGGAGGAATAAGAAGAGTAAATGAGAAGTAATGAGGAGAGAGAAAAGAGAATGGGTTAATAAATGGTGATGGTGGTAGGTAGGGGGTTTTCCTTTGGTTCATGATGAACTCAAAAGCAAACCAAGCCAAGCCGAACCAAACCAAGATAAACCAAGCAATGAAATGCCCAAATATATCATACAAAGAAACATGCAATACGAGTCAAGATACGTACACGTATTTTAAAATACGTAATACGAACTATGGTCATTACAACTCTACCCACCTTAAAAGAATTCCGTCCTCGGAATTTAATTAAGAGGCTAGAGAGGCAAGGACAAGCTATACTAGTCACAAACAAGCTATAACAAGGCAAGCAATCATTCATTCAAGCAAGAAACTGAGAGCATAAGGCATAAGGAAGACATTATACCTTACGAGTCAAACAGGTCGAGATGTCGCGATCGGATATCATCCTCACGCTCCCACGTTGACTCACCTAAAGAGTGATGACCCCAAGCAACATGGACTAACTTGATAGTCTTGTTCTTGAGTATCTTCTCTCTCCGGTCCAATATAGACACGGGCCTCTCCTCATACGAAAGGTTGGTACCAACAACCAATTCTGAATGATCCAGGATGTGGCTCAGGTTCGGGATATACCGTCGTAGTTGGGATACATGAAACACGTCATGTACCTCACGTAGCGACGGCGGAAGAGCGAGACGATAGAATACATCACCTACTCGCTCCAAAATGTCGAATGGCCCTATATACCTAGCACTAAGCTTTCTTCGTACGCCGAAACAAATAACGCCATGGTTAGGCGAGATCCTGAGGAATACATGATCGTCGACCGAAAATTCCAGAGGGTGCCGATGAGAATCGGTCCAATGAAGCTAGCGATCTTGGGCAACTCGAAGATGATCTCTGACTCTTCTGACAACCTCAATTGTCTGAGCAATCATTTCTGGACCGAGCATCTGCCTCTCTCTAACATCGTTCCATGCTAGCGGGGATCTGCACTTCCTATCATATAGTGCCTCGAACGGTGCCATCTGGATACTGGCCTAGAAACTATTGTTGTACGAGAACTCCACCAGGTGCAGGTGATCTTCTCATGAACCGCCGAAGTCGAGGTTACAAGACCTCAACATATCTTCCAAGGTTCGTATGGTATGTTCTGACTGACCATCTGTCTGCGGATGATAAGCTGAGCTGAACTGGAAGTGAGTTCCCAAACTCTCTTGCAGGCTACGCCAAAAGTGCGACGTGAATCTTGAATCTCTGTCCGAGGTGATACTAACTGGCACACCATGAAGTCTGACGATCTTTCTGAGTTATATCTCTGCTAGCTGAGCTGTCGACTGTCCAATTCTGAACGGGAGAAAGTGAGCCACCTTCGTGAGCCTGTCTATAATAACCCAAATAACATCTCTACCGACCGGGGACCTAGGAAATCCAGTCACGAAATCCATGTTATATGCTCCCACTTCCATTCTGGAATCGGCAAGGGCTGAAGAAGTCCAGCCGATCTCTGATGCTCGGCTTTAACTTTTTGGCAAACCATACACCAAGAGACAAACCGGGCTATCTTCTTCTTCATGCCATTCCACCAAAAGTACTGACGGATATCACGGTACATCTTCGTACCACCGGGATGAATTGAATACTGAGAACTGTGAGCCTCGAACATGATCGCTTGTCTGATATCTCCACCGGGTACACAAAGACGCTTACCATGTCGAAGTGTATCATCTTCATGAATGTATAACTCTGGCCGTCGTCCTGCCTCACACTCTGCTCTGAGTCGTTGAAGCTTGAATTCTGCTGACTGAGCTAACTTAATCCTCTCAACTATACTGGACTGAACTTGCATGCTGGCCATCAACGCCACATTGGTCGGAAGGACAACTTGAATACCCATCTTCTGAAGATCTGCTAACAACTCTGGCTGCGCTGTTAAAAAATATACTCCGGCTCTTCTGCTCAATGCATCTGCAACGACGTTGGCCTTCCCAGGATGATACTGCAGGTTGATTTCATAATCCACAAGAAGCTCTAGCCACCTCCTCTGACGCATGTTAAGATCCTTCTGAGTGAATACATACTTCAGACTCTTGTGATCGGTGAAAATCTCCACCCTATCTCCATACAAGTAGTGTCTCCAAAGCTCAAGTGCAAACACTACCGCTGCCAACTCCAAGTCATAGGTTGGATAATTCCTCTCATGATCACGAAGTTAACGTGACGTATAAGCTATTACCTTTCCATGATGCATCAAAATGCATCCTAAGCCTCTACCTGAAGCGTCACAATACACTGAGAATCCCCCGGTCCCATCTGGAAGAGTAAGAATGGGTGCCGTGATCAAACCTTGCTTCAACTTCTCAAAAGAATCCTGACATTCTGTTGTCCAAATATAATGCACATCCTTGCGGGTCAACTGGGTCAATGGCACTAAAATTCGAGCAAAGTCTGAAACAAATCGTCGGTAGTAGCCGGCCAAGCCAAGAAAACTGTGAACTTCTGCAACTGTGCTGGGTACTGGCCATGTCTCAATGGCCACGATCTTCTGGGGATCCACTTCTACTCCTCTTCTGGTGATGATATGACCCAAGTACGAAATACGATCGAGCCAGAACTCATATTTACTGAACTTGGCATAACTGGTGCTCCCTGAGAATCTGAAGAACAACTCTGAGATGCTGCTCATGCTCTGCTTCACTCTTGCTGTAGACCAGGTTGTCATCGATAAACACAATCACGAACTGATCTAAGTAGGGCATGAAAATGCGATTCTTGAGGTCCATGAATACAGCTGGTACATTGGTTGCTCCAAATGGCATAACAAGGAACTCCTAATGCCCATATCTAGATCTAAAAGCTGTCTTCGGGATGTTCGGCTTTCTGACTCTGGTCTGATGGTATCCTGACCGTAAATCAATCTTCAAAAATACTGCTGCCCCCTTGAGTTGATCAAACAAGTCATCTATCATCGGGAGAGGATATCTATTCTTGATTGTCACTGAGTTTAAGGTACGATAATCTACACATAATCTGGACGTACCATCCTTCTTTTTCACAAGAAGCATCGGGGCTCCCCAAGGTGATCCACTAGCACGAATGAATTCCTTGGTTCTGAGTTCTTCAATAATCTTGTACAATATCTCTAACTCTGACGGCGCCATCATGTAGACTCTCTCTGACACTGGTGCTGTCCCTGGGATCAAGTCTATGGTGAACTCGATCTCTCGCTCTGGCGGCATACCTGGAAGCTCTTCTGGAAGAACATCTGGAAACTCCTCGACTATCCAGGGTAACTGCACTACTGCTACTGCCATCTGCAATACTGGAGGAGAAGGTTCAACTTTGCCTCGGGAAAAGGAAAACTCTGGCTCGCCTGGAATGCTAAAAACAACCCTGCCAACATGGCAGTCTATCCTAGCATACTGGTTCCTCAACTAATCTATCCCTAACACCACATCATAGTCGGCCATCGGGAACTCTATCAATCTAGCGGAGAACTCTCTACTGCTAACTACGATCCGACACGAGAAAAATACTCTATCTACTCCCATAAGTCCGTTACCAGTAAGTATATTGAGCCTTACTGATAATGACTTGGGCTCCAGTCCTCTCCGTGTCATGAATCGTGCAGACATGAATGAATGTGATACACCAAAATCAAATAATACTGATGCTGGAAAGGAGTTGACGAGAATTGCACCTGCCACTACCTCACCTGGTGCCAATCCTTCTTCTACGGTCATCGCCATCGCCTGACCATGTCCTTTGGGTGCTAGTCCCCTCTGCTGGAAACCTCTCTACCTATTCTGGATCTTGGCTTGGACCTATGCATACTGCTGGGGGTTCTGCTGCTGAAATACTTGGGTCTGAGGCGGCAAGGGCCTCGACAACGGGTATTGCTGCTGCTGCTGGACTGGTGCTGGTCCTCTCACCGAAGGACTAGTAAAGTTGGACGATGATGAACTACCCCTATTCGGACAGGATCCTATCTTATGATCTACTGCCCCACAAGCCAGACATAATTCCTGTGCCCTGCGACACTCTGCTACCACATGTCCTGGCTTTCCACAATGCGAACATCCCACTGCGGAAGAAAGCTTATGCTTCTGCTGCTGAGGGTTCGTCGGGGTTGAATGCTGAATCGATGTCTCTGAGGCCGCCCGCCTCGGGGTTCCAATGGTCAAAGCCCTAGCTGCCGGGGCTGGTACTGAAGACTTATTCATGAAGCCATGAGATCGCTTTCGACCTCTGGTCCTGTCTACAATCCTCTGGGAGGTATACTCATGCCTCCTAGCTGCTCTCAATACCGCATCAAAAGTTTGATGCTCAAACTGCTCCACTGCCAATAAAATCTCTAGATGGAGCCCCTGCTGGAACCGCTGGGCTCTGTCGAACTCGATCGCTACTAAGGTGGGAGCAAACCGACTAAGTCTCAAAAACTCGGCCGCATATCCGTCGACCGTCCTGCCCATCTGCTTCAGATTGGTGAACCTCGTCTGTAGATCGTACCAAGCTACAGCATCGAAATACTTGGTCTGAAATCTCTCACGGAACACTGTCCAGGCAATAAGTGCCACTAATCCAACGGCCTGTGCCGCCCACCAGCTGTGGGCCAAATCCAATAACTGCAGGCGCACCACGGCCACCTTCTCGTCTTCTGGAGTCCTGGCTGCCTCTAGAATGACCTCAGTGTCCTGATGCCATGCATCAGCAACAATAGCATCTTTGCTTCCATCGAAGAAGGAAGGGTTCAAGCACTTGAAACTGTTGGCCGCACTGTTACCTGGATGACCACCTCTGTTCAGAGCATCTTGTACTGCCTGGTGCAATACACCACCTCAATGATATTGAGAAGCTAGCAATGTCTTGATGAGACCCACCAAGGTTCCATCATCGGGTTCTGCAGGCTGGATGGGCTGAACTGGTGGCTCTTGACCCCCAGTAGGCATGACTCTGGAGGCTACTCATGAATGCTGGGCTTGATCTCCAGGTTGCTGCTGGTCCACGGGAGGTGCTCCGCCTTGCCGATCGGTAGGACCAGGAACAATATCGCTGAAAAAAACGACATAGGGAACAATGAGGAAGGACCAGGACAGATCAAAGATACAAGCATGTGATCAGGTCAAGATTTCAGGGATTTAGAGGATACGAGCAGAGATCAAGGACGAGTACTGATTAAGACATCTATTCGTAAACCCTCACATATCTTGATTTACAAGACCTGCATGGGCCACCACTTAAACCATATAACGTCCCAGAACAAGAATACTAGAGAGCGGGGGCATACATAGCCAGATACATATAATGAAATAGAATCCATCTCACCATACGGTCACGGCTGTCTAGATATATGAGGGTTTAACTACAAGCCATCAGTCTCTTAAGGTCATAAACAAGCCTAGTGTCTCAATCTTAAGCAAGTAATAACAGTCACAAGATGTTAGAGCATCAAATATACAATAGTAAGGCGTCCCATACATTACATATTTAGATGATCATGAAGCTAGTCATTACAAAATATAAAAACTAGCAAGAGTTTCAGTCATACATGATCAACCCTAGGATTTGTCAATCATGTTACAGCCCATAGGTGGACAGTAAATAAAGTACAATCGAGCTAACACGTGCTCGTCGGCTAAACGCCTCAAAATAATATTTTTACAATAGAGTGGAAGAGCCAAAATAAACCCACTCGTTGCCAGGATTCCTTCTAGAGGTCACCATTTGGCAGGAAGGTCGGTAGATCCTCTGGAGCTGCTCTAAAATCTGGCCATGCAAAACCAGCTGGGTTAGATCCCAGAAAGAGCAAGTGCCACAAAGGAGGCTTCACTTATGAACTAAAACCAGCAATTAGCACAAGAGAATAAATAAATAGTAAGAACTGGAAATACGAGAATTCACGATGATATACGATGAGATAACCATGGGACTATTTAGATAACCAGGTTATAACCCGTAAACCAAACAAGGACCGGGGTTGTAACCCTTCGTCTGAACGGAACTTGGTTTCCCACCATTTATCGGCAAGATAAATATAATAAATTAGGTCATGTAACAATCTTGTACAGGATCAAGACAAGACTAGACTGATTATATCTCATCCAACAATCACGGCCAAGCAATAAGTATGGCTTGATACTTTAACTAACTAGGGTTATCACAGGCCTAGTTACTAGCAAGATGCAGTGAGATTATTCCACAGCCACAAGCCCTGCAGACCATCTAGGCTACCCGGACGCAATTAGGGGTTGAGTTCAGGTGGGTACATCGTCCAAGAAACGTATATACCCTTATGTAGCTTAAAAGGTGCACCACATGACTGTGTGCTGGAAATGTGCCCTACTCGACGGCATGCTACAGATCCCAGGTGGGGCGCCCAGATAACGGGATTGCCTGTAGCTGGAAAAATATCTTTATGACTACTGGATTATTCTAGTTATTAGCCTTAGTTGAATTCAGTAGGTACCCCTGACCGTGGTACTCAGAGGTCCTGTCCTAGACATGATGCAAGACAAGCCTGGTTTATTTGTACAAGCACAATCGTCCACAGTATCCAGGTCATTCATGTTAGGTTTATCATGTTAGGTTTACTTGTCATGAGTGCGCCACGGCGGGCCACTATCATGTCATGTTACTTATCAAGAGTGCACCACTACGGATCACTGTCGTGTTTATGGTACATGTGCAAGATAACATAGTACAAGCATTCTATCAAGGGACCCAAGTTACACAGAGAATCATACGACATGAGCATAATAAAATAATTAAAATAACAAAGGGGCAAGGCAGGGGGTAGAGTCATACGGCTCAGGAAAAATGAGTTCATGCGGCCAAGGGGCAATTGGGCTCATGCGGCCAAAATCAGCAGGCTCATGCGGCTCGGGTTTATGCGGTCGGGGTTTAAGGGCACATGCGGCTCGGGGAGACTGGGTTCATGCGGCCTGGAGATCGGGTCTTATGCGGCTCGAGATTAGAAGTCCATGCGGCCAGGAAAAGAGGGGGCGCATGCGGTTCAGGGGAAGAAGTCCATGCGGCTAGGAACCAATCAGAGCTCATGCGGCCAGGAACCCAAGCAATGTCATGCGGTTGGAAAGGGCTGAGCCTTATGCGGCTCGGAGAAAGTAAACTCACGCGGCAGAGAAGTAAAGGGAGGCTCTTATGCGGTTCGGAGGAGACTGAGTCTTATGCGGCAGAAAATATTCATGCGACGGGGAAGTTCATGCGGCTGGGTTTAAAGTCCTTGCGGCTAGGAGATTAGAAGTTTATGTGACAAGGGATTGACAGTTCATGCGGCTAAGAACATTTGGCTGGGAAGAACTCATGCGGCTGGAAAGAACTTTCTGCATGAAAGACCATGCGGTCAAGCACTGTTCTTCTTCTCCAATTTTTCGAGAAGAAAAACCATGAAGGCCAAGTTTCCAATCTCCATAATTCCTTCATCCGAGGTCAGAATCTGAACTTCCATAGGTCAAAATGTGGCAGAATGAAATTTTTTACAACATGGAACCATCAAAACTTGAAAATAACAAGGTTAAATAAATCAAACCCAAGAAATCCAAAAATAAAATAAACTTAGATCTACATGAATCTAGCCATGGAAATTAGAAATGCTAAGTAGTAAAGTGTCTTAGAATGGGAAAAGGAAGACATTAAAGCAATAAAATGGAGTTCTCTCGTGAAGCAAGCTGCACTTGCCGGCGAGAAATAGGTAGGTAGAGCTCTACGCAGGAGGAAGAAGAAGAGTAAATGAGAAGTAATGAGGAAAGAGAAAAGGGAATGGGTTAATAAATGGTGATGGTGGTAGGTAGGGGATTTTCCTTTGGTTTATGATGAACTCAAAAGCAAACCAAGCCAAGCCGAACCAAACTAAGATAAACCAAGCAATGAAATGCCCAAATATACCATACAAGGAAACATTCAATACGATTCAAGATACACATATTCCAAAATACGTAATACGAACTATGGTCATTACAGATCAAGATGCCTCTACTTCGACCAGTCAGGAGCAACAAATTGTTGCACTCGAGGACAAATTGAAGACCATGGCTGAGATGGTCACAAGTATGCACACTATAATCGTAGCTCAACATACAGTGCCATCGATTATAAACCCTTCCAACAATCCAGAGCTTATAGCAACTTCTGTACCTGTTAATGTTAGTCTGGGGGTACCACCTCCATAGGTTGCTCCTATACCAATTCAAGCTGATCCTAGTCAGTCTGGTGCTGGGGGTAGAAATTACCACGCTGTTCCTCCTCCCAATATTTCTAACTAGCCCACCAATTCCCAAACATCAGAAGATTCCAATGAGGCTGTAAAACTCTTACGCACTCAGTTCGAGGCCTTCAAGCAGAAGGATGGCCTACAAAGACTGGGCATAAAGCAACCATATCCTACAGAGTGGAAAGAAGTTCCATTTCTCCCTAAATACAAGCTTCCAACCATTATGTTGTTTGATGGCAGCACTTCTCCAAGTCAGTACATTAATTATTTTGAAGTGATGACTGGCAATTACAGCCAAATGATGCTCTCCTTACCAGAGTGTTCGTCGGTTGTTTAGCTGATGCAGCATACGATTGGTATCATAGTTTGTCAGATGGCTGTATAACTTCTTTTGTCGGTTTCAAGTAAATATTCTTGGAACGGTTTTATGAAGGAGTCAACGACATGACAATGTCTGCCCTCATTAAGATCAAACAAAGGCACAATGAATCTACGGAGAGTTTCATTGAAAGATTCTGCCGAGAGGCACTTAAAATGTCTTTATGAACTCCATCTCCTGTAATAATAGACACCTGTAAATCAAACTTGTTGCCTATTATCAGTATATGGACGGGATCTACACAATTTCAAGATTGGCCCTTTTTTATTGTGAATGCCAAGACGACAGAGGTCAGTGCCGAAAAGTTCAAATAGTTAGGAGTTCAAATGACTCATCCTAATCAAGACAAACATTCTACACCCGGGGTAATAATTGCTAGAATAACCGCAAGGATAAAGAAACACTGGCCATCAATCTCAAGGGCAAGGTGTCTTTGGCTGTCAATGTTACTCAGACAGCACCCACTCCATCAGCACCACCGCCGAAAATAACTCGTCCAAAAGAAGAGTATTCTTTCGATGAAGATGATACTTTAATTATCTTTGATTGCTTGATCAAAAGCAATAAGCTTTAACTGCCAGAGGTAAAACGGCCAGAAGAAGTGGGTAAAACTGATCACCCTAAATATTATGTTTATCACAGATTTATAGGGCATCCAACCAGAGCATGCTATGTGCTCAAAGGCAAAATCCAGGAGTTGGTCAACTCTGGAGCAATTACTCTGCAGCAGGACGAGAAGACGATGACTGCTAATGTGGTTTCTCTATAATTCGATGATTTTCTACCATAACTTGTACAAGATAGTGTTGTCCCCATTCCAAGGACTACTCTCGAGATTGTGAATCTCCCACCTCTCCAAAATGAAGGTCTTGTTCCACTATCAACCGATAAAGCGGAGATTATGTGGATTCATCCAGATCTGGTAGCAGATTTTGAAACTCCTTCCTCTTCTAAGCAAAAGAAGCACTCCAAATCCAAATTCAAGAACTGTAACATGGTATCTTTTGAACCAGTAGCAGAAGAAAAAATTCTAATAGGTACTAGATCCGGAAAACCCTATCTTCGGGAATATCCCGAGAATCAAGAGAATCATGTTCCATCTCCTGATGCCACTCCTACATCATATTCTCCTACAGAGAATATACCATCTACATCCCTGCCGGTGGTTGAACCAACTCCTTCTAAACCGACATCAGCAGACAAAGGAAAACAACAAGTTCGCTTTGACAAAGCATTAAAGAAGTCCTCGTCTCTTGGACTTGAAAAGCCATATAACTTTGACATATTGGCTCAATTGGTCAATACTCCGGCGAGATTGTTAATTTTTGAACTCTTACGTCTCTCAAAAGAAACTCGAGAAACGTTAAGTGAAGCTTTGATGCAGGCTGATGCTTATCTTACTCTTCTCAAGAAACCTGAAAAAGAACCAGTCAGCTGTGCACATTGTCATAGTGTATTTGAGTTAATGTCCAATATTACTTTTACACAAGATGACATGTTGTTAGAAGGCAACCGTCATGATTGTCCTCTATATTTTACGGGGTATGTGGACACCATAAAAGTTGATCGTATCCTGATTGATCCAGGATCTGCTCTCAGTATTATGCCAAAGTCTTTGCTAGATCTTTGAAGATCCCAGTGCATAATCTCTCTACAACTATCACTACCATCCTAGGGTTTAATCAAGGAAGAAGTGAACCTTTGGGGAAGATACGCCTAAAACTTCAGATTGGCAATCTTCGTACAAAGGTAACTTTCTATGTAATTAACAATCATGGCTCATACAATACTTTATTAGGAAGACCATTCCTCCATGAGCACAATGTTGTACCTTCTACTCTCCACCAATGTTTCAAATATGTGGATGGTAATGGAGAAGTCCAAAAAGAGGTTACAGATCTGAATCCTTTTAAGGGAGTTGAAACATACTGCAACGATTCTCGCATGTACAAGGAGGATGTAAAATCCCTATTTTTATTTTTATTTTTATTATTTTATTAGACTTAAAAATGAATTTTATGCAATTTATGATTTTTTTTATTATTATTAGAAATGACCTTAGCCATTGTTGAGTTTTGTAGCACAAGGCGACCATAAATTTTAGCACGGAAGACGTAGCAGTGTGCCTTGACTAGTGAACTTGCCATGCCATGGGAGGCCTAGCCATAGTTTTGTCCAAACTAGAAAAACCAAGCCAAGTGTGCATTAACTCATTTAAATTATTTTAATTAAATATTATTTTATATATTGATTTTTAGATGACCCGGTTTTGTCCAATTCAGCCCGAACTGGGCCCGAACTAATTTAAGACCATGTAAGCAGGTAGTATGACCAAATGTGGCTATGCAGGCATATTTTATGTATATACAAATATTTTCAAAATTATTTTAGAATTTTATGTACCATTTTTAATTATTTAATTATTTGTACTATTATTGGTATTTTATTATTAAATAATATTGTACAACACTTTGTACAATTTTTGGACCCGGATAAGGAGGTGTAGTATAAGTCCACCAAAGCCACCATTTAAATTATTTTAATATTTATTTATTGTCAATATTATTTCGGTTATGATTAAATAAATATATTTATTATTGTTAAGTTACTATTATTGGTTTTTATTTTATTTATCAAACTAAATTTACATATATGTAAATATGTCAAAAATAGATTCTAGATAATATAAAATTTTCATTTGGATTTTATGGAGATTTTATATATATATATATATATATATATATATATATATATATATATATATATATATATATATATATATATATATATATATATATATATATATATATATATATATAAGAATAAGAGAAAGAAAAGATAAGGAAAAAAAACAAATTCATTGTGGTCGGCCCCACCAAAGTGGCAGCCGACCACAACATCTAAGTAAGCCTAGCAAGCAGCAGCATGCTAACTCCATGGCCGACCATTAATAGCAAGCAGTAGCAGCCATGTGCTTTGGCCGAACCCCCCTCCATTACATGTATATATATATATATATATATATATATATATATATATATATATATATATATATATATATATATATATATATATATATATATATATGAGTTTTAGCAAATCCAAACCCTAATTCCTTTTTCCTCCTTCTCCAAACCCGACCCTGCCTCCTCCTCCCTCCTTCTTCCTCCCCTCTCCTCGGCCGTGTCCGCAGCCACAGCAGTCCCGCGGCTACGGCAATAGCATCAAACGACGACGACGACGACAACAACAACAACAACAACAACAACAGTTTTAAACTCCGAGGTACCCGACTTCTCCAATTAATTTCTTCGCCAATTTAAATCCGTTTTTAGATCCGTAAATTCGTGTAGAAAGTCCACATGACCCTCTTCGAGATACTCCAGGTAGATTTTTACGTGCCCATCCAACTTGCTCGAAAAATCGAGGCGAAGTTAGAGAAAAATCAC
The DNA here is from genome assembly GCA_029216955.1 of Iris pallida. NCBI lineage: Eukaryota > Viridiplantae > Streptophyta > Magnoliopsida > Asparagales > Iridaceae > Iris > Iris pallida. The sequence goes on along the minus strand of JANAVB010040417.1, from coordinate 9,611,489 downwards.
TTTTCTGGAATATTAAAAACAGTTTTAAAATACCAACTTGTCGGCCACTTTTCTTTCTGTACAATAGGGTTTTGTAGAAAATAATTAAAGAAAGTCAAAGACAACATAACCGAGATTATAACGCAACTTCTAGATTCACTTTTCATCTAGTATGTAAAAAGTTACACCTTGTTAAAGTTTTACGAAAAATTATAAATTCTGTTTTCAAAAAGTAGAAAAAAATACCCCGATACGGCGTCCATTCCGACAAAACGGGCGACGTAGTCGCACACTATACGCATCGAAAGGCGCGTATGGATGTTGTAGACATGTGAGAACTGACGGAACCCAATTTCGTTGCATATGCGCGACGAAATCAGTGCGTATCCGTCGAGATACCCCTGTATCGACCTTTTGTAAATTAAGTCACAACTTCGTATACACTCATCAAATCGCGACGAAACTTGCGCCATTGGACTCAAAATATTTTTCTGGTCCTGTGAGCCAAGTTTGGTTCAATTCTGAGAAGGTTGACTGAGACACAATTTTTGCGGGCCCACAATCCTACTCAACGGACGATTTTGTGCACGGCCCACCAAAATCCAAAATTGGACATACCGTTGAGTTCATCTCGAAAAAATAAATCTGTAGACATACAGTTTGACGATTTTAGAGACCGTAGGATCTGGCATGTATTTCGGTGCAAAGCGGGTCCAACGACGGACATCGTTTTGATCCAAAATTACGATTTTGCCCCTATTCTAGAATTTGACTTTTGGACAGGCATTTTATAGGTATATCTTTTATTCCAAACTCGTTCGTGATGTTTGTTGCAGCATCCGGAGTCACCTGCGGAATTTGGCTTTTTCTGGCTCCGTTTATTTGTCGGTTCGAGCTACTGGATATTTCTCTTTTGCACATAACCTCAGGCAAAATACCTTATTATTATACTGTTTATTTTTAGTTTGTATTTTATTACATATCACTGTTCATTTATTTCCAGTTCTTAATTTATTGTCTGCTCAGTGATATTAGCTGTACCTTGTTATTTATCCTTTGATTGCATATGGACCTAGAGTTAAGGGACTACCACTAGTTTAGTGCATTACATAAACTTTAACACTGATGTGCCACGAGATGTGTGAGATGTGAGTAGCATATAGCATCCGGACTTGCGTGTTGGCTGATCACTGATGCGTATAGGACGTACGTTAGGTCTAACTGTCAATAGTTGTATGTTAGAAGACTTGACGGTTAGTAGTGTCACATGGTCGTGGATGCGACATGATAGGTACATTGGGTGGAGAGAACATTTTCTTGTCGTATGGGATTCGATTGTACTTCCCTTGTAACCCGGAAGCTCCGCTGGAGATACGGGTATGTTTAGCCTCTCAGGTTTGCCACTGTCATTTTTGAACGTCATGCGCTGTGGTCTCTGGTGGCCAAGTGGGGACTATACCAGATCTCATTTACAGTCAGGGCTCATGCGACGAAAGGTTTGTTCTCAACTGCATGTTCACTTTAGTATGGTTAGAGTACCTTATTCTTGTCTTGTCACTTACTTTTGTTTGTGGTATATTTTATATTCAGTATTTATATGACATGTTTATTGTATCTTGTTACGTCCCTCTGAGGACCTGGTTATCTCTCCAGGTATGTGCTTCTGCGATAGTTGTACGTGTTCTAGTAGAGGCTGTGATCTTCTCCATCCTTTCGAAGATGATTGCACTTGGCTAGTCTTGTTATTTCATCTATTCCTTCTTCTACCTTTTATTTGAGATAGTTGGTAGTGGACTTTATCTCCGCCCAACGTATTGTACGAAGACTTATTACAGTTGATTATATGATATCTTTTATTCTTCACTTATGGATGAGATTAGATTATTCTTGGTTTACTATATTTTACAGCTTATGTATACATACGAGTTTCCATATGTTGGAGTATACTTCGTATGTATGCAGCTGGCATGGATACGTATCTAGTCCTAAGTATTTTAGGACTGGGGCGTTACATGTTTTTGTGGTGGCCTATGCAGGTCGAGTTTGTCACTTCGGTTATGTTACTGTACCGATGTGAGCCTGCAACATAGGATTAGAATCTAGGAATCTCATCCATACAGCTTGACCTCTTCCCTTGGCTTGAAATTTTGAACTCTCGTTCGACTTCCTTGAATTGTATCTTGCTTGATTCCTTTCAACCGTTGATTCTTATTTTCGTGCTTAGTGTCAACTAGGAAGATGACTACACTAGTATATGCTCATAGGTCAAACACATGGCTGGAATGGTTATAATGGCAATTGGAATACATTTAAGACTCTAATTGAGTTAAAAAGGCTTTTTTTTTTAAAAAAAAGTATGATTTAATGATTAGTAATTTGTAAAGTAGGATATTACCAAGGAAAGTTTTAATTTTGAGATTTCTAAATAGTAAACACCATAGGATTGATACTGCAGGAAGGATATTTTATATATATATATATATAATCTTTATACCATTGATTTAAGAAATTGATTGGCTTTTTGAGATTTGATAACTATGATTTATTGGGTTATAGCTATACATCTGTGAACAAATATAAAATTGATTTGCTTTTCGAGTTGTGATATTTATAATTTTTGGGTGATAGATATACATCTTTGAACAAATATAAAATTTATTTGATTTTCGAGTTTTGATGTTTATGATTTATTAGATTATAGTTATACACCTTTGAATAGTTATAAATTTTGTTTGAAAATGATCTTAGCTTTTAAAAGTGGCCGTAGAAATTATTTAAATTTTGAGTTGTACAACTTGCGATTTTTGTGTTTAGTAAATTTTAAATTTTAAGTGGAAGTAATGATGGTAAATTTTGGTTTAAAATATTTGGAAACAATTTTTGAGAATTTTTCTTATTTTAAATTGTGTCCTATGATTGAGGATTTACAATCTATTTAGATTTTTGATAAAAATAATAATTTTTTACTGATAAGATTATTTGAAAATTTAGTTTAATGTGGGATTGCTAATATTAAAAATATTTTTGGGAAAATTTCTAATGATATGATGGAAAGTTATTCTGGTTGATTAAAGGAAGTTACCATTTAAAAGTTGTGATTATGTTGGAATGACTTAGTATGAATAGAAGTTATAATTGATGAGTGCATTAAAATATTGAGCTAAAATTTTGAGATTGCTTTGTAATGTACTAAAAATTTCTATCTGGGGAGCTATTAATTTTTTGTAGAGTTTTAAAGTTATGATTGATTACGGATATTTTATATATATATTCATGATTTATGAACTCTTGAGTTTAAAAGTTGAATTGAAAATGTAAAATTTTGAAAAAAATCAGTAGTAACATAATAAAAGTTTGCTTTGAGATTTATGAAAGTGATTTAAAAAAAAATCATGATAAATTTGAACGGCTTGGAGTTAATACAAATTTTGGTGGTTTATTTTTGAAAGTTTAATTTTGAAACTTTTGGAGGAAACTTGAGTTAAAATTTTAATGGTAGGCCATCAAGATAGCTCTAATAAGATAGATGTACTCTACACTAATTGCCATGTCACTCATGACCATAATAGTAGTATATACACAAGTGTTGTTAGTCATCTACCCAGCTATGTGACTGTATTTCCACCTTGACTTAGTCGACCTTCCTTCAATTCTAGATCTTTTAATTGCGACCTTCTAACCCATTTGCAATTTAAATAATGAGTTAATGGTTCCTTAACTGTATTCATCTAGGAGACTATCTTCTCTCCGGAATTGTGTTCCTAAATTATTTTACTGGATTCTTTAATTAATTTTATTTCATGCTTTAACTTGATCTTCTTTATTTTGTGCATTAATTATCACCTCGTGAACACTCACTTTCTATTTTTGATCTTCTGACGTCCCCTACCGTGACTTGTATATTTGGAGTACAACACTAGACTTTTTCTCCCAACAAATTTTATATATAAGACCTAGACAAGCCCTCCTTCATGTAGATATATCAAGTCCCACTAAAACACGTCTCCTTGTACTCTATTTTCTTGATATGACTTTCTGGTCAAAATGGCTAATCTATAATCTTTACCATGATACCGATATATTTTTCGACCACGGATAGGGATTCAACCTTGACTAAATTCTTTCGACCCGATAGGTGATTTTGTTCTACTTAATTCCTTAAATGCTTAAATTTGTGCTTCATCTTGATTGCTTGACCCATTGTTCCATCACACTACTAGCTTAACTCTTGTAAGTTGGGTAGAATATCTCACAGCACACCAAAGCCTTTGTCCTTGTGACCCATATTGATAAGTTTACTTAGACTATGGAATCTGAAGGATTCTAACCCATTTAGCCAACCAAGCCATAAGCAAGCAAACACTAGGACGACTGTATAGGCCCACACTTCGGGCAAGACTTGATTTTAAAAGATCTTGGACTATTTAAAATTTTCTTCATCAGTACCTCCCTTGCTCATATTTTGACTATCTCATGCTGCTAATGTAGCTTCAGTTTTGCAAGCTTATTTCGTTATCAAGCTTGATCATAACATATTTTATTGGGTGCACCCACTAACATATTGTCTAATCAGAACCGGCGCATGATGGTCTGATCAACTTATTTCACTTTGGTTCGCTTTTCATGAATTATTCTACGTGGATAGAGACATAGTTAAACCTGCCTTAGAGTCTCATCCCGACAGCATTGACAACTCTTATTTGAATTATTTCCGTCGCCTATGAACCTCGTATTTTGTACTAAATAACATCATCTTTGAACTCTTTTTGTTGTGGGCTTTACTTACTTTAGAAAGACCAGACATTGTACTTGATAGGTAGACTCAAAGTATCACCTTTAATTGCCCTATCAGTTAAATATACACGAAATATAGATAGCCACCGACCAACTCATGTGGCTATATCCTCGCCTTTAACTACTCCTCATTCCTCGACCCTAGAATTGTTATCGTGCCCTTCCAATTATTCTTGAGCACTCCAGAATGATTCCAACCGTTCACTTAAATCTAACAATCAACCAAGACGATTAGTATCCAGTTTTCTCTCAGGGAACCACATATCCCAATCGTCAAATTATTTTCCTTGAACTATCGAATTCTTTGCTACTCTTTAATTTGTGTTAACCAAGTTTGTTATCTTCACTAGCGACCCTCAATCAATCCCATAATCCTGAGGAATTTGGTGTGTGTCGAATTAACAAGTTCCTAAATGCATAGTTGTGTTGAACGCCGTTTTATCGACTCCTCCAAAATTTAATTGTATTTTGGTATTGACGATCTCTTCCGATCCCTCAACCCTATCTACCCTATTAATCCTAAATTTCGAGGACAAAATTCTTGTAAGTTGGGTAGGATGTAAAACCCCTATTTTTTATTTATATTTTTATTATTTTATTAGACTTAAAAATGAATTTTATGCAATTTTTGATTTTTTTTTTTTAATTATGAGAAATGAACTTAGCCATTGTTGAGTTTTGTAGCACAAGGCGACCATAAATTTTGGCACGGAAGACGTAGCAGTGTGCCTTGACTAGTGAACTTGCCATGCCATGGGAGGCCTAGCCATAGTTTTGTCCAAACTAGGAAAACCAGGCCAAGTGTGCATTAACTCATTTAAATTATTTTAATTAAATATTATTTTATATATTGATTTTTAGATGACCCGATTTTGTCCAATTCAGTCCGAACTGGGACCGAACTAATTTAAGCCCATGTAAGCAGGAAGTATGACCAAATGTGGCCATGCAGGCATATTTTATGGATATACAAATATTTTTTAAATTATTTTAGAATTTTATGTACCATTTCTAATTATTTAATTATTTGTACTATTATTGGTATTTTATTATTAAATAATATTGTGCAACACTTTGTACAATATTTGGACCCGGATAAGGGGGTGTAGTATAAGTCCACCAAAGCCACCATTTAAATTATTTTAATACTTATTTATTGTCAAAATTATTTTGGTTATGATTAAATAAATATATTTATTATTGTTAAGTTACTATTATTGGTTTTTATTTTATTTATCAAACTAAATTTACATATATGTAAATATGTCAAAAATAGATTCTAGATAATATAAAAAATTTCATTTGAATTTTATGGAGATTTTATACGATATATATATATATATATATATATATATATATATATATATATATATATATATATATATATATATATATATATATATATATATAAGAATAAGAGAAAGATAAGATAAGGAAAAAAAACAAATTCATTGTGGTCGGCCCCACCAAAGTGGCAGCCGACCACAATATCCAAGTAAGCCTAGCAAGCAGCAGCATGCTAACTCCATGGCCGCCCATTAATAGCAAGCAGTAGCAGCCATGTGCTTTGGCCGAACCCCCCTCCGTTACATGTATATATATATATATATATATATATATATATATATATATATATATATATATATTATATATATATATATATATATATATATATATATATATATATATATATATATATATATATATATATATATATATATATATATATATATATATATATATATATATATATATATATGAGTTTTAGCAAATCCAAACCCTAATTCCTTTTTCCTCCTTCTCCAAACCCGACCCTGCCTCCTCCTCCCTCCTTCTTCCTCCCCTCTCCTCGGCCGTGTCTGCAGCCACAGCAGTCCCGCGGCTACGGCAACAGCATCAAACGACGACGACAACAACAACAACGATAACAGTTTTAAACTCCGAGGTACCCGACTTCTCCAATTAATTTTTTTGCCAATTTAAATACGTTTTTAGATCCGTAAATTTGTGTAGAAAGCCCACATGACCCTCTTCGAGATCCCCCAGGTGGATTTCGACGTGCCATTCCAACTTGCTCGAAAAATCGAGACGAAGTTGGAGAAAAACCACTTTTCTGGAATATTAAAAACTGTTTTAAAATACCAACTTGTCGGCCACTTTTCTTTCTGTACAATAGGATTTTAAAGAAACTAATTGAAGACAGTCAAAGACAACTTAACCGAGTTTGTAACGCACCTTCTGGATTCACTTTTTATCTAGTGTGTAAAAAGTTACACGTTAAAGTTTCACGAAAAATTATAAATTTTGTTTTCAAAAAGTAGAAAAAAAACACCCCGATACGGCGTCCATTCCGACAAACCGGGAGACATGGTCGCGCACTATACGTATCGAAAGGCACGTATGGATGTTGTCGATGTGTAGGAACTGACGGAACCCAATTTTATTGCATATGCACGACGAAATCAGTGCATATCCGTCGAGATACCCCCGTATCGACCTTTTGCAAATTAAGTCACATCTTCGTATACACTCATAAAATCGCGACGAAACTTGCGCCATTGGACTTGAAATATTTTTCTGGTCCTGTGAGCCAAGTTTGGTTCAATTCTGAGAAGGTTGACTGGGACGCAATTTTTGCGGGCCCACAATCCTACTCAACGGGCGATTTTGTGCACGGCCCACCGGAATCCAAAATTGGACATACCTTTGAGTTCGTCTCAAAAAAATAAATCTGTAGACATATAGTTTGACGACTTTAGAGACCGTAGGATCTGGCACGTATTTCGGTACAAAGCGGGTCCAACGGCAGACATCGTTTTGATCCAAAATTACAATTTTGCCCCTGTTCTAGAATTTGACTTTTGGACAGACATTTTATAGGTATATCTTCTATTCCAAACTCGTTCGTGATGTTTGTTGCAGCATCCGGAGTCACCTGCGGGATTTGGCTTTTTCTGGCTCCGTTTATTTGTCGGTTCGAGCTACTGGATATTTCCCTTTTGCACATAACCTCAGGCAAGATACCTTGTCATTATACTGTTTATTTTTAGTTTGCATTTTATTACATATCACTGTTCATTTATTTCCAGTTCTTGATTTACTGCCTACTCAGTGATATTAGCTGTACCTTGTTATTTATCCTTTGATTGCATATGGACCTAGAGTTAAGGGACTACCACTAGTTTAGTGCATTACATAAACTTTGACACTGATGTGCCACGAGATGTGTGAGATGTGAGTAGCATATAGCATCCGGACTTGTGTGTTGGCTGATCACTGATACGTATAAGACGTGCGTTAGGTCTAACTGTCAATAGTTGTATATTAGAAGACTTGACGGTTAGTAGTGTCACATGGTCGTGGATGCGACATGATAGGTACATTGGGTGGAGAGAACATTTTTTTGTCGTATGGGCTTCGATTGCACTTCCCTTGTAACCCGGAAGCTCCGCTGGAGATACGGGTATGTTTAGCCTCTCAGGTTTGCCACTGTCATTTTTGAACGTCATGCGTTGTGGTCTCTGGTGCCCAAGTGGGGACTATACCAGATCTTATTTACAGTCAGGGCTCATGCGACGAAAGGTTTGTTCTCAACTGCATGTTCACTTTAGTATGGTTAGAGTATCTTATTGTTGTCTTGTCTCTTTTGTTTGTAGCATATTTTATATTCAGTATTTATATGACATATTTATTGTATCTTGTTACGTCCCTCTGAGGATCTGGTTATCTCTCCAGGTATGTGCTTCTGCGATAGTTGCAGGTGTTCTAGTAGAGGCCATGATCTTCTCCATCCTTTCGAAGATGATTGCACTTGGCTAGTCTTGTTATTTCATCTATTCTTTCTTGTACCTTTTATTTGAGATAGTTGGTAGTGGACTTTGTCTTCGCCTAACGTATTGTACAAAGACTTATTATAGTTGATTATATGATATCTTTTATTCTTCACTTGTGGATGAAATTAGATTACTCTTGGTTTACTATATTTTACAGCTTATGTATACATACGAGTTTCCATATATTGGAGTATATTTCATATGTATGCAGCTGGCATAGATACGTACCTAGTCCTAAGTATTATGGGACTGGGGCATTACAGAGGAATTCATGAAGGTGGTACTGGCAATGGACACAGATGAAGAACAAAAGTCTAAACCAAATGATACTCTGGTGATCCCTGTCAAGGGACGTACTTCCTGTCCTCGGTCTTCCAAACCACTGACCATCTATCTTCTTTTCCATGAGAAGCAGCTTCCTGGTGATAGCCAGGAACAAAGGGAGCTCATCTCTTCTGAGCCGCTTGTAATCGACCTTCGTCGTAAGAAGCCTCCTCCTCCTTCTCGTTCTTCTTCTCCTTCTCTTGTCATCAATCTGACTAAGCCTGCTAAGACTAAAGTTCCTGTTGTAAATGATGGTGTAAAAATTAATAAAGCATCTCCTTTACAGTATACTGATGTCTCTTACTATACTTAATGTTACTTGGATATGCTAGATAGCTTTAAACCACTTACAATAGAAGTCGTATCATCTCTACGAAATATGGTATCCTTGGATTCAATACAAGAGTCGTACTTCTTAGTACCGTCTCGAAAGAAAGATGAAAAGCCTATATTCTTCAATAAAGAGAGGAACCAAAAATTATGCTCTATAACGATAATAGAGATGATACAGGAAGACTACAATTACGTCGCTATAATCCACAATCCAAAGCAATCATCCGTAGAATGGGATATGATTTCAGATCAGGCCTAAATAGCGGCTGTAATGCCTATAGTTTGTATTACGTATCTTGGTATACGTGTACGTATTCTTGACTCGTATTGCGTATTTTCCTGTATGGTTATTTTGGCATGTCATTGGATATGGCATAGCTTGGTTCGGCTTAGCTTGGTTTGGTTTGCTTTTGGGTTCATCATGAACCAAAAGAAAACCCCCACCTACCACCACCACCCTCATTTATATTTCCACCTAACTCTCTCTCTCTTCATTTTATTCTTCTCCTTCACTTCTTCTTCTCCACCATTTACTCTTCCACCTACCAAGAAAGAGAGCTAGGCAAGTGCAAACTTGCTTCATGATGGATCTCAAGTTTTATTGTTCCATTCTCTTCCTTACTTGATTTTAAGACTCTTTAGAACTTGGCCTTTTTCATTTTGATGGATAATTTCTTGTAGATCTAAGTTTATAACTTTTTGGTTTTCTTGGTTTTGATCTCTAAAACTTGGTTATTTTTAAAAACTAATAGTTCTATGTTGTAGAGAATTCAATTTCATGCAGTTTTGGCTTTTGCTTCGCTTGATTTCGACTTCGGATGAGGAAGTTATGGCCAAAAGCAATTCTGGTCATTTCTATGTTCATCTGCAGCATGAACTGCATGTCGTAGTAGGCGCATATGATGTCGCAGTTGAGCCGCATGAGCCACATGTCGCAGAAGGCGCATATGATGTCGCAGTTGAGGCGCATGTCGCAGTAGGCGCATATGATGTCGCAGTTGAGCCGCATGTCGCAGAAGGCGCATATGATGTCGCAGTTGAGCCTCTTGAGCCGCATGTCACAGAAGGCGCATATGATGTCGCAGTTGAGGCGCATGTCGCAGTAGGCGCATATGATATCGCAGTTGAGCCGCATGAGCCGCATGTCGCAGTAGGCGCATATAATGCCGCAGTTGAGCCGCATGAACCGCATGTCGCAGTAGACGCATATGATGTCGCAGTTGAGGCGCATGTCGCAGTAGACGCATATGGTGTCGCTGAATAGACCGCATGATGCCTATTTTGGCTATTTCTAACTGTTATATGTCCTAACTGACTGAATTGTGGCTCGAACTTCTCCCAACTCCCAACGTGGAAGTTGTAGATCTTTTCCTTGCCATCAAGAATATGTCACTAGTTATTTTATGCAAGTTTCTCTCATTCATGATATTGTAAGAATAGAACACGATAGTGGCCCGCTGTGGCGCACTCTTGACAAGTAAACTGACATGATATATCTCAGTATGTTGTTACGACAGCTAGCCTGACATGACAAGTATGAAAGATCTAGACACCGTGGGCGATTGTGTTTATACAAATAAACTGGTACTGTCTTGTATCATGTCTAGGATGGGGATCCCTGAGTACCACGGTCAGGGGTACCTACTGAAATTGACTAAGGATAATTAACTAGAATGATTCAGTAGTCATGAAGAGATTCCCAGCTACAGGCAATCCCATTATCTGGGCGCATTCAGTGGACTTGTAGCCTACCGACGAGTAGGGCACATTTTCAGCACACAGTTACGTGTTACATTCTTCCTAAACGGACATTCGACCTGGATAACCGGATGGTGTGCAGGGCTTGTGGCTGTTGGGATAATCTCATAGCATCTTGCTAGCAACTAGGCTTGTGATAACCCTAGTTAGTTAAAAGTATCAAGCCGTACTCTTGATTGGCCGTGATTGATTGGATGGAGTTTATTCCAGCTTAGTCTTATCCTGATCCTATGTAAGATTGTAATACGACATGATTATTGATACTTGTCTTAACAATAACGATCGGGGGTCCAGTTCTGTTCAGGCGAAGGGTTACAACCCCGGTCCTTGTTTGGTTTAAGGGTTATAACCTGGCTCCCGGAGCAGTTCTGTGTCCTCTCTTCGTTTATTGTCTTATTGTAACTCTATTTTATGTTCGTCATGTTTTACCTTACCTTAATAGCATGATTAATCATGCTGGCCTTAGCAATAAAGATCAGGGGTCCAGTTCTGTTCAGGCGAAGGGTTACAACCCCGGTCCTTTTTGGGTTTAAGGGTTGTAACCTGGCTCCCGGAGCAGTTCTGTGTCCTCTCTTCGTTATTGTCTTCACTGTACCAATAGTATTTGAGACGGGTTTCTATTCAGGTGAAGGGCTGCAACCCCGGTCCTTGTTTGGTTTAAGGGTTGTGACCTGGCTACTTGAATAGCTTCCTCGTACTCAGTTTACTGTTGTTATCTCTATTATTATCAGTTCTTTATTTATTATCTTTAATATTCTATTGTGATATGCTGGTTTTAGTTCCTAAGTGAAGCCTCCTTTGTGGCACTTGCTCTTTCTGGGGTCTGACCCAGCTGGTTTTGTGTGGCCAGATATCGGAGCAGCAACAGAGGATCCACCTGTCTTCCAGCCCGATGGTGACCACCAGGCGTAACCAGGGCAACGAGTGGGTTTCTTTTGTCCTCCCACTCTACTTGTAAAATTATTCTTTTGAGACGTTTAGCCGGCGAGCACGTGTTAGCTCGTATTGTACCTTATTTACTGTCTGCCTACGAGCTGTAACATGATTGACAAATCCTAGGGTTGACCATATATTGACTAAAACTCTTGCTAGTCCTGACATTTTGTACGACTAGCTTCATGATCATCCAATATGTAATGTATGGGACGCCTTACTATTGTATATTGATGCTCTAACATCTTGTGACTGTTACTGTTTGCTTGTGATTGAGACAATAGGCTTGTTCTTGACCATAGGAGACTGATGGATTGTAGTTAAACCCTCATGTATCTAGACAGCCGTGACCGTATAGTGACGTGGATTCCATTCCATTATACGTAGCTGGCTATGTCTGCCCCCGCTCTCCAGTATTCTGGTTCTGGGGCGTGACAGCGGAAAAGGAAGACGGACTCCCCTTCGTATCTTCATTCCAAAAAGAAAATCACAACAATATCATAGTAAATCGAAGCGGGGTTTAGGTTACACTTCACCACTTTCGACTCCAGAACCTTCCGAATCTGACGAAGAAGAACGATCTAATTCTTCTGATTCCATCTCATGGGATTCTGATACCAGCATTGGTCATGTTCATCGGATAATAGTATCTTCTAATATGGTGTCTGCCGAATATTCAGAAGATGATGAAGATGATGACATCGAAGAAGCTCCTGAAGTGGACCCTTGGGCACAAAGGATGGACAATCAGTGGGAACTTCGTTTTGAACAAAGAGAACCACCTACTGAGGATCAACTAGTCCAAATCGATATTGGAGAGGAGGGCGTATCACAACCAATCTTTATTAGCAAGAGTCTCCCTGAGAATGAAAAACAAGAATTAATTCACCTTATTCGTGAATACATAGATGTCTTCGCCTGGAGTTATGAAGATATGCCGGGATTAGATCCTCAAGTTGCAACTCATAAGCTTAACATCCTGCCGAATGCCAAGCCGGTCAAACAACAACAACGGTAATTCAAGCCTGAAATGATGGATGCAATTAATGATGAAGTCAAAAAGCTTATAGCTTGTAGTTTTATCAGAGAAGAACAGCATGCTGACTGGGTAGCCAACGTTGTACCAGTCTTGAAGAAGACCAGAAAAGTTCGTGTTTGCATAGACTTTCGGGATCTCAATGATGCTTGCCCTAAAGACGAATTTCCTCTCCCAATTACTGATGTCATGATCAACAACACATGTGGATTCGAACGAATTTCTTTCATGGATGGGTTTTCTGGGTATAATCAAATCCGGATGAATCCAGAAGATGAAAAACATACTTCGTTTCGTACTCCTCGTGGAGTGTATTGTTATACAGTCATGCCGTTTGGTCTTAAGAACGCAGGTGCAACTTACTAGCGGGCTATGAGTACTATCTTTCGAGATCATCTGCGAAAGACTGTCGAATGCTATGTTGACGATATTGCTGTCAAAAGTCGTCTAAAGGAAGATCACATTCAAGATTTAAGAACTATCTTCAATCTAATACGCCAGCATCAACTCAAAATGAACCCCACCAAGCCTTTCTTGGGTGTCTCTAGTGAAAAATTTCTCGGCTTCGTCATTACCTCTAAAGGTATACGCGTTGATCCCGATAAGATCAAATCCATTCAAGAGATGCGTCCTCCATGCAACCTAAAAGAGCTACGAGGATTCCAAGATCGTCATGCGTACATCAGGCGGTTTATTTCGAATTTATCTGGACGTTGTAGACCATTTACTCAATTAATGAAGAAAGGTGTATCTTTCGTTTGGACGGAAGAATATCAACGAGCATTTGATGATATAAAACGGTATTTAATTAGTCCACCGGTTCTTGTACCATCGATCTCAGGAATACCTTCTTGATGTATGTCCGTGCAATGGATCATTCATTAGGAGCTTTGCTAGCTCAGAAGAACAAAGAAGGCCATGAACAAGCCATCTATTACCTTAGTCGGACAATGATTGGAGCTGAACATCGTTATAGCACGGTGGAGAAGGAATGCTTAGCATTAATGTTTGTTGTTTAAAAGACAAGGCATTACATCATCGGCCAAACCATTCATGTTATTTCTCGAGTCAATCCTCTTCGGGTCTTAATGAAGAAGCCAAGTACACTCAATTCCAGGCTTGCCACATGGGCCATATTATTAGCACAATATGATAAGGTTTATGTTCCTCAAAAGTCTGTGAAAGGCCAGACACTTGCTGACTTCTTAGCAGCTCATCTTGTCCCTGAAACGTCTCTATGACGAGATTCTAGACGAAACATTGGAATCAAATATGATCTCAGAAGAATTTTCTACTTGGCGGTTGTTCTTTGATGGAGCTTCTAGAATTGGACCTGGAGGTACTCTTGTTGCTGGAGTGGGAATTGTTCTCGTTTCACCAGATGGATTAGCTATTCAAAGGGCTTATTCTTTAGACAAATCATGTTCTAACAATGTGGCAGAATACAATGCTTTACTCATTGGACTCCAGTTAGCCAAACAATTGGATATTGAATATCTCGAAGTATATGGTGACTCTAAGCTGATTGTTAATCAAGTTAGAGGCATATATGAAGTCCGACATCAAGATTTGGTAACATACCATGAAGCAACAACCAGGATAGCTTTTTCATTCAAAGGGTTCTTCATCGAACATGTACGTCACGCATGCAATACAGAAGCTGATGCCTTAGCTAACCTAGCTGCGGTTTAGGAATTCCAGTCAAAAGACAACGAATAGTTGTTATCTCTAATAGAGAACTATTTTGTGTCGAAAACAACCACAACATTGAATTCAGCAATCTAACTGAAGTCAATGTCATTTGTGAGGACTGGAGAGCACCTTTCATTGATTTTGCAGTACATGATATATTGTCAGAAGATCCTAAGGAAGCTACAAGTATTCGTCGTCGATCGCTTTGATTCTATTATAATCATACTACTAAAACTCTCTATCGAAGAACGTTCGATGGGTTACTTTTGAGATGTCTCGCTGGTGATAAAGCAAAGCAGATATTATGCGAAGCTCGTGATGGTGTTTGTGGAGCACATCAGCCTGGTCCTAAACTACATGATCGTATTCGACGTATGGGCAACTACTGGCCCTCTATGGTATCAGATGCTATTGACTACGCAAGAAAATACCGTGCATGTCAAATTCATGCAGATTTTATTCATCAACCGTCGAAATTTCTTCATCCGACTGCTGCCTCATGGCCCTTTGAAGCTTGGAACATGGATATAATCGGCCCTATCAATCCTCCTTCGTCTAAATGACATCGGTTCATTTTGGCTATAACCGATTATTTCTCCAAATTGGCAGAAGCTATACCTTTGGCTGAAGTAAAGACTAGTAGTGTCATCAACTTCATGAAACATCATGTGATATACAGATTTGGTGTCCCTCGCCGAATCATCCATAATAATAGGCCACAATTTATCAGCCAGAAGTTTAACAGGTTCTGTGATGACAACAGAATCAATAATGTTGCCTCTACGGCCTATAATCCTGCGGCTAACGGGTTAGCTGAAGTATTCAACAAAACCATCATCAAACTCCTTAAAAAGTTTGTCTCTATTAACAAACGTAATTGAAGTGATAAATTTGGAGAATATCTATGGGCATATCGCACTACTGTCCGTAACCCCACAGGTTGCACACCTTTTTCTCTAGTATATGGATGTGAAGCTGTCTTACCTCTGGAAATTTAAATCCCATCATTGAGAATCGCCATTGCTAACGAGCTTACTACAGAAAATAATGATCGTCTTCGACTTCAAGAATTGGAGGCGCTCGACGAGAAAAGGCTACTAGCTCAACAACATATCGAACTTTATCAAGCCCAGATTTCAAAAGCTTTCAATCGCAAAGTCAGAGTGCGAACATTTCAGGAAGGCGAGCTGGTCCTTACAGTTAGACGTCCTATGACTATGACACATATGAGCAAAGACAAGTTCGTGGCAAAATAGGAAGGGTCGTATGTGGTAAATAAAGTATTCTCAAATGGAGCCTATCAATTAACAGATATAGATGGCAGAGTGGCCATGATGCCTATCAATGGCAAATTTCTCAAAAAATATTATAAAAGCAAAATATACTTTATTTCAGAGACATGATGTAAATAAAAGTCTATTTTATTCAAAAGCAAAATAGAATTACATAATATTAAGGACGGAGAGGAGGTCCTGATCCTTCATGATTAAATACATAGTTCGCCAACAGTTCAAACATCTCATTGTCTGAACTCACAAGAAACTTGCAGGCAGCCATTCTCAATGCCTCTTCTTCGGCAGTCTTTCCAGGTTCCACTAGCTTGGAAATCAAGTCTTCTCCTGGTGCAGGAGCAGTTGAGCTTTCACCCCTTTCTTTCTGAGCAGGCACTGGAGGCTCAGCAGGTGGTACCTCGATCTTTCCTTCAAGCTTCGAAATGAGCAAATCTTTGGAAGGCATTTTGTACAGAAAGGAAATAAGGTGACGATATCTACGAAAGTTTTATTCTATTTATAGATAGAACAACTAGATAGTCAACCTCGAGAACTGATGCGACTTTTTGAAAGAAGCCCAACTGTTCGTTCATTTATAACTGTTCGTTCATTTATAATTGTTCATTCATTTATAACTGTTCATTCATTATCCGATGTGACTGTTCATTCATTCAGTGTCCTTTTCTCGAAAATCGAAGTGACTATTTACTTTTCATAACGAGAGTTCACATTTTCCATACTTCTAAATTCTGTTTATTTACATCAGCAACTTGTCACATCTACATTTTTCCTTGATTCTCTTTTCCTTATCACCACATCAAAAATTAAATCATAAAGAAGAGAAAATCATTCTTTATTCCTTCTTTAAAAATATAGATACATCTTAATGGAAATCTATTACATCTCAGATTTTCATTCTAATGAAGGTCTATTACATCTTTGGATCTTTCTATTGATAATGAAGGTCTATTACATCTTTGGATCTTCTTATTGATGCCAGTTCCTTGTCGTCTCGACCTGAAGCAACGAGCCAGACAATGGAATCAACTCTGGTCTTCTTTCTCAAAAAGACGAGAGGAGAACCACAGAGTACAACAGCTCAAAGACAAGTTGTTGTCAATACAACTGGTGGAGAGAAGACAGCCCGCCAGGGGAACTAGGAACGAGATCACCCTTGTGATACGAGTCCTAATTCTCTCTCCACCATCCAACTCTCATGTATAAAGGCTCTTCCTACCATCTGAGGAAGACCCTTCTTGAACATGAAGAGTCCTAAGATGTCTGATTTGAGTGCCAGAATCACATGAGCTGTCTGATGTGGGTGTCAAAAAAATGCTCTTCATAGCATTCAAATCACCAATGCCAGTTCTGAAGAAGCTTATCAACCAAACTTCTGCAGATATGAGCAAAGAAAGAAGATTTAGTAAAAATCTATTAAACTGCACGCCGATCAACAGGCGCCTATCAGCAATGTGCGTCTATTCTCAGAAGCACGAATGCATCTCAATAGTATGCGTTGACCAACTGGCGCATATCAAAATAGTACGCTGATCAACAGGCACATCTCAACAGTATGCGCTGATCAACAAGCACATATCAAAACAGCACGCTGATCAATGGGCGCATATCAACACTGTATGTCGATCAAACAGGCACATATCAGCAGTGTACACCTATGATCGAAGCTAAGCACTGGACCACAGTACGCGCTTATTCTCAGAAATAGTTAGCACATATCAACAGTGTCTACAACATGCAAATCAGTACCTATCTTCAAAAGTGGCACAAAAGAAAAATGCTCATACCATTGGTTCTTTGATTGAGACTTACCAACTTTTGAAGGCGCAGCATGCAAATGAATAGCATATGGACGAAGTGGCGCAAGTAAACTTAAGGATAGTAAGACCTTGTGAGAAGCCATTTGAGAAAGTATGAATGTCTCTTTCATTTCTGGTTATCCTTTTTAAAGTGTTGAAGAATGAAAACGGGCGCATCATTCTAGGAGCCTATTTTGGGAAAGAACTAAACAATAGGTGCCTAAAACCATGTGATAGTTGCCATGTGTCTCTCAAAGAAACAGTAAATATTGAATTCGTCTAAGGAGCGTATCTACATGCACTACTTGGAATCTCAGCCACATAATAATGATGTCAGAAATTATAAATTTTATTATAGAGATGGGGTAAACCCTTACAGACAAAGACACAGGAAAAGAAAATAAAAGTTGGCACGCCTAAACATTATTCCTTTTTCTTGCCTTCATTGGTCTGACGAAGGGCGGCGTCCAATTCTTGCATGTTGCGAACCCCCGAGCGACGCATCAGATTAAGGAACCCTTCTAAATCATCGCGCCCTTCAGAGGATGGCCCACCACTCGAGTGATTGAAGACTGTTGGATTTAAACCAAAACAGTCTAAGAAGTTCACCGTCCTCAGTGACGGGTCAGCCTCCAACAAATAAGTTGTAGGCGTAACATCAAGTTCCGCTTCTGGGGACTTGATTGTAATATCAGCATTTGTCTCCATTTCCTTCTTCTTAGACGCCATTGAAGTACAGAAGTGAAGAATGAGTATAAAGATCAGTCTATATATATATATATATATATATATATATATATATATATATATATATATATATAACCAAATTGACTCTTCACATTCCTCATGGGAAACTGAAAAAATCATCAATGAAAACTCGGGAAGACGAAGAGGAGATCGAGTGTTTTCGAGAAAGAAAATTAATTATGACGACTGGACATTGACTGGCGCAACTTGACTCAGTCAAAACTTTTATAAATTCAAAGTATTTCAAAACTTTAAAAAAAATTTAAGTT
The DNA here is from genome assembly GCA_029216955.1 of Iris pallida. Classification (NCBI taxonomy): domain Eukaryota; kingdom Viridiplantae; phylum Streptophyta; class Magnoliopsida; order Asparagales; family Iridaceae; genus Iris; species Iris pallida. Next base: position 9,592,703 of record JANAVB010040417.1, on the reverse strand, counting down.
TTAAAAACTTTGAAGGGGGTCTTGTAGGGCCTAAAAATTGAGTTGTGCCATGTATTTACTACTCAGCAATCAAATTGTGCCCTAAAAATCAAGCTGTGCCACTGTTATGAAGCTCAGAAATCGAACTGCGCCACTGGTCAGGTTGCGCCAAATATCAGACTGCGCCCCAGTCATATTACGCCAAAGCCTATGTGGCATCTGACATTTAATGGTCATCACTACCTGAAAGCACTGACAACTGACAGCACAGTGTAGGAAGGAAATCTCTTCGAATCCCTCAAAACGTGCCGCTCGAGGAGATTGAATGGATAGCTGTCCTGCACTTCCTGTGTTTTACGCCTAGGCGCAATTTAAACAAATCTCTTAGTTGTGCCTAGGCGCAATCTGAACGATTTCTTCTCAAAATCTGCCACATGCAATTCAACTTGTTGACTGAAGCTCGCACAACCTGATAAAGTTGAGACAATTTTCATTTCCAAAGCAGGATGATGTGGCGCACATGCCACTAATCTCTCAAGACGTGTCTACTACTACGCCAAAATGGACAATTTGGGACACTGTGTGTTGTCCAACAATGACGGAGTAAAACTGTCGTTGATGTTTTAACGGATTAAAACCGTCGTTTAATATCAGATCCCTTTCACTTACGTAATAGATTTGGCTTTGACGTAGTGAAACCGTCGTTTGACATTAAAAATTACATTAAAAAATTAGCTCCTAAAATTTTAGATCCCAATTCTTTTCCAAAACCGCGAAACTCCCCTCCCAAAGCCCGCGCCCACGAAAACTTTTTTCTTCCCTCTCAAAACTTTTCTTCTTCCAGGACTTTTCTTCTCCCCTCAAAACCCTCTCACCCCCCCCAAACCCTAGGTTGAACCGCCGCCGAACGTACCTCCCAAATCATCAGGTAATCCTCTCGTTTATTTTTTATCATTTGTTTTCTAGGGTTTATTTGCTAGGGTTTGTTCTGGTTTGTTATCTAGGGTTTATTTGCTTTATATAGCAAATCCTCCAATTTTAGGATTTGCTAGGGTTTCACCTTTTTGTAAAGATTGGTAGTTTATCAATCCTCTGTTACCGCTGAAATTTGCCACCATTTTCTGAGTCTATTTCTCTCTAGGGTTTAATCTTTTTGTAAAGAATTGTTTTTCCTCAATCCGTTGGTACCTCTCCAATTCACCATTACCTCTGAAATTATTGAAGAAATCGATGCGTTATGAACATAATATCTTGATATCATCGAAGTACATTCTCAAGTGCTTAATCTTTCTGTAATCTAGGTTCAGAATTAATGTTAAACTGGGATAATCTGGCTTAAATGGTGAAAATATGGGATAATTTAATGGCAAGGCAACCTCAACAATATTTGCACTTACATATAATATCTATAATGTTTACTAAAATTTTTGGGATCAAAGAGTAACATTATTTATAGGAGTATCTTGGCTTTGGAATGGTATATGTATTATGTTCATTTGATTTGTAATAGTCTAATAGACCTACATCCAGGTTGGTTATAGGGGGACTTTTAACTATGTAAAATTTAGTAGAATATTTTTTAGGAGATCCATCGTGGGCTGTTGGTATAGAGGAAAATAATTCGTGAATTGATAGATATTGTGAAATACTGAATTATCCTGCTTCGTGGGTGATGAACCTCAATGATATGTAACATGTCAATTGCTCCCAAGGAAGAAAGTCTACTGAAATGGGACTCGGATGAATTGCACTACACCAAAACAGATAATCTGCTTTTATTCTGTCATTGTCTTTCTAATTGTTAATTAAATATGCAGTCACTACTTTTTGTGCTGACTCCTCACCTTTTCATTTTGACTAGGATTTCGGACCCCCACTGTACCTCCATTTTGATTAGGCGAGAAGACCTCCATTAGGATTTCGAACCTCCATCGACGAAGCTACCACTACCGCACCGGGGAATCCTCGACTTCACCTGCTCCATCGAAGCGCAACAGACACCAACGGCCTACCCAACACAAAATTCATCGAAAATAGGTATGGATTTGGGACATTAATGATGATGGTGGATCCTGAGGTTTTGTATTTCAACCCAAAATTCACTTAGAAGATCCTCTTTAGTATAGACATGGTTATCCTTTATGTTTGCAATTGCCTTGATATTCTTTGACCTATTTGTATTATATATATAAGGTACAAAAGAATGTATTGTATCCCTTGACATTTATGTTGAAATAAGAATTTTTAATGCAAATTAGGCTAAAGGGGGTCTAGAACAGACAACATGAGTTATGCCAGTATACCAAAAAAATGGTGCCTTAACTTTTCCTACCGAGTGTTTAAAGTGATTCTGTAATCTAATATAATTTTTGACAATGTACCCAACTATGATGTTTGTGATGGAAATGCTTGGTGACACGAATTCACTAGGTCATTATCAACAATCAACATTTGGCACTATTGGAGGAACTAATATTAATGTATCTTAGCAATCATAGGATCTCAAAGATCCGGTTCAAGGTCAGTACAGTTCTTCATAACAGTGTCATTTACTTTTGCCAGCAAAGCATAGAATAGTACATGACATTACCAATCCTAATGATGTGTTTCTAGGTCAGTACAGTTATCTACCTTTTTTTAATTTCAATATTTGGAATTAGAAACAGTAGAATGAATCTTTGTTATTTTTATGCAGGGTTCATTCGTTGTATTTATGCAGGGTTCATTCGTTGTAATAAATTTAATGGATACATTAAGAAGGAAGGTGCTACTTTTAGTGAGATTTTATTGGCATGGTAAACATGTTGGGTTATCGATACTACACTTGCCCTCATATTGCCTTGGTCCAATTTTGCTTTTTTGGTGTGCTGGTTGGTTTTGTTGTGTTTCTAGTGATACTATTGGGTTCATACTTGATTTCTGATAGATGACTCGGTTGGTATATTTGCCCGTATAAACCATTTCTACATGCCTGGATGGGTTTGTATCTTGTTTTATTTTTTTCAGTTTGATGCAATTTTTTGGTTTACTGGGCAGTTTGCAGCATTTGCTTGGTTTAATTGATTCATATTTGATTGGAGGGTGCTCCTTGGTTGATGCGCTTAAACTGACCACAAATGTTGCCCTACCTCTTTTTTGCCATGTTCTCTCTTGCTTAGACCTAGCTTAATTAGAATTTGGCACTACAGCAAAGTGTTGAGGTAAGGTTGACTGGTGCTCAAGAAGACTTTTCTGATTCATAGCTGCATGCCGGTAGGAGAAGGCCTGGATGATTAGTCAGCTTTACTCATCATCACCTCAACAGCAAGGGAGATGCTCCATGGTGCATCTTTGGAAAGACACTTGTTTTATGTTTCATTTGTTGAACGAGTTAATAACTGTTAAATTTGTAGGTTGGAGATAAAACCCCATATTGCTGCTAGAAAGTTCTAGGACGATGATATATGGAGGACGACTAGGTTACTGAGATTTTTTTTTTGCATATTCAACTTATTTGGACCAAATTAGCAAGATAGGAGCTTTTTTGGGGTTGGGGGGGTATATATTAGTATATATTACATATTGAGCTTCATTATATGGTGAATTTATTGGCTTGGTGACATATCAAACTTATTAGGATTGCATTGTTTTGACCATGTATACATTCATTCGGGCAATATATGGGTAACAAAGGTAGTTTTCATTTTGCAGATTTCAGCGGCCTCCAGGAGCATTGCCATGCGCAATTCTAGGTTTTGAGGCTCTTACAGGTGGCTTAGATGATTTTGGTTTTGAAGATTACCTCAATGGTACTACCACTATGCCTTCAGAATGTTATTTTCTTTTTACCATGCATAATATCTTCAAAGAAATGCTTATCCAAAATTATAAACACTAATCTGAAAAGATAAAACATAAGTTTCTTCTATCATCTTTGATTCAGTTTGTGAATCATGCATATAATTGTTCATTGTGTTATATGTGTGTGCTTTTGCACACTGTATCAAATTGGTGTTGCACAACTGCCTATTGTTCTATAAATACACCAAAGCAAGTTTTTTGTTCTTTAGTAAATGCTAGCTCGTGCTGCTTAGCTCTCACATCTGATCCATATTATAAAATCTGGTCATGACCTGCGTTATAATTTTCTTTTAAACCCCAGTGCTCTCCATTTTAGACTAATAGGGATTTTAGATCAACCATTTAAGACCTTATATCTTGAGCTGAAATCCAACTAGTGTAAATTATATGGTTGAGAGCAGATTTGTTATCCATAAACCAATATCAACTGAGTTCATAAACCACTATTGTAGATTGGATCAACCCCAATGACTTTTGAAATAAAACATGCGTTGGACAACATAAAAGAAGTGGAATTACCAGCCGAAGATGAAGTCATGATGGCCAAGGAAGGAGATGCTTTTTTTTGTGCCTGTTTTGAGCATTTATGTTTAAATTTTACTAACATACATATTCTAGTGAGATTTCAATCCTAGACTATTATTTTTCTTGTCCGCGCTCATTGACCACTTTAAAGTTAATTGGAAGTTATTGAGTTAGAGGTAAATTAAGAAAATAGACAAACTAATCTTCTCCTATTCTTAACATCTTTTTCAACTATATTATGCCTACTTCTAGATTCCCAATCTTGTTCCCTTTTTTATAAGTCTTCATTCTCATCTTTTTGTCAATTACTGAAAGTACACGATTGTCCATTGATTACAATAGCTCTGTTTTATTGTTATTCATTTTTATGCTTTTTTTATTTGCAAGCCTTCATTCTCAACCCTTTGTCAAATTACTGATAGTACATGGCTGTTCAGTGATACGGTAGCCCATCATATTTTACCACTATAAACTTCTAGGCATGTAAGTTACTAGCAGTGCATATTCTTTTGATTTATGTTTGTGTTACAAGTCTTAGTAGTCCATGTAGTCTCGAAAAATGCTTCTGATTACATTATAAAGGAGAATTCATGCCTAAATGTTCTATTATGTATCAAGTCTTGGTAGTCAATGTAGTTTCAATGTCCCAGTTTTACTACTTGATGACTATATATGTTAAATGAGATTTTCACACAAAACACTGTTTCCATGTTTCCATTACTGATGTCTTTTTAACATGTTAAATTTTGCCTCTTTTTAACACTGTTTCCATGTTTCCTTTGGTATGATGGTATTTTGCTCATAATTCTTTAAAGGACTTTGAGGTTAAGTTCTTGAACACCAAACTTTGTAGTAAATGTTCGTGTCTATTCTTTGCGTAATATGATAGGAAAGAGGGGTAAATGCTGATTTATTGACAGTTTCACTGTCTTATATATGAACTTTATTGGCCCTATCATTGTAATGAATTTCCTAGTTATCAAATTCTAATCATCTTAAACTCTTTTCTGCAATATGCATGTTAAGATTCTTAATAAGTGGATCCAAGGGCTTTGAATTTGGAGTATTCAAGCATCCGATCACAAAATTTTGAGATAAAGGCTTTGCTGGTGTTGTTGTGCCTTATTCAACCAAAAAAAAATACTTTCATTCATTTTTCCTTAATTTATTGGAGTATTTTCTTTTCCTATAATCTGATACAGGCCTACACCATGTTTTCTGCACAATTCTTCAACTGATATGGGAGGAAGGGTGAATTTTCTAGATTGCTCGTGCAATTTATGGGGGTTCGAACTTGGAAGCTATCTTTTCAGCATATGTTCTTTATAGTGTGATTCACTGTTTTCTCGTGCAGGGTTGGAAGCTATCCGATATGATGTTCGTGACAAAACGTGGTTTAGCTGATGTCAGCAAAGCGATAGGCAGACAAGTTGATGGGGTTTCATCTGAAGTTGGAGTAAGTTGCTCCTTTGTATTAAACACAACATTCCTATTTTCTCATTGAATCTCACTTTTCTATAATGGTCCATAGCTTCTTACTATATTCAATCGGATCCTTGTTGTAGGTAGCAAATCTCAGTCTCTGTGCAGTTGCTTTAGTTGTCTTTACAATATATATCGCCAAAGAATCTATTGATCGATATCAATATTCAATCGGATCCTTGTCGACGGAAGGGGGATTTGTTCTTTTTTTTTTCTAGGGTTTCCTTTCTAGGATTTGTTCTTGTTTATTTTATGTGCTCTTACTTTTAGATCGAAAGGGAAGGTGGCGATGACAACCGGAGGAGCTAGTGGGTGGTGCTGATAGCGACATCCTCGACGACCTCGGTCGGTCAGTCTATGCCTCCATCGGTCGCAAAGACTTCAGTTGGTATCAATTCTATTTCAGAATTTCATCTTTATACATGCAATAAGTAGCATTGCAATATACTTTTTGGTTGCAATAATTCATAAGCATACACAGGAAGTTGAATATTCAGATGCATACAAAAATTGAGAAGAGGAAAATACTAACAGAATTATATGGACTTGTAAAATATACATCAAATTGAGAAGGGAGAGGAAAATACTTCACAGAAATATCTGGACTTACAAAATATACATGGAAGACTGATCACATGCTATTGACTAATATAACAATTTAATTATGTATAATCTTACAGAAAACTTTTCATATTATGTTAGGAGAAAATACGTGTAACAATTCTTGAGATAGAAAAGGGTACATATATAAAATCTTAAAAGGAAAACCTCCCCTAGCTGCAAAAGTCACCAATGCTACACAACTACGATATGTCTATATGTTGGCTACATGCCAATAAAAGCTTCCATTGCCTCCGTGACAGGGCTTTCATGCTGAGGCAAATTTGTACAGAGGACTACTTCTCAGTGAAAACGGAGACTAGACCGCGATTCTGATGCAATGGCCATTTTTAGGATTTGCCCTTATTTATTTTCTAGTGTTTAATCTTTTTGTATTTTCTCAATACTCTATTCCTTTTAAAATTATTCACCAATTTTTGAATCTCTTTTTCTCTATAGGTCAGCGGTGGAAGAAGGGACTTCTAAAGCTATCAAGCAAGTATTTCGAGGTACAAATCTAATTACTAAGCATATTCTCTAGTTTTTTGTAGATTTTTTATGGGTTTGTTATACTCAATTGACCCAAACTGATATATATTCAATATACCTGGTATAATCAGTAATAATATATGAGATACCTACCAGTATGGTTCCATTTCCTTGTTTGCATATTTTAGTCGGGTATTCATATATTATTTTATTTATAATGAGAAGGAAAGAACTATTCTTTGTTTTTTTTTTAGTCGAGTATTTCATATATTTTAGTCGGGCTGATGATTATAGTATCATGCATCCTCCAGGTACAATCCCCTGGGATCTTGATATAAAAATGATGCAAAATCTTTTTAAATTGTGTTAAATATTTTTCTAACACAACAATATGAGTAGGGTTGTGTTAAATATTTTTCTAACACAACAATATTTTTCTAGATTACATATACTTTATTACAAATTTGAAAACTAACAATCTCTCATATTCAGAGATACGTACCACTGATTTCTTTGTTTGCTCATCTCAGGGAAGGAAATGTCTAAAACTTTACGATTCCATACAGAGATACAATTTGCCTAAAATTTTCTATACGGAGATAATATTTGCCTATATTTTTCTATACATGCCTAGCCCCTCACTTAAGAAAGTGTATTTCTTAGAAGGAAGGGATCCGTTTGTAGGCAGACGATACCAATATGAGTAGGGTTCCTGACATAGTAGCACAGATTTGAGCATCAGTGCTTGTCACCTATGTGTGTATGCTATATATAGCAATAAAAATGAAGAGTGGGTATCAAAGTTCAATTGCAGCATGTTGGGTTCCTTGTGTACTCAGAAATCAGCGAGAAAAATATATGAGAGTGTGTATGTGCATTCAAATACGTGTTTCTATGTGTAGCAGTTTGTGATTCTATGAATTTGTGTCTACGTGCAGCATTTTTCCTGCAAGCATCATAGCTGCAGATGTGTGTGAAGCCATAAATGTGTTATACTACACGTGTGTGGGTCAACAAGTATTAGGGGCAATTTGCAATTTTCTGTGTACATAAATAGGTAATTCTGCTACACAGTTGTGTATGTGCAGACTTCTTGCAGATATATTCCAGTGTGATAAACAGTAGGGGGTGTGCATTAGTGTTGTATATTATCCTTGTAACAGAGTGCAAGAGTGCCAGAGGCACATCACAAGTTAGTGTATCAGTATAATATAAGGAGTTACCTACAACAGTCTAAGTATCCAGGGAATATGTAGTAAATCTTGTATCTAGTATTCAGTTTGATTTGTGAAGTTTAGTTTTAGTACATAGTGTTGGAAAGTGCCAATCCTAGAAAATCTTGTGCAGGATACATAGTTTTTATTGCAGTACATGTGTTTTTTTAATCTTATAACATGCTTCAAGAAGAATAGTCTATGTTGTGATCTTGTGTGGTGTGGCTCTTGTCTCTTGTGTTTATGGGCTTGGGAAAGTCTAATGCTATATAAACAAGAGGTCACAGATTCACTAGTTGTCTCCCTTGTGCTTTGTTGGCTCTATTGAACTTGAATGTGAAAAATGATTCGTGCTTTTGGTAATCATCTTTGTTGTTTAACTGGAATCCTATAAATAGAATATGTTAATCGCTCCTTATTCTGAATTTTGGCTATTTACATATTGGTTAGTATTAGATATTATTTTCACTTCTTTCAATTCAAATCGAAGCAATTTGATGTCTGACTCGGGCCTATATGACATGACCGAAAAAAATTATTGGAAATGATAAATGAAACTAGAGAGCATATTTTAATGGTGCACAATGCAATAACTAATTTGGAAGTCAGAGGAAGCTTGTGACCTGTTTTTCAGATCAACATGTTAGTTTTTGATATCTTAAGGAGAGAGAATTTAAATTTTCAATAATACTACTCAAATTTATGGAATTCTAAATTTCAACATGTTAGTTCTTCCAACATCCTTCCCTTCTTCTACTCCTTTGTACCTATCAACATCATGGTCATCATCCAAGCATTCTCCTTTATCCACATGAACCTACATGTCTTTCTTACCCCACCGTCTCCAGTTTCCACCCTAAGCCTAGCTTGCTAAGTCGAGTTGAGCATGTTGAGATGTGCAACTGTGTAAACTCTTAAAATTTTGACTGTAACTTGAAGAAGACTATTGGTGTATTTTACAATTTATGGTTCTATCACCCATAGTTTTTAGGCCAGGAACTTGGTAATTTTGGGATTACTTGAAGAAGACTATTGGTGTATTTTTACAATTTATTCTCATACCTTCGGTACTTACCAAAAAAGTCTCGGGAATATCCAAAAACAAAGACTCCCAAAGCCAAAGGTATCTAATTAGATATTTACTTGAGACCTGCAGATTCAAGCTGCTATTACTGCTCTTCGCAATACCCGGGGCTTACCATGGCCTATGGGATCATAAGGAAAAGGTTGATGAGGATCTTCTTGACTGGTTACAAACAATGTTTGGATTTCAGGTAAGTGATTCATTAATGTATCTTTTGTTCTTGATAATTTAATCTCTAGGTTGCAACTTTGGAGGATGTAACACAATGATTTTGATGTTTAAATATGCAGAAGGATAATGTGTCTAATCAAAGAGAGCATTTGATCTTGTTGCTAGCTAATGTCCCAATTTCCAAAGCCTGACCAACAACCGAAGGTAACTTATTTCGTTCTTGTATAAGATGGAGACTTATTGATGTTATATAAATTTTAATTTGGTTTGACTTACTTGAGATATTACCTCAGTTGGATGACCGTGCAATAACTGAAGTTACGAAGAAACTATTTAGAAACTATAAAAAGTGGTGCAAATACTTGGATCGGAAGAGTAACCTTTTGTGCGATGTCTTTCATTGTTTAAAGCATTTTTTTAGTTTCCTTATTTATTGTTGATATGATGTTGGTTGGAAAATTTGTCATTTTGTCCCATAATGCACTCAGTTTTGTCATATTTATCAAAAGATCCTATCAATTTAAGTTATGATGTTCTTCTTCACTTGTATCTCCTTGATTTGAAAGACTTCGAGACCATGTTATTCTTCTTACTTTCCAGCATACAAGAATGAAATGTGAGAGGGGCGGAGAACACTTTTTCGATGTCTATGTTTTGTTGGTAAATAAAACACTCTATTTAAACACATTGGTCTCAGGTCATTACCTGGGTCAGGTTGAAGAAAAGGGGCACTCTTCACTTGGGTTTTCTCATAGTTCTGATACTGAAAAGTGACAAGAAATGGAAGGCTAAGAATAGAAAGGATGTGAGAAACACCAAAAGTATCGATTGCAAGTAGAATACCTATGATGTTGAAATGTTCAAACCTGGACAAGAATTGAGTCCAGAATATCATTAGGTAGTGTGTCGATTAGATTTTTTCATCCTCCTTGACTTACAGGTTCAACCACTGATGATTGTATGGAACTTCAAAGGTATCATCATATAATAAAGAATTATCAAACAGTTCTAGTCAAACCAATAAGAATACATGCCAACTCACCCAATAAATGTTGAACCATACCGAAACACCTGCAAAAGCTGTGTGTCGCTGCACCATGTATGGATGCACTTAGACATGTATCTTGGTGTAATTCCAAACATGCAGGAATACAGATGCACCCACAGTAAGGGTTGTTGGTTCTGAACCTTTGATATTTTTTGTACTATAGTTATCCACAAATGTATTTTGAATGTCTAAGACTCTGAACCTTTGGTAACAGTTGGTTGTAACTTGGCCAGGACTGTGTATGGAAGGTTATTCTAGAAAATTGCCACAATAAGAGTTCATTCAATGGCCTAGAGGTATGTTGAACATCAATAAAGTGTGGCATCTTTGTTTATTTGAGGAAATTTCTTAATAAAGAAAAAAAATCTGATTTAATCTTGTGTGTGCAATTATGACCATGAATTCCTTTTCGGAGAACAGTGCATAAAATATGCTCAGCTTGCAGTTTACATCTGACAATTGGATGTTTATTCTATTTCAGAATTTGAAGCTTCTACTTGCATCAACAGATCCCGAGGTTCTGATAGCTACATTGGAGACTCTGTCTGCATTGGTCAGAATAAATCCTTCTAAGTTGCATGTCAGTGGTAAGCTAATTGGATGTGGTTCTATGAATAACCATCTTCTCTCTCTAGCACAAGGTTGGGGCAACAAAGAAGAAGGCTTGGGGTTGCATTCGTGTGTGGTCGCGAACGAGAGAAACCAACATGAAGGATTGTCCTTGTTCCCAGCAGACGTGGAGAATGAATATGATGGATCACAATATCGAGTTGGTTCAATGTTTCATGCTTCATTTTGAATTTAATGTGGCTGCTTCACACAGTTCTGTGGAATCTAGCGAGAGAAGCAAATCCTCTAAAATGTGTCATACACATTCCTGAGCTTCACCTGCACAAGGAAGATGACTTGATTATTTTGAAGGAGTGTGTTGATCAATTCAGTGTACCTGTAGATCATAGGTTCTTATTGCTGACAAGGATTAGGTATACCCATGCATTCTGGTCTCCAAGAACTAAGTTATTGTAAGCTAGCAACAATGGGGTTTCATTTTGATTTTGATGGAATATTGCTATGTAAAGTCTATACTTCATTAGTTAATATAATTTGATTAAGTTTTTTTTTATTGTTAATGATTGTTGATGTTTATATAAAATTCTATTTTTAGATGTATTTCAGTTTTATATAGAGGATGAACATGCTTATATAATTTTGATACAGATGAATTAAAAAAAAAAATTTTTGAATTCTGTTTCCAGAAAAACAACATACCTTAACTATTGAAAAGAAAAAGACAATAGTCGACCAATTTACAGATTATTTGATAGTTTTAGTCTGTTGTTTTTTATTGACAGATAATAACTGTCATTTTTTTTTTAGCTAGGTAGCGACAGTCCAAAACTGTCGTTTATATTTTGGGACGCGCTAGTAACGACGGATGCTCTAACAGATTAAAACTGTCATTTATCGTAATTTACGACGGTTTTGGTCTGTCGAAAAATGTATGTTTTGGCGCAGTGTACTATCCTGTACACGACCACGCGCGTCTCAATCACATGATGCCATGCGTCTAAATACAGTTAGTACACGATTGATTACCTGAATAAAAATTTGTGCAATACGAGGTTGGCGCAATCCAATGTGGCACAATCCAGCCTCGTGTACATCAGAATAACTGCTAAAACAGTTATTTTCAGAACTCTATAAATAGAGTTTCCAATCATTGTTAAGGAAAATCACAGAGATCAAGAACTCTTGCAAAATGGTTGCTACATTCTCAAAGGCTCTAGTCTTCAAGTTCACATAGTCCAAGGGATAAAGTGATCGTCTTCTGATCAGATTTCAATAGTTGTACTTCTCCAGAAACCATTGTACTCTTGTACTCTTTTCAAAAGTTTGTAATATAACAACTTTTTATTTTTGCAAACAAACTCGTATTCTTTTACTGGTTTTCTTGTATCCTACTTCCTTCTGTCCCTTTTGTAATAGAATTATGTCTATTTCAGAGAGATGAATTTGCGTAGTGGACGTGCGACTTATGACGTTGCCTCAGCATCTGACACCGAGCCCAGTGACGACAGGACTCCAGCTCCATCGGCGGACCAGATTCTGGGACATATTACAACCTTCCTGTCGACTCCACCGATTCACGTGGAACCTGTATCGCAGCCTGCACCAACTCACCAGGAGGGTCAGACTTCATCGGTACCGATCCAGCAGGAGATTCCTTCGCCTCCTCCGCCTTCTTTTCCACCTCAGATGTCATGCGTGCCACTTGCTCCCCAGATGGCTCAGCAAGAGATGCTCCAGTTCTTTCAGACGATGATGCAAGCACAGTGGCAACAGACCGAAGCTTTGAGGCAGAGCATGATGACACTCCTAGAGAGGATATATGCACCAACTCACCAAGGGAACGTGGCTGTAGACGAGCATGATGCGGAGTTCAGCCGCACTGAGGCAAGGAACTCGTATGCAGAGACGTTAGAAGAAGTCAGAGTCCAGGAGGCTATCAGCCAGGATCCCTTGATTCAGAGATACCCCGCTACCACTGACGCACTAGCTGGAGGACAACATGGAGGACCGATCAGGCATTCAAGAGAGCACATTCAGCAGAGAGCCGTTCCGTGCCAAGCGAAGGAGTTCAAGACTTGTTACTTTTGCGGCAAGAAGGGGCACATTCAGAAGAAGTACAGAAAGAGGTTACTGTTGTGCTTGAAGTGTGGATCGAAGCAACATCATGCTATGAGATGTCCATGGCGTCGGGACATGAATCAGCAGTTAGTCTCGACACCAGTTCTGCCGGAAAGGAGTATGTTTTACAGTAACTATTTACTTATTATATTCATGTGCTGTTATATATGATGTGTCTAATTTCGAGGACGAAATTCTGTAAGGTGGATAGATTGTAAGTCCTCTGGATTTTTAGGTTTATTTTAAATTTTTAAATGATTTATTTTCGATAAATACTTTCATTATAGTTAGTTTTGATAATTAAATATACTATTCGTGACTTTGATTTTCGGAGCGCCAGAGCTGTCAACCTCTCGAAATGCTCTTTATGATTTTTGATCTAGACAAATTTATCTTCATGTTGATATATCATGTCCCATCCAAACTTGTTTTCTTGTGCTTTATTTGCATTGCAGAACTTTCGGGTTAAATTAGGCCATTTAAATTATTTTTAGTTATTATTAAATTTCCACTTTTATTTTTTATTATCATGTGTACCTTACCATGACTTTCAATTAGAAGCACAAGATTAGCCATTTTCTCCAAACCAACTTATCGTGCATGATCTACTCGAGACACTCTCCGTCTATGACCTTCGTGTCCCACTCAGACACACTCTCTTGTTCTTCATTTTTATCGCACAACTTTTCTGACAATTGACCCAATCCTGATTTACCCCACCGAGTCACATTTAATTCCAACTTGTACTGGAGACACCAATTTGACCCAAACTGGTCGACCCAAGTTATGGACACATACCATTTTGAGTCTACTATACACGTGCCACTTGTGTCCCATCCAATTTAGTCCCCGTGTAATATTATTTATCAATGATTATAAATGGCTAATTTAAGTTATTTAATTATCGGGACCCAATTGTGACCCAATCCGACCCATCGGGACTCAACCCAAGCACCATGATATCTTCCCTACATCATACATACACACACAATACCCTATAAATCCTACAAAACACCAAAACACACACATCACCATCACACCCTCTCTCATTCCTTAACTAATAACACACTTCCATCACCATCACCATCACTATCACTCCCTCTTCCTTCCCTCACCCACCCACAACCAACAGCCAACACACCCCCCCTCACTCCTACGTTCTCTCTCCTCTCTCTAACTCTCTTTCTATAATTAAAGTACACACACAACCATCACTCTCTCTCTCTCTCTCTCTCTCTCTCTCTCTCTCTCTCTCTCTCTCTCTCTCCATATTTTAAACACACACACTCACCATACTCTCCCTCTCTTCTCTCTCCTACACCCCTACCGACAGGAATGACACCCCCTCTCTATTTGGTCCTCTCTCTCTCTCTTCCCTCTCATCTCTCTCTAACACACTTTTTCCCTCCCCTCTAAAATCGAGAACTCTCCCCCTTCCATTTATTCATCATCTCTTCATCACCACCATCATACTTCTACTACTCCTCCTTCTCCCTCACTCCACCACCACAGCCACCACCACCCTCACCGCAGCCTTCCTCCTCCTCTAGGTCGACCACAGCTTCCCTCCTCCCCTTGGCCGAGAGCACCACTCCACCGCATCCACCATCATCTTCATCACTCCCTCTCTTCTTCTTCCTCTTTATCATCATCTCCACCACTCACCACCCTCACCATAGCCTCCCCCTCTTCCCTAGGCCGGCCACCTCAGCCCCTACCCCGGCCGACAGCACCCCCCTCCTAAGCAGCAGCCTTCAATACCACCACCGAGCCCCCTCCTTCTTCAAGTTCTCCTCCTCCGCCTTGCCATTGCTGCTGCTGCCAACTGCTGCAGCTGCTGCCGCATTCCTGTGTGCCGCTGCACGCGAGGTGTAATGCCTATTGTTCGTATTACGTATTTTGGAATACATGTACGTAATCTGACTCGTATTGCTTGACTTCTGGCTTGGTTCGGCTTGTTTGGGTTGGCTTGGTTCGGCTTGGGTTACTTATTGGTTCATCATGAACCAAGGGGGAACCCTTACCTACCACCACCATCCCCATTTATTAGCCCAACTCTTTCTCTCTCCTCATTCACTATTCTTCTTCCTCACCATTACTCTCCACCTACACCCAAGAGCCCTAGGCAAGTGTAATTTTGCTTCATGATGGATCTCAAGTTTTATTGTTCCATTCTCTTCTTTACATGATTATAAGCCTCTTTAGAACTTGGAGTTTTTAATTTTGATGGATAGATTTTTCTAGATCTACTTTATAACTTTTAGTTCATAGAATTTTCTTGGTTTTGATCTACTAAAATTTGTTATTTTCGAAAACTAATAGTTCCATGAGCAAGAGCACGAAATTTCGTGTGAATTTGGTTTTTGATTTACCTCATTTCGAGTTAAAATGAAATTTTTATGGCCAAAACAAGTTTTCTGGATTTTTCATGTCGGCTGAGTGGAATTTTACGCTAGGGACCCTGGAATTGCGTATTTTACGCTGGATATCATCCAGAATATAAGATTTTACGCTAGGGACCCTGAAATTGCGTATTTTACGCTGGATATCATCCAGAATGTAAGATTTTACGCAGGGAACCCTGGAATTGCGTATTTTACGCTGGATAGCATCCAGAATGTAAGATTTTACGCAGGGAACCCTAAAATTGTGTATTTTATGCTGGATGGTACCCAGAATGTGAAATTTTATGCTGGAACCCTCCTCTTTTACGTATTTTGCGCAGAATTAAAATTTTGGCATAAAAAGGGCCCAGAATGACTGTTTTTGCCAAGTTTAGCTATTTTCTAGCCAGAATTTCGAAAAACTTAAAACATGAAAGTTTTAGATCCTTGTCTTGCCTTTCCGAATATCTCTGGATCACCTCAATTTGAGTTCGTATGTGGAAGTTATTCCCCGTCTTCCCTGAGCCGCATGATTCTTCCACAACTC
This sequence comes from Iris pallida, assembly GCA_029216955.1. Taxonomy (NCBI): domain Eukaryota; kingdom Viridiplantae; phylum Streptophyta; class Magnoliopsida; order Asparagales; family Iridaceae; genus Iris; species Iris pallida. Next base: position 9,576,652 of record JANAVB010040417.1, on the reverse strand, counting down.
TTGTACCCTGTTTATATTTAGTTATTGCATATACGTTTATACCAGGTTAAATGTTAATTTTAATATGTTCCATAAAATAATGGTGACCCGTCGTGGTGCACTCTTGGCAGTGAATTTGACATGATATATATCTCGAATGCGGTTGTGACGGCTAGCATGTCATGACAGAATTGAATGGCCTGGACACCGTGGGTGATTGTGTTTGTACAAAATAAACCAGTACTGTCTTGCATCATGTCTAGGATAGGGATCCCTGAGTACCACGGTCAGGGATACCTACAGTAATTGACTAAGGCTAATAAACTAGAATAATTCAGTAGACATGAAGAGATTTCCAGCTACAGGCAATCCCGTTATCTGGGCGCATTAAGTGGACTTGTAGCCTACCGAAGAGTAGGGCTCATTTCCAGCACACAGTCACGTGTTGTATTCTTCATAAATGGACATTCGACCCGGATAACCGGATGGTCTGCAGGGCTTGTGGCTGTTGGGATAATCTCATTGCATCTTGCTAATAGCTAGGCCTGTGATAACCCTAATTAGTTAAAAGTATCAAGCCGTACTCTTGATTGGCCGTGATTGATTGGATGGAGTTTATTCCAGCTTAGTTTTATCCTGTGCAAGATTGTGACATGACATAATTATTGATGCTTGCTTTAACAATAACGATCGGGGGTCCAGTTCTGTTCAGGCGAAGGGTTACAACCCCGGTCCTTGTTTGGTTTAAGGATTGTAACCTGGCTCCCGGAGCAGTTCTGTATCCTCTTTTCGTTATTTGTCTTATTGCAATCCCATGCCATGCTCGTCATGTTTTACCTTACCTTAATACCATGATTATTTATACTGGCCTTAGCAATAAAGATCGGGGTCCAGTTCTGTTCAGGCGAAGGGTTATAACCTCGGTCCTTGTTTGGTTTAAGGGTTGTAACCTGGCTCTCGGAGCAGTTCTGTGTCCTTTTTTCGTTTACTGTCTTCACTGTACCAATAGTATTTGAGACGGGTTTCTATTCAGGTGAAGGGCTGCAACCCCGGTCCTTGTTTGGTTTAAGGGTTGTGACTTGGCTACTTGAATGGTTTCCTCGTACTCAGTTTACTGTTGTTATCTCTATTATTATCAGTACTTTATTTATTATCTTTAATATTCTGTTGTGATATGCTGGTTTTAGTCCCTAAGTGAAGCCTCCTTTGTGGCACTTGCTCTTTCTGGGGTTTGATCCAGCTGGTTTTGTGTGGCCAGATATCGGAGCAGTACCAGAGGATCCACCTGTCTTTCAGCCAGATGGTGAACACCAGGCGTAACCCTGGCAACGAGTGGGTTTCTTTTGTCCTCCCACTTTATTGTAAAAATTATTCTTTTGAGGCGTTTAGCCGACGAGCACGTGTTAGCCCGTATTGCATCTTTATTTACTCTCTGCCTACGGGCTGTAACATGATTGACAGATCCTAGGGTTAATCATGTACGACTGAACTCTTGCTAGTCTTGACATTTTGTACGACTAGTTTCATGATCATTCAATATGTAATGTATGGGACGCCTTGCTATTATATATTTGGTGCTCTGACATCTTGTAACTATTATTGCTTGCTTGAGATTGAGACAATAGGCTTGTCCATGACCATAGGAGACTGTTGGCTTGTAGTTAAACCCTCATGTATCTAGACAGCCGTGACCGTATAGCGAGGTGGGTTGCACTTCAATATACGTAGCTGGCTATGTACGCCCCCGCTCTCCAGTATTCTGGTTCTGGGGCGTTACACGAGGCTGGCCACCGCCGACCTCCCCTATGGCCGACGGACCCAGGGCGCCCCCCTCGCTGTCGGAGCCCCCCCCTCCCCCCCCCCCCCCGCAGTGCATGCGCTGCTGTTTGCTGCAGCTGCTGCGCAAGCCGCCGCAAGCACTGCCGCGCGCTTTCCGCACCGCCGCACGCGAGGCCGGGCACCGCCGGACCACCTCCCCAAGGCCGGCGACCCCTCTAGGCAGCGAAGCGCTCCTCCCCGAGTGCTTCCCGACGTTCTGAAGCCGTACGCGCACATTCTCGACGTGTGACAGTTTTTCGACGTTTCCACGTCGACAGGACGTGTCTCCGTCACGTCGTCGAGACCCCCCCCCCCTCCCGTACGCCGCTCTTGCTGTCGTGGCACTCCCACGACAGAGGTAATCGTCTTCTCCTCCTCCTCGTGTCCGTTTCCTTATACACGTATCCTTGGGTGCCATGGGTTGTTTAGATATGAACTTGGTTGAGAACATGGATCAATGCCTATATATATATATATATATATATATATATATATATATATATATATATATATATATATATATATATATATATATATATATATATATATATATATATATATATACACACACATGTGGATGTGAACATACAAGTTATATATATTTTTTTACAAGTTATATATATATATATATATATATATATATATATATATATATATATATATATATATATATATATATATATATATATATGTGTGTGTGTATATATATATATATATATATATATATATATATATATATACACACACACATATATATATATATATATATATATATATAACTTGTATATAACTTGTATATATATATATAACTTGTATATTCACATCCACATGTGTGTATATATATATATATATAACTTGTATATATATAACTTGTATATATATATATAACTTGTATGTTCACATCCACATGTGTGTATATATACAAGTTATATATATATATATATATATACAAGTTATATACAAGTTATATATATATATATATACAAGTTATATATATATATATATATATATATATATATATATATATATATATATATATATATATATATATATATATATATATATATATATATATATATATATATATATATAAATGGTTTCGAATATATAATATATTTATATAAATGGTTTCGAATATATAATATATATATACAATTCCGTATATATAACTTCCTATATATATTTTTCTTATATATATATATATATATATATATATATATATATATATATATATATATATATATATATATATATATATATATATATATATATTTCCTTATATAATTCTTGTATATATACTCCTATATATATAATTTCATATATACGTTTTTGTATATAATTCCCTTTACATATATATACTTATATATATATTTCCGTAAATATGTATATATTTACGTATATATATTTTCATATATACATCCCCTTGTATATAGCTCTTATATATTTCCTATATACATTTTCGTAGATATATATATATATATATATATATATATATATATATATATATATATATATATATATATATATATATATATATATATATATATATATATATATTCCTTTATATACGTTCCGTATATATATACTTTTATATACCCTTGTATACAATTCCGCATATATATATTTTATATATATATTCCCTTTTATACACGTTTTCGTATATATATATACTTTATATATATATTCCCTTATATACGTTTTCGAATATATATATCGTATATTTTCCTTGTGAGCATGCAAACACTAGTAGTCCCATATCCATATATATGCTGCATAAACTAAATACAAGTCAATCCTCACATTTTGTTCCAAATCTCTTATGAGTAGTATCACCCTTAGTATATTTTTCATGTACGTATACATATATGTACGTACGTATATACGTATACTCTACATTGTGTGTGATTAGAATATAAATCATAGATGTTCTCTTAACGTATCATAATCTTGGTTGTTGTATTTGTAGGTACACCAAACGATACGATCTTAATTGAGGAGCCCGGATCTTCGCTTGCGCCTCCCGGAGTTTCAGGCAAGTATACCTTGCCTTGTATTACTGATTTTACTCATTCATTCGTATTGTGCAGTTGGTAGAGTGGACATAGTTGTGTGTCCGAGAGATGTCTCGGATACAGTCGATGACGACATCGTCATCGAGTCTCATATACTTGACTTAGTCCTAGGTGACATTCCTAAGTTGTGGAATCATAGTCATGATTTTCATGACCTTGACACGTGTTATGATACGGCACTGAGTGAGTTCGTACCATGGCACGGGCTTACGCATCTGGCTAGCTACCAGTGCAAGGGCTCATGCTCTGGTACATAGAATGGTTAGGTTGTGTGACCTCGCATTGAGAGTCGGAACGTTCAAGTGGAGGATACGACTTGTACAATTCTGAGGGGCAGATGAAGACAATTAGTAGGCGTATGGGACAGACAACATTCAGTAAGGGCCATGTCGCTCAGTATTACCCGGTGGGGCCTCGGCTCGTGATCCGACGTCGGCCCGTGCTTCGACGCCAAATCCTTATTTACCTACCCATACGTACTAGGGTTGTCTTCAAAGTGCATTCACTTAGCTGGTTAGTTCACCCTTTACAATTATTCAGTATTTACTTTATGGCATGTTTTCTTTGTATCTTGCTATGTCCCCTTAGGACCTGGTTGCTTTCCAGATTTAGGCGAGCACTTGCAGTTGACTGGGTGCGAACCGGAACTCGAGACAGGACTTGCTGCAGAAGATGACGAGGTGTTCCCTGAGGAGTTCCCTTGACTCAGGGTATGGTGCTGTTTAGATTATGAGCATCATTATCTAGTTAGTCGATGCTCATGACTAGTTATCTTTCTGCTTTCAGTATTTTTATTCAGTGTTGTACTCCGTGGGTTTGTACCCACCAGACTATTCAGTTATATTTATTTTAGACTCCATGTTATTTCCAGTTTTATATTTCAGCATTACTTTCTTTGTTCCTGTGGATGAGATCTAGATGTTACCACTTGTCGGTGTAGTATAGTTATTTTTACAGCGTAGTACGCCTAAGTGAGTCCATTAAATTTGGAAGCTCATTCTAGGTCATATCAGCTGGCAAGGTTATGCCCAAATCCTATATGTTTTGGGAGCGGGGCGTGACATCAGGCCCTACTGCTCTTGAGTTATCTACTGGAAAGATGGGAGACGTTGGTGGTGTCGGTGAGCAACTCTGCGCCTGATGGAGTTGTCACGATGGAGGCAGTCAAAAGTAACTTTTTGAATGAGGAGGTCCGACGCAAGCAAGTGGAATCGTCGCAGAAGTCCGCTCTGGGGGCTTCCCACGGGAAGGGAAGACCCAATTCACAGGCAAGAACAGGGGGGAGTTCTCAGAATCTTGCGATTGTGGACCGCAAGGAGGACTGCTATCACTATAGCGAAAGGGGTCATATCAAGATGAACTGCATGAAGCTCAAAGCTAAGAAAGCAAAAGGCAAGGACGATCAGGAGGATCTCACAGCAATAGGAGATATCATCATCGCAGCAACCGACACAGAGGAACCTTGTGGCATGTGTCATGACGGCGACTAGGTCATGGACACGGGGGCGTCGTATCACGCCACTCCATATAGAAGGATCTTCACATCCTACGGCGGCAGCAAGTTTGGACGTGTGAAGATGGGAGACAAAGGGACGGCTGCAGTTGTGGGCATCGATAATGTGCACTTGACAACGGAGCTCGATGAGAAGCTCATTCTCAAGGGTGTACGACATGTACCGAGTTTGCGCTACAACTTGATTTCGGTATGGAGGCTGACTGATGATGGCTATCGCAGTCTGTTTGGGGACAAAGATTGGATGCTTGCCAAGGGTTCCCAGCAGCTGGCTCGGGGAGATTTGTGTTATGGCATGTAAAGGCTCAAGTCGCTGAGTTGTACAGGTAGGCCACAGACACCGGATGGAGGCTCGAGGGGTGTTCGACAGGAGGTGGATCGTCGAGAACTTGCTGAGGAGGCTCTTCTAGGTGCTTTGAGGGATACGGAGGATTCGGTTCGTCGAGACAAACCGACAGATGGTGGTGAGTCAAAGATTGAGGGTCAGTCTGTCGGTCCCATGACAGCTGGTCGATCTCCAGATGACGGTTGCTCTACGGATCCGGTTTTGGCGACTGGTGGTTTGCCAAAGCTTCGTGGAGCGACATCGATTTCAGCAGTTCGAAGCCAGGAAGGTGATCAAGGTTTGCAGCAAACTCAATCTGAGTCGGGAGTATCATCATTCACACAGTTCAGGGGGAGCTGTGGGTCATCGACGGCATGCACAGTGCGTGATGTTCTGTTCGAGGACGCATGTGTATGGGGGAGCTTCAAGTTCAGACACAAAGGTGGACAGGTTCAGGAGTTCGAATCTCAGGAGGACCGCATCGTCTGCTTGGTTGGGCCAGCCAAGGATGAAGAAGCTCGTCAAAATGTTAACACTTTCCGGTGGAAGACAGAAGTCCGGGACAGGCAGCCGAGACTTGCGGTGAGGCTGATCGTCAGGGACTTCGGTCTTGATCGTGTTATTGATATCGGCAGGATCCCAGTGGTGCAAGAGATGCTACGCATGACAGCTAGCGTCGACGTGACGGTCGAGGAGCTGGAGACGAAGAAAGTTGCAAAGCAGCTCGGAGGATCGAAGATCAGTGGCATGAGGGAGCAGAAAATCTGTCGCATGACGACAGGCATGGAGTCCAGTTGAGGAACCGTGGGGTCAACACCCTCTCATCAGACTGGAGGGAGAGATTGTTGGAGTCCAGTCTGGATTTGGTAATAGCATATTTATGGAGTCTAAATCGATTAAATATTCGATTTAATTTGATTTGGATGTCCATAATTAGTGCTAGGCTATTTTAGATATAATAGGATTCTTATTTGAGGGTTTCCTATTTAAGAGATCCTATTATAATCTAAAATAGGATGTTGATGGGCTATTTTAGGTGTAGTAAGATTCTTATTTGAGGGCTTTCTATTTAAAAAAATCCTATTATGACCTAAAATAGGTTTTTCTCATCCTATATATATGGGGTGAGGGTGGAGGCACAAAGCACAGCACAAAAAGTGGAGATTCGAGGTGCTTGTCCACAGGAAATCTAAGAGAAAGTTCTGCACTTTACTCTTAGGACTTCGCCATTCAAGACAGAAGGAAGAAGAGATCTAATCGAGGGGTCGTCAACTTCGGTTAGGGAGATTGCTACGGTTTGGTGAGCAATTTTAATTGTAATCTCTTTCTTTTCTTCTTCAGTGTGGTGAGGGGGTTGAACCTATTAGGGCAAAGGGTTCAACATTATAGTTTTTGTCAATCTTGTAATTCATTTGAGTTATAGAGATTGAAATTTGTCCAAGTGACGTAGTCACCGCCATATACTTGTCTTTATCTATGATTCATGTCCGTTAGACGAGGGTTGGTTATTTAATGTGGGTTGGCCTAAGTTTCCGCTGCGGCAACGTCTCAGACACGACATCGGAGCGAAAGAGGGCGTATCTGATTCCCAACAAACACAACGTTAACTCCAAACTCCCCTATAAATTGATACCCACCCACACAACCACTGGCGGAGCCAGGACAGGCCCAGTAGGGTCACATGACCCCACTCAACTTTTATATATATATATATATATATATATATATATATATATATATATATATATATATATATATATATATATATATATATATATATATATATATTACTCCCATCTACTTATAATATTACGCGAACAAGTAACAATTTAATGTTTTGCTCTTTTTACTTGAAGTTGCAAGTAGATTATTCATGTCATAAATTTTGTCCTTAATTGTTTTTAGATGACAAGCTTTAATTTGCTCTTAGATGGAGTGAAATTATTTTCTAGTATAACATTCTTCGACTAAAAAATTATAAAGTCAAAGTAATTTTTTTAATCTTATTTTTACTCGAGGGAAAAAAATAATATTTATAAGACACTAGGATGACAAGATTCATGACTAAAAATTGTAGAATCTAAGAATAAATTTTAAGATACATTGAATCTCCTCGATCAAATGGTCAAAATTGATCAAAAATGTCTTGTATGACATGACTGGAATGACATTGAAGTTTATGGTTCTGATTATATTGGATTAGAATTAATGTACACTATGTCAATCGCATTTTGAAATGAAAAGTAAAAATGAGCAGCTACAATAGAAAAACTAGAATAGATGAGCAATGTTAGGTATAGAAAAATAGGATTTGTGACTAATTTATGCAATTACTTTACTCTCTATTTTTGTTATTTTTTTGACTTAAATTTTTTTAATCGATTTTGACCCCGCTGCACCTAAATCCTGCTACGCCACTACACACAGCTACTCTCACTCCTCTCTCCTTCCTCATACTCTCTCTCTCTCTCGTATCTAAATCTCCAGAACTCCAGCAGTAGCTTCTCTCTTCCAGCACTCAAAGTTTCTTTCTTCCAGTGCTCAAAGCTTCTCTCCTCCAGCACTCTAGCAATAGTTTCTCTTCTCCAACAATATTTTCTCCCTTCATGGATCGTAGTCTAAGAATAATATGCTCGCACGGAGGTTAATTAAACGGATTATATTACGAAGGCGGAGAAACCCAAATTTTTTTAACTTATCATAATATTATTTTTAAAAATTTACATAATCTTATTATTGAAAGTTGTTCTATTCATTGCGAATTTATTTTAAAATCTATTTTTGGTTCTAGATGTTGTTTGATAGATGGCGAAGAAGCATGAAATTTTGTTGTGGAGATTCATTCACAATCACGATATATAAATATATTTGTTATACTAGTATCATCAATATTTAATAATAGAAATAGTGAATATTTTTCTGATTATCGGCTTGTTAGTTCAAGTTCTAGTTCTTCCCAACCAATTGTTCCAATTTTCAACGAAAATCATTCAACAGATGAATATGACCATGATGATGATGATGACGATGATGAAGACGGAAATAGTGATGATTTAATTGAAAATGTTGATTATGAGTTAGATGATGATGTTGATAATGTTATCACTTATGAATTATTTATTGGAAAAGAATTTGCTAGTCTTTCTAAATTTAGAAGTTTTATAAGTAATGTAGCAATTCAACATAATTTTAGTTATTCAGCTAATATTATGAATAATGCTCGTGGAATTATATATACTTGTGATCAACCGAATTGTAATTGAAGAGTATATGTCAAACTCATTGGATCTGGTAAAATAGTTAAGGTTGCTAAATTAGAAAGTCGTCATTCTTGTTTAAGTGAATTTACAACCGGACGTCATCAACTAGCTACCACTGCATGGATTAAGATCCGTATAAGTGATATAATTAGAGATAACCAATCTTATAGTGCATCACAAATTGTTAATGATATATATAGAGAACATCATATACATAGTACTCATTCCAAAGCTTGGAGAGCTAAAGCGATTGCATTAGCTAAAATAAACGGTAGTTACAGTGAGGCTTATGCTAGTCTTGAGGAGTATGGCTTCAGAAAAATGGAGACAAATCCAGATAGTAGATATTTTTTTCAAAACTTCTTAAAACAATAGAATCCAAAAATATTTATTTGTTTCAATGCATGCATTGACAAATTTTTAAGAAAATATTTACTGGTTATTAGTACTGATATTACATTTCTTTAATCTAAATATATTAATGTATCTTATTTATTATTTGTGCTTACAATCCTAATCATCAATTATATCATATTGTTTATGTTTAATCTAAATCCAGCCGTTTTTATTCGATTCGGTTTCCGGGTCCAAAACCTAATAATTCCCCTATCTTGAGGTTCCAACACGTAGTGCATGAATCATCACTTATTTGTCTTATTTCGCCTTTTTTTTCCTCAAAAATCTAGTCCATTTTCATCTTTAATTTTGGTTCATTACACATGAAATTACATAATGATCAGGATGCTACTGATCAGCATCTAGCTACTTCGATCAGCTCAGAGTTGTATATATCAATCAGAGCTGGCTGGCCATGGTGTACAATCTAGCTTGTGCCATAATGATATGTACAGCAGCATGTAGCTACTTCTGCAGCTCATTACTACTGCCAATACGGAAGGGAGACAAGCTATCGGACTCGAGGCTACCCAATGTTTTTAAAAAATTTGTCGGAGTTAAATGGATGTGTCCTTTAAGAAAACTAAATTTAGTTTGTGGTCACTTCAAAAATTATTTCTGCAATTTATTCACAGTTAAACATTTGTATTTTTTATGGAGATAAAAAAAAAAAAAAGATTTCTGTCATGCATTTTTTCTTGTGTTTGGTTAAACAAGAAAAATATTTAAGAAAAATTCGTTTAATTTTTTTTAGAGTATTTGGTTGATGCAGAAAATGAAAGAAAAAAATACCAATATTCCAATAATATATGATGTCAACATAATTATAGTCAACAGAATATGAAAAGTTAATTGGTAAAATAAGCAATAACACATGGCTATTTTTGTCATAAATTTTGGTAATAAATGTTGAAAAAGGAGGAAAAAAATGAATTTCATGGATACTTAGAGGAACCATTTTTCTTTCTATTTTTTCGTCAAAAAAATACTTCCAAAATTTGTCGCTACTAAACAAAAAAAAAAAAAGAACAAATATTCTTTTATGATTCCTTAAATCCGTGAACCAAACGAGCCCTAAGATTTTTTTTCCTATAGCTTTTAGTTACTCGTATATAGTCCAGTGCATTTCCCAGCTGTCAAAAAGATGACATGCTGGTCACTCTTATTATTAAGTTCACTACTTAATATATATATATATATATATATATATATATAGAGAGAGAGAGAGAGAGAGAGAGATATCTATGGTCCATCTTCATCTTCCACTATATAATGAGACTTCAAAACGGCTTAAAAATGAGCTGTTTAAGCAGTCTTTATATCATGGTCAATTTTATTTTTTAAAAAATAAATTATGTAAATAAAAGTTGAAAAGTTTAACATTATAATATATATTCAACATGGGAAATCAAACTCAACCAAATAAAAAGAATACCTCCAACCTTAACCACGTAAGTTAAAAGAAATATTTCGCTATAATTGAATAATATTTTTATTATATATTATTATACGTGTAAAGTACGTGCATTTACTAATAAGTTGTAATGCTTATTAGCATAGTTTCACTCCTGAGTGGCAGTTGACCGACCTATATAACGAACACGGATAAATGATGTTCGCATGCTTATGGTTTCAGGTATTGTGTTTGTATTTTCTGCAACATATTTAACTATTTTTGTACTTATTTAAAAATGTTTGTATTTATCCATAAGTACTTGGAATTCTACTATTACTTGGTAGGAAATGCATTCTTTGTGTAAAAATAAACATCCTTGATATTATCTAATACAAAATAAACGCTAACATTCTTGCACTTATTTTCTCAAATAACATGCTAATTTGCTATTTTTGGAGTCTTCCGTTGGTGTAGAATTCTGGTGCACAAATACAAGCTCCGATTTACTATCTTTGAGACGAAATAACTGATATATATAGCCAATTATATAATTATTTCACCCCGATTTTTCGCATTGTACTGACTTTATATTGTAACATTGTTATCAAAATCGATATTCGAAGCAATCGACTCAGCACACATTCCTCCTTGTAGGGACACAACAGAAATAAATTCAAAAAATTAAAGAACACTTCAGAAAAAAATTTAGGACCGCAAAGACAAAAATTACATGGTTCCAAGGATGAGGGTAATTCAGTTCCACTATGAATAATAAAAGAAATTAAAATAACTCTTCTGACACTTATCTGATTACTTTCTTTTTTGTTTAACTTATTCGTCTCTCTTGTGTTGAACTTATTCAACAATTTTTATTGAGCACAATGAGATATCTCTAGTAGAACCTATAAACCCCTTTATATAGCATGTCATATGTCCATATATAAAAATTCAATCTTATGTAGGTTTAAAATTCACTTGTAAATGGTTACAATATATGGAAATCCAATCTCATGTAGGCTTAAAATCCAATCATAAGTAGGCTTACCATATATGAAAATTCAATCTTATATAGGCTTACCATATAGAAAAATTCATGTATGAAAATATATTGTCAAAGTCAAAAATTGTCATGGGCCTATTTTTGGACCCTTTTTTCATATTTCCATCTTAACAAAATTTTGCCACAAAATCGAGCCGACACACTTCTACACCGCATTGCTTCACCAAATTAACCATTCGTCAATCATGTCCCGTAAGTGCTCTCAAGCAGTAGAAAATATACCCAAGAAATCGAGAATATCTCAGATAAAATTACAACGGCAAAGACAAAAATGTATGTGGTTCGGCCAAGATACATACTTTTACGGATATCTATGGACATTTTTTTTCACTCATGAACTGGTTCAAGATGTTCCTCGATCATAACCAAGTCCGCGTCCTGGTCGTTGGACTGCAACTACAGCCGAATGTGGAACTACATCAGCAGCGTCAAGCCCGCCGCCGACACTTCCCTCATCGTTTGAATTCTTGCACCCTCGATGAGCTCTGACACATCGCGGATCCTCTGTTGATGATGAAATAAGATACCAAAGACTCTTCGTGTTCGGGTTTATGCCTAGAAGAGTTTACCTGATAAAATAAATATATTTTTGTGAGATTTATATATATATATTTTTTTAGGATGTTGGACACGATTCTACATTGACCGGCCACGGTACGGTAGAGACACGAAAAGATATGAATATGACAATATTGTGGTAACATTTATTTGTTAAAAAAACTTTATGACATTTTAAGTTCAGTTGAAAATAAACTAAGATAGTGACACCCACACCGCTACTACGAACTACTGTAGCCTCGTGCTGTATATATATCAGGAAACTCCCCTAACGTAGGTCTTATATTCTCCGCTTAAATTTGGAGCGTGGGTTGAGCTTTTAACTGAAGCTGAGGAAGAAGATTGCAATGGCGCCATCCCCTCTGAAAGACCTCAAGATCACCATTCATACCACCACCATTCTATACCCTTCCGAGCCGACGAGGAGGAGGTCCATGTTCCTCTCCAACATAGACCAAGCCCTCAATTTCCACGTCAAGGCCGTCCAGTTCTTCCTGGCCAACCCGGACTACCCCTTCGAGTCGGTGGTCGAGCGCCTCCGGTCGGCCGGGGAGAGGCTGCTCGTGGAGTACGATTTCCTGGCAGGGAGGCTGCAGTTTGGCGAGGACGGGAGGCTCGAGATCGACTGCAACGCCGCCGGCGTCGGCTTGGCCGTCGCGTCTAGCGAGCTCAGGCTGGAGGAGCTGGGGGAGATGTACCCTAATCCGGTGTTCCGCCAGCTGACTCCGATGCCGGAACTTGGGGACGATCAACCTATCTGTGACTTTCAGGTAACCAAAATTTGAAATATCTCTCTCTCTCTCTCTCTCTCTCTCTCTCTCCCTACCGAAATAATGGGACTGTAAATTAAACTGTCGTTTGTAAATCCTATACTAAATTAATATGTTTGTTATAAATATAAAAGTAAATTTGAACGTGCCAAGGATTCGAACCCAACGAATCAAAAGGAGAGAAGAACTATTTAATTATAGTTAGATAATATTACATAGTTAATTAATTAGTTAAATTTATTTACTTTTTAACTTTTAATTAGGCAAGGATATACGAATGATTTAGACGGCTAACTGTTTTAATGTCTTTTTATAATGGTCATAACAGATATATATATATATATATATATATATATATATATATATATATATATATATATATATATATATAATATATATATATATATATATATATATATAACAAATTTAATTTAAATATATTTAAAATATTTTACAATAATAAAAAAATATTTTTTACATATGAACTTGAATTTTTTTACTTGTATATATATTAACAGAAATTAAGAGCCTGCGGTCTCTGCCCGCGAGCGTGACCGTGAGCTCACGTGTCTACCCACCCACCCCCCCCCCCCCCCCCCCACCCCAATGATCCACCCCACTATTTGCGTGGGGCCCACCACTGGATCCCTGCCAATAAAGAAGCGCCATGTGGACCACGGGCCAAAGTACGGGTCAAAAATAAGGTCCACGTAGCATCACCCATATATTAAAGACAAATATACCTTACATGTATTACACATGAATAATGCTATTTGTCCCTCCAAATTGTACTTCCAAATCGTCCCTCCTTACGTGGCAGCTGACATGACATATAGATGTGGCAGCTGACATGATAAATTTTAAAATTAAAATTAACATTAACATAAAATTAATGTTAACATTAACATTAAAATTAACATTAACATTAATATTAACATTAATTAATATTAACATTAAATTAACATGGACAAAATTGGATAATTAATTTTTTGGGTTAAAATTTGCCATGTCATCGGCCATGTCAGATGACACATAATATTATTTAACATGTCACGTCAGCTGACACATAAGAAAAGATGTATTGGAGAGACAATTTAGAGGTACGAATAGCTTACACATATACTGGATGGACACTCTAAAATATGATAGTATACACCAAAATTGACCGAGCCATAATTTTAGTTTATCCAGGGCTAAGCTTAAATTATCTTGAATTTTGTGCGCGCAGGTGACGCAATTCAAGTGCGGCGGCTTCGCGCTGGGCGGGTCGGTGAACCACTGCGCAATGGACGCGTTGAGCTACTACATCTTGTTCCTCAACCTCGCCGCCCTGACCCGCGACAAACCCTTGGCCATAAGACCCATCTCGGACCGCAAGCTCCTCGCAGCCAGGTCCCCTCCCCGCGTCACGTTCCCCCAACCCGACGGCGTGAAGCTGGAGGACATGGAAGTGCCCCTAACATCGACGTCGAGCGCTCTCCAGTTCAGACTCTTCCACCTCGACTCGAGCCACATAGCATCCCTGAAAGAGAGGGCGCTGGCAGGAGCCGGCCCCAAGCTCGTGACCAGCTTCAACGTCGTCGCGGCGCACCTGTGGCGGTGCAAGGCGCTGGCCGCAGCCGCAGCCGCAGCCGACGAGGCCGGGCCGGACAAGACTTCGACCCTCCTCTACGCGGTGGACATCAGGGAGAAGGTCGAGCCCAACCTGCCCCTGTCGTACGCGGGGAACGCGGTCCTGGGCGCGTACGCGCGGGCGACGCTCCGGGAGCTCGGGGCGGAGGGGTCGTTCGCGCTGATCGTGCGGCGCGTGTGGGAAGGGAAGGCGAGGATGGGCGACGAGTACGTCCGGTCGGCGATCGACTGGGGCGAGGCGCACAGGGCGTACCCGACGGGCGACGTGTTCGTGACGTCGTGGCTGGGGCTGGGGTTCGCGGGGATGGAGTACGAGTGGGGCCCGCCGAGCTGCTTCTGTCCGCTGCCGCATCCCGGGAGGGAGCTGATCGTGCTCTTCCCGAGGGCTCAGGGGAAGGGGGGAGTGAACGTCATGGTTGGGCTGCCCGAGGATGTCATGAACAAGTTCCAGGACATGTTTCACTCCTTCCTTCCGCAACCTCGGCTGTAGCTATATATAGCAATCGACAAGGATGATGATGAAGTCTCTCTCTTGCATGTTATTTATTTTATTTCGAGAAATTAATATTTAAAACTATCTATCGATCCCTAGCAAGCCTCTGGAGTATGACGTTGGTTTGTGTTTGATTGTATCCATGATAAATGAGAGTGAAAAATTTAATTACTGTAATAATTAATCTTTTCATGCATGGAACTGCAATGTTGCTTTGATCGACTTTAATTCCTCAAAGGTACTTATCTCTACTATTATAAATGGACTTCAAAACGGTATAAAATTGAACCGTCTAAGTCGTGTGCAGGGACGGATCCATGTATATCTCACTGGGGGATGAGGCTCCCACTAAAAATAAAAATTTGAAAAAATAAAAATTTGCTGGGAAGCAGCATCTATGGATGGGTGTACTGCAGGGAGATTGGGGCCCAATCAAAACAAATTGAAAAAAGGAGGAGGAAAGCAGTAGCATATGCCTTACTGTGTGGTGCCCCCCCCCCCCCCCCCCCAAAGTTTTCACACAAAAAAAGGGCAGCAGCTACTGCCTCTTAATTCTTCTTTTATTTCGTCTCTTCGTTTTTCTCTTTAGTCGGTATCTGAGCCCACGAAAAAAAAATATTTACAAAGCAACTGAAGAAGCTATCGGAGGAGCAGAGGACACGGAGTAGAAAACTCCCAGAGAACAATTTCTATATTTTATTGTATAAAAACTCGTAGAGAACAATTTTTACATTTTGTATTAAATATCAGTCATTTGTTTGGGATGATCTGTGTGTTCAATTTTCAGTTCAGTACTTTCTTCATATATATTCAATTTTTTGGGACGTTGTCTCCAGACCCCCAATAAATGTGCCTCCAGTATAATATTATCCTGGATCCGTCACTGGCCGTGTATATCATCAACCACTTAAATAAATTTAAATAATAATAATAAATAACTACCTAAATACTCCACTAACTATTTTTAAAAAAAAATTAAGTATTTAACTATCTAATAAAATATATTTACAATTAAATAGTCTAACTAAAGTGGTTAATGTAGGAGATTTTTTTTTTCTTGAGTTCAAATCCTAAGTTTGATAATTTTTTATAATAAATATTTATAGTTAACTTTTTAAATATTTTTTTGCATGTGCATTTGCATGTGTTGATTACTAGACACTAGTATATATGTAATGAAAGCTCCCATGTTTCTCTTTTATTACTCGTATCAATGTTATTTAAGCAGTTAGTCGGATTAGGTGCAGTCAACTGCTTCCCACATTAGCTAGACTGTATACAGAACACCATCACCATCAAATACCGCTCCAACAACTTCGATGATCACCTCCAAACCGCCATAAACACCCCCCTCTCTCCTCGAATGGAATGTTGTTTATTACCCTCGGGCTCCCCTCCACTTCGACTCCATCCCCTCATAATATATATATGGATGGATATAGCAGTGCATAGGGGGAGGATTGTTCCCTTTTTTCGGTTGGTGAGTCCTATTGTATCTCATTTGATTTATGCTGATAATTTATTGGTGCTACTCCAACCTTCCATGAGGGGAATGAGAGCGCTCTCTGACATTATGGAGGAGTTCGGGCGGCTTTCTGGGCTCCAGTTAAACCGGGAGAAGAGCATAGTCTACTTCAGCTCCCGGTGTACACTTCAGGAGGAGAGAGCCTTCGCTTTAGGTGTGGACAGAGGCGAACTTCCAGTGAAATACCTGGGGGTCCCGCTGACGGTCAACTATGCCCGAGAGCAGGATTGTCACAGCTTGGTGGACTTTGCTCAGAGGAGAGTGGAGGGCTGGCAAGCGGCGGGGCTTTCATTTGGGGGACGGATTGAGTTGGTGCGGTCGGTCATTGCTGGCATCACTATGTTATGGCTCCAGTCTATTCAGATCCCCACAGCTACTATTCGGAAGGTGGAGGCTATTTGCGCTAACTTCATCTGGAGGGGAGGGATACATGCGATATCCTGGGATCAGTTATGTCGGCCTCGGGAGGAAGGAGGAGTTGGGTTGAGGCCTCTTCATGCGGTTAGGAAGGCAGCTTGTGTGAAGATGGTCTGGAAATTCATCAAGGGGGGTCGCTCTGGACGGACTGGATGGCTAGCAGATACTTACGGAGGACCAACTTCTGGGCCTGCAGGATAGACAACAATTTTTCGGTCACGTTTAAGGCCATCCTGAGATGTAGACCGGTGCTCCAGACCGCTATCTGCAGGCGCATGAAGGATGGGATGACTACCGACCTTTGGCTAGACCCTTGGTTGGGTTCCAGATCCCTTCTCGAGATATTGGGAGGGCAGCTGGACAGGGAATCGGGAAGGGGGCTCACATGCAGCCGGATCATTAGAGACGGAGTTTGGAGGCCAGAAGGATACCCATTTACTGTCCAGCTTGCAGCAGAGATACACCTTATTACCATTGACGCTAGCCAGACGGAGGATACATGGAGCTGGGCCGGCCCAGGTACGGGGGGCGGGTCAGGTCTATTCTGCTTTCGTAGCTGCTATGATTTGGTTCGGACCCACCACGACCAGGCTGAGGAGGTGGACTTCATTTGGGGCAAGGGCATTGCACGGAAAATACAACTATGTGCTTATCGCCTTCTCCGGGGTAGATTGATGACGAGAGACAGACTCCTCCGGTTTGGAATGCAGATCCCGGATGCCAAATGTGTGCTATGTAATGATGAAGATGAATCTATGGGACATCTCTTCTTTGGTTGCCCGGTGACCTGGCATATTTGGACTGAGCAGTGTGCACAGCTGAGATGAGGAGTGGAAATGGACCGGGACATTCGGAGCATTCTCAGCTGGATCCGAGATCACAGAGGACGGAATCCGGGGTGGGCTAGAAGAGCCAGAGTTCGTCTTGCTGCGTCTGTTTGGCACATCTGGAAGGAGCGGAACAGACGTATATTTGAGGGCTTGACTACCCCCCTATTGGAATTCTACATAATATAGAATTCGATGTATCTGTAATGACCCCATAATAGTATTATTGGGGCATGGAAAGTTGTGATGTTGTACTTTAATACCTTTTCCGCTATATGCGAGGAATAAATTCATCCTTATTCAAAAAAAATATATATATATATATATCTGTGTGTGTGTGTGTGTGTACGGGTCCCACGGAAAACCTTGCCGGGGGAGGGCGTGTGGAGTCCGCGCGCATATCCGTTCGATCCAACGGTCAGAGAGGACAGGGCTCCCGCGGAACTCCACGGACATGACTCTCGGACTCCAAATATATATATATATATATATATATATATATATATATATATATATATATGGGTCCTTCTACAATACATGGGATGTATCAATACATTCCAAAAAATTGTATTGAAAATGCATTGGAAATTGTGAAAGGTGTTTACTTTGACTTTAGCTTTAATCTGAACCATTGAATCAACATCCAATGATTCAGATTTGGAATATATATATATATATATATATATATATATATATATATATATATATATATATATATATATATATATATATGAAGCGGATCAAAAACCCTCCTTAGAAAACTCCCTAAAAATTCTCTCACTTCCAGCCGTCCATTTAATGTTAATATTAATGTTAATGCTAATATTAATGTTAATATTAACATTAAATACTAAAATTCATTAAACTTAACATTAAAATTAATATTAACATTAACATTAATATAAAAATAAAAAAAATTAATATTAACATTAACATTAATATTAATATTAACATTAACATTAATATTAACATTAAATGGACGGCTGAGAGTGAAAGGTTTTTTAGGGGGTTTTCTAAGGGGGACTTTTGATCCGCTCCCCCATATATATATATATATATATATATATATATATATATATATATATATATATATATATATATATATATATATATATATATATATATATATACACACACACACACACACACACACACACGTGAACCAATAATTTTTTCGGGTTTGTTTCATACGGACCCACTACTTTTTCATTTTCAATAAAATAGCTTCTTTCGTGTAACCCGGTCGACCTGGCCAGTTGGACCACCGAAACATCTGATCCAGCTTATTGTCTTATTTCTTTCTTTTATTTTTTCAAAAGATAATGCAAAATCTATAATCTATAATGTATAAATTGGGGCTCCAAATTGAGCCTTATTATTCTACAAAATGAGTTCATACTTTATGAATGTAGAAAATTTGAGGTCCAGATTATAACTCATGTGGCTGAGATGTGATTATCATGGGGCTCTAATTGAGCATTATTACTTTTCTACAAAATAAGCTCCTACATTATGAATCTATAATCTAGAAATTGCATTGAACCTTACTATTGATTCTCTAAGAGTAGATGAAGGTCAAAAATTTATCTTGAGACCCAAATTTGTAATAAAAAAATAAATATAGAATGTTTTTATTTTATATGAGAATAGTAAACAAATAAAATTTAAGAACTAAATGTGATGAATAGATATAGGCCCATGTGTCATCATTTCTTTTCTTTTTTTTTCAGAAAATAATATAAAATATAGAATCTATTAGTTGGGGTTCCAAATTGAGCCTTACTATTCTACAAAATGAATTCCTACATTATGAATGTAGAAATTCTAAGACTGAGACTATAACTCATATGACTGAAACGGAACCATCATGAAGCTAAAGTTGAACTTTATTCTTTACAAAATGGACTACTATATCCTGAATCTAGAAATTGAAATGTGCCTTATTGTTGATGCTCTTAAGACCTGTTTGGTAAACTGTAAGCGTATGAAGAGTTGGCTTTAGACTTTCAAATATGGAAAAAGGATAGGAATCAATGGATTTTTTTGCCCCCCTAGTATAGGATAAATGTGTTTGGTTAGGATAAGAAAATGAGAAGTGGAAAGTAAAAAAAGTATACAATAGTAATAAAAATTACTTTAATTAACATTAATAAAAATGTTTGCTTAATTAGTTAATTATTCGAATTATATAATCAAATATTAATATTAAATTAATTATTCTTGTGTGAGAGAGTGATTTAGATCGTTGTAAGTAAGGTCATCATGAAGTTGCATGATCGTTTGAAGGTTGACTTACGGGCAGCCCAAGCCCAAAACAGAGCCCCAAGCCCAACAATATCCGATGGGCTAACTACCCAAACTTTTCCCTCCAGCCTCCACAATGCGTGCGCGTGGGATGGCGCGCTCCCCGTCCCAACTCAAACCCCTCCTTCCCACCGACAACTCCACCATCACTCTCTTCTCCGAGCTCCTCCAGACCACCATCGACGCCGCCTCCCTCCGCCTCTGCCGGAAGGTCCACGCCCTCCTCCTCAAGTTCCCGGCCTCCTCCTCCGACCGCTTCCTCTGCAACCGCCTCGTCGACGCCTACTCCCGCTGCGGCTCCCTCCGCGACGCCCGCCAGGTGTTCGACGGAATCCGCCGCCCGAACGCCTTCTCCTGGAACGCCATCATCGCCGCCCTCGTCCGCTCCTCCTCCCTCGACGAGGCCGAGGCCATGTTCCTCGGCATGCCCCTCCCGGACCAGTGCTCCTGGAACGCCATGGTCTCCGGCTTCGCGCAGCATGGGCGCTTCGAGCAGTCCCTCCGGTTCTTCACGACGATGCACCGGGAGGATTTTGTGCTCAACTGCTACTCTTTCTCCAGCGCGTTAAGCGCCTGCGCCGGCCTGGATAACTTACGGGCCGGCGTGCAAATCCACGGCTTGATATCGAAATCTCCGTTGGCTGACGATGTCTACATGGGCGGTGCGCTCGTCGACATGTACTCGAAATGCCGGCATCCGCTTGAGGCGAGACGAGTTTTTGACGACATGCCGGAACGGAATGTTGTGTGTTGGAATAGCCTGATTACTTGTTACGAACAGAACGGGCCCGTGGAAGAGGCTTTGGTGTTGTTTATGAGGATGATGGAGTGTGGATCCGAGCCGGATGAGAAGACGATGGCTAGCGTGGTGAGCGCGTGTGCCGGCCTCTCGGCATTCTGGGAAGGGACCCAGGTCCATGCTCGTGTTGTTAAGGTTGGGAGGTTTAGGGATGATTTGGTTGTTGGGAATGCGCTAGTGGACATGTATGCAAAGTGTGGGAGGATTAGGGAGGCGAGGATGGTGTTTGACTGCATGCCGGTCAGGTGCATGGTGTCCGAGACTTCAATTCTTAGCGGGTATGCGAGGCTGGCGATGGTGAAGGACGCGAGGTCTATGTTTTCCGGGAGGACGGAGATGAATATTATCGCTTGGAATGCTCTTATTGCGGGCTACACCCAGAGCGGAGAAGATGAGGAAGCCCTCTCTCTGTTTCTTCAGTTGAAGAGGGTGCCGCTCCAGCCAACCCACTACACGTTCGGGAATGTTCTAAATGCGTGCGCCAACCTTGCGGATCTTGAACTCGGCAAGCAAGCGCATGGGCATGTGTTGAAGCACGGCTTCCGGTTCGAGGTGGGATTAGAGTCCGATATCTTTGTAGGGAACTCGATTGTGGATATGTACCTAAAGTGTGGGTCGATCGATGATGGTTCTAGTGTATTCGAGAGGATGTACGGAAGGGATAGGGTATCGTGGAATGCTATGATCGTGGGGTATGCTCAAAACGGGCGTGCCGAAGAGGCGTTGCATCTTTTTAGGAGGATGCTGAAGTCGGGTGAGGTACCAGATAATGTGACGATGATTGGAGTTCTCTCTGGATGTAGCCATGTGGGAATGGTGGAGGAGGGCCGTCAATATTTTAAGTCCATGAGCGAGGAGTATGGTTTGGTTCCATCTCAAGATCACTACACATGCATGGTCGATTTGCTAGGACGGGCTGGTTACCTTGAAGAGGTGAGAAAGTTCATTGAGGAGATGCCAATCGCGCCAGATTCAGTTCTATGGGGTTCATTGCTTGCTTCATGCAGGGTTCATGGAAATATGGAAATGGGGGAATGGGCAGCAGGGAGGCTCATGGAGCTTGATTTGGAGAGCTCCGGAACTTACGTTCTTCTCTCAAACATGTACGCTGATACGGGGAGGTGGACAGATGTTCGGAGAATGAGGAAGCTAATGAAGCAGAGGGGAGTCATTAAGCAGCCGGGATGCAGTTGGATTGAGATTGAGAGGAAGGTTCATGTGTTTATGGTCAAAGATAAAATCCATCCGAGAAGGAAGGAAATCTATGAAATATTGAAAGGTCTAAGAGTGCAAATGGAAATACCCGGTCTAGATATCACTGCAGACTTACTTCAAGATGGAGATTTGTCTTATGCTTGCAGCTTTTAATGAAGGAAAACTGAAGAAAAGCAGATAAAGTGGTTAGATATGATTAGGACTCGAGGGTAACAGTTGGGGATTTCGTTTCTTTAGCAACACAAGGCAGGTATGCTATTTTCTTTGATTTCACGACTGATTAATTTCTTACTAATTGATCAAGGGTTACCTTATGGTGTCTCTGTTACTTCCAGTTGATTTCTCTAAGACCTGTAGAGAGGGACCTATTGGAAGTTTTGGAAAGTATGCATTTGCTTTTGCATGAGCTTGATATTTAGTTGTTCTCTTGATGCCCCCTACCTGGAATGGGGAAACTGGTATGGAAATAGGCAAACTTTAGCAACAACCCATGGACCATGGAGCAGACTGGTCAGCACCAAATATAGTTCTACCCATGGCTTGAATTTGACCAGACCAAGGGATGCTCTTTGGCCTGGAGAGCTGCATGTAAGGGAGAGTCAGGTCAGTTCGTCAAGTGCAGAAACGAAGTAGTCTTTGTTTCAACCATCTCTTTCAAATAGTACGGACTTGGAGCAAGCTCCAGAAAGAAGTGCATGCTTTCTCAACGATAATTATGTTTCCTAAGGTTTTGTGACCAAGACTCGTAAAGAGCCATTATGATCGCAACAAAGACACATCAATTTTGTTTGGATTTGACTCATATTTAGTGATTCTAATAGTACTAAGATTGGAGCAAAGTCATAGTCCTGCATAGTCAATGAGTTTCTAAATATGGAAACTTATGTCATGCCTACTTAAGATTATATATGTATGGACACATGATATGCTATATACAGGAGCATAGGGTTTGTTGTGTGATAGAATATTGTGCTAAAAAAAAGTATTGGGTAGAACATTGTTGAGAGAAAGAAATAGAAAGGTTGAAGAAGAGAGAAATTGGGTTTCTCGGATCTTCCTGGGTGTAATCTATGGGGATTTTTTGGGTTCTCTTTGTGTACTTTTCTGGTATTGAGGGTTACGAAGTTGTCTCTTGTAAAGCCTTGTAATCTTATTTAGTAGTGATATCGCTCACCCGGTGATTTCTGGTTAGGGTTTTTCACCTAATTCTTGTTTGTCTTGAATTTTGTGATCTTTATTTTTCTTTATAAGTAAACCACCGTGTTTGGTGTTGCAGGCATCCTTTCGTTGCAGACGCTCATCTTGGGGGGTAGGTTCCGTTTTTATTCTCAAAAAAATTGATATGGAGACAGAAAGCTCAACACCAAAATTTTGGTAGGTTCCACAATTTGTTGAGTGGTGACTATTCTAGTTGGCCTGAAGGGTTTGGTTGAGATCAAGACTTGATATTTAAATATGTAAACGCTAACTGGTGATTCCAAAATTTGAACTTAATATAATGGAGGAAGTATTTAGAAGAGGAATATGCAGTGATGAAACTCACTCCGGAGAACCTAGGCTAAGCCACCGGAAATATTTAAATTTGGCTGCCCTCCCTTCCAGTCTCAGCAGTCAAAATGTATTGTCAAGGGCTCATAGCGGACAATTCCTAAATATGGATTCTGCAGAAAGAAGCAAATCATTTGAACCATGATACTGATCTTAGCAGATTGAGTAAAAGATACCCCAAATTGAGCTTTACGTAAGATAGTCATAATCTGGTTGAGCAGTTGATAGTATATAGTTGCACTATCTGGGGGAAGGATGTTGGTCATGTGACTTTCTCGAGTTTGAATTTTATATAATGTTTCTGGGTTTCTGGGCCACAAAGATTTGTCTCGGATCATTTCAGTTGTGTCGACATCAACAAGCATGTCTGATTCCGAAGACTATCAGTGTTGATGTTAGAGGGAAAACAGGTGATAAGTGATTTTAACTGAGTTGGATTACTGCTGCAATGGCAAGGGCTGATAATCTTGTTTTAACATGAGATAAACCCTTGCAATTAAAGATGGCTGATAGACAGTATGCAACAGATGACTGAGATTCAGCTATTTTAAAGGAACAAGTGGTGTAAGTTAAAATATAGTTGGTTCTTGAAATGTTTCAACTGTTAATATAGTTGGCTTTTAGAATTTATGGAAAGAGCAAAGTGGTGGAACTCAGTAAAACTTTGTAAACTTTGATGCTATCTTCCTATGGATCTAGAATTTCACATGCCTGCAGAAGAATGGAGCAGAAGGCAAATTCTTCTGAAGCTACCAGCAACGGGTCAGTTATTCTTCTGAAATATGTTATTCTGTGATGTATCTGTTGTTGACATTTACCTTTAGTTATGAGAAACATAATTTGTGCTTTTTATACATGCGAAAGTGCTCGACTATAAATTTGAGATGACACGAGAACTTTGACAGGACAGTGATAAATTCCTGGATATATGTAAAACCTCAGTTTAACTAAAAATGAGCCACTGAGACGTGTCTATAAAGTTTGATAGCCGCAATATAATCTTCTTCATGGATCTAGTTTATACAAACCACTAAGTATTACAATATGAAGCTCAATTCTTAACGTATTGCTTGTTCTTTTCCTGTCTTGACTCTTGCTACAACATGTCCAAATGATACTAATACACCAAAATTGGGTTACAGTCAAATACTTGGTGGGGGTTAGGTGCTAGTTGCAATTTGGAATAAGAGGCGGCAGTTGCGTAGTCTTAAGGAGCTACCACGGCTATGGTTTCAGAAGGCAAGGTGCAACTTCTGGGAGAACATCCTGTTTTTGTGAATAGGCCTGGAATCTTGTACTGTTCAATTGTTGCATGTATCTCTTAAGCAATAAATATTTCAGATGCCAGGTTCTGAGTTTTTGAGTTTGGGGTCCTATCCGTCCTATTGATTTTGGATTATGACTTTGGAATTCCTCCATCTTTTTGAGCTTGAGAGCACAAGCTCAAGTCTAAGAATAAGCTCCTTAGCTAAACAAGTCCGTGCCCGAGCTTAGGGGTATTCAGTTCGTGGCTGCTCATTTTTATTTATATATCTATAAAAAATAAATCTTACATTGATAGGTTTGTTATGAAGTTGGTATAAACACTTTTAGTTTGATATTAAACTTATAGCTACATTTTTTGTTTGGACAAAGCTCATTTTCTTATAAACAAGCTTACTTCGCTTTAGCTTGTCTAATGCAAGCTCATCAAGTTTTTAATTTAAATGAGTCGCTTGGAGCCGTGTAAACCCTCCCAAATTTACTATTTTATTGTTTATTATTACAATAAATTTTACCTATGTTAAATTAAATACGTGTTAATTTACACGTATTTATTTTGTATATGCTTAGTGTTTATTTTTTATTTTTTTAAAAACTTCTAAAATTGCTAATATTAATTTGTATACGTAAATTATCATATGCAATTCTCATAAAATATATTTTTCGTATGTACAAATTTTATTAGAATTTATTGTGATATATTAGCATTTATTTTAATTTTATTAGAATTAATTTTGAATTTATTTAGTATTATATGTTATAGATAAAGTTTGTATATATATATATATATATATATATATATATATATATATATATATATATATATATATAATTCTTAAATATTTCTTTCCTTTTCCTCTTCCTGGCTAACCAGCGCACAACCCTCCGATCTTTAGTAAATTTCAACTCCTTTCCTAATCTATTCTCCATCAAATCTCCTTAATTCCCATTCATTCATAATAAATTCTTTCCATTCATATTCCCTAATAGTCATTCCTTATCAAACTTCCTTTCCGTTTCGAACAAAAGAGTCCGACCCTTGTATTTTATTAGTTTTCAAAACAAAATTTTTGAGGAACTTCATCCATAACATCTCCAACCCCTTCACCTATCTCCGGCGACCTTCCCCGCCCGCCGTCGACCACCGCCACCGCTAGAGCAGCGCCGGAACAGGCCGCGCGCAGCCCCGCACGCAACATTAGCCGCGCGCAGCAGCGACCCGAAACCCTCGCCTTCGCGTCCCGATTTCTTCGTCATTTCTCGATCGTTTTTCGTTCCGCTTTCGCAGGTTCGAACTCAACCTAACCCTCTTCCAGTACCTTCAATTAGTTTATTTTGATCTGCATTATTTATGTCTATAAATCGTGATGAAAATCAAGAAAAATTTCGTTTTTCTGAAGTTCGAAATCATATAGAAACTGTCTCAAGTACCTATATTTCGAGGCATGTATCTCCCAATCCTGTATATCAAACTCGGATTTTCTTTTTTCAGTTTAAACTTTAAACCTTATATAACCAGGTTTATTTTCCTTCAAATAGATTTATTTATTTAGATTTTTATTCCAAGTTATTTCAGTTTGAAATCACTGAAAAATCATATTTTCAAAACTAAATTTTTGTGATACGGAGTCGGTTCCTTCAAACCGGACCACCTCGGCACGTGCTGTTTGCATCGAAAGGTGCGTACATAGACCGTGGACGTGTGAAATTCGACGGAATTCAAATCGGTCGCGTGTACACGACGAATTTGAACCGTATCCGTCGAAAAACCTTCGTATCGGCCTTTTTGAAATTTGCTAATTAGTTTGTGCACACTTGTCATGTCGTAACGAAACTTGCGTCGTTGGACTCGCAGCGTCGCGCTGGTCCTGTGACCCAAGTTTCGTCCAATTCTGAGGACGTTGACCGAAACGCCGTTTTGCGGGCCCCGCGGTCCTGCTTAATGGACGATTTTGATTTCGGCTCATCGGAATCAAATTTTGGACATACCGTTGAGTTCGTATCATCGTTATGTTCTTGTGGACATATAATTTATTGAATTTCGAGAACTTTAGTTTTGGTACGTTTTTCGGTGCAAAGTGGTCCAACAGCGGACTCCGTTTTGATTCGAAACTGCCATTTTTGTTCCTGTGTCCAAATCTGACTTATGGATAGGCTATTTTAGCTTTCTCACTCATTCTGGGAACTCTGGTGATATTTATTTCAGCATCCGGAGACATTCGTTGGGATTCCATCTTTTCTGCGGCAGTTGACTGTCCGAGTTCACTACTTGAATATTTTCTTGCTACTACTCAGGATCCAGGTAAGTATACCTTGCTATTTACTGTCATTTATTATTCCTTTCCAGCATGTTACAGTTATGTTTTGATATTATCCATACTCCTGTTTATATAAATTATGCGTCCAGGCTATACTTGGGTGCAAATGACTATATTAGTTATTTACGTGTCTAGTCTTTATTTTATGCATATCGACTTAGTATTAGAGGACTACATTATGATTGTGGAATATTTTTATATCCCCTTTTGCTATTACACTCACATTACACGATTGAGACATCTTGTTAGGGGCACGGACTGCGTATTTGACTGGCCATCAATACGTAAGAGATGTGTAACGGATGGATACCGTGACTGCTATGATTAGGATATTACAGACTCAAGCAGTTACAAACTGGACAAGCTGTGGACATAACTTGGTCAGTGTGGGATTATGGGGAAGGACAGTCGCTAGCACGTATGGGACAGACAAATTGGTAAACCAGTCTCCGGATGGAACTATGGAAATTGATGAGTTGCAGATGCCCTCTGACGATCATTAATCGTTACGGACGGATACAGATGATTGGATGACAGTGTATGTACACCACTAGCTTTGAGTTACGTGGATTATTCGAGATAGCCTGAATACCACCCATGCGCGTAAAAGTTGTCATCTAAATTGCACATTTAGGAGGTTAGAAATACCTTTGCATATCTATGATTTTATTTCAGTATTATAGCATGTATATTATGTATCTTGTTATGTCCCGTTGAGGATCTGGTTTTCTTCCAGGTATAGACGAGCAGGATTATCCTCAGGTGTACGAATCTGGATTAGAGTCATTCCATCCAGACGAGGAGGTTGCACCTTCCGAGTTTCCATGATTATCTTTTAGTTGTTTATCACTTTAGTTTGACTATCGTACTTGGACTATTTCATTTTATTCCATGAGACTGGACTACTTTTATGATTTCAGTTTATTATCGTCATTAGGTAGTAGATTTGTTTCCACCCGACTATCTACTTTCCTGGACTATTTCTAGACTTCTATCATTGCTGCTTGCTTATTAGTTCATTATCTTTACTGTTGGATGAGATTATATGTATATTGTGACCATGCTTCCTTTATGAGCTGGAGTTTATTTACAGCTTAAGTATGATACATGGGTTCCATATATTGGAGTAGCCTACGTATGCATGCTCGCTGGCATAGTCACGTGCTGGTCCTACGTATAGTTGGAACTGGGACGTGACATATTTTTGTGGTAGTCCATGCAGGTCAGAAAATATTGTCTCGGTTACGTTAATGTACCGAACAAGCCTGCACATAGGATTAAAGTATAGGATCTCATCCATTATAAATCACCTTCCTTGATTTCATTTCGAACTCTCGTTTAATTGCTTGTTCTGCATCTAGTTGATTAAGTTCTGAGTAAACCCTATTTCTCGTGTCCAGTAAGATGAATCTTCGTAGTGGACGTGTCGCTTCTCTTGCTATCTCCTCGAGTGAGGCAGCAGCTCAGGAGGAGCAGATTCCTCTGCAGCCCCCGGTGACGACCCCGACTACTCCTTACCACCAGGGCCAGTCATCACATCCAGAGATGAATGTACCACCTCTCCAGCAGCAGCACCAGGTTCCTGGACCACATATGGGTTCGCCTGGATTTGAGACAGCTGTACCTTAGGGAGGGTACATGCCATTGCCACAGTTTGCACCGCAGTTTGCTCAGCAGATGCCATACACACCTCCCCAGCAGCCAGTTCCACCTATGGATGGGACGCAGATGTTCCAATTCTTCCACGGGATGATGCAAGCTCAGTGGCAGCAGAATGAGCTTATGCGGCAGGATATGAACCAGAGGCGAGGAGGCACTATAGACAAGTTTCGCCAGATGAACCCTCCACCTTTCAAGGGTACTGAGAACCCTAGTGAGGTTATAGCTTGGTTGGTGAAGACAGAGAACATGCTTGAGGCTTCAGAGCTACCGAGGGAAAAGTGGGTGACAACTATTCGACTACAGCTAGAGGATCTGGCGCATCATTGGTGGGTAGACAAGGAAAGTAGCCTGGGTACAAATCTATCTTGAGAGGAGTTCAACAGGCTTTTCAATGACAGGTTCTTTCCTACTTCAGTCAAGTTTCAGATGCAGAACAAGTTTACCAACCTGAGCCAAGGATCCATGACGGTTGACGAGTATGATGCTGAGTTCAATCGGTTGAGCCGATTCGCACCTTCTCTGGTCCAGAATGTAGAGGAGAGGTCCCGAAGATTCCATAGGGGCCTGAACTTCGAGTTGAGGCAGCTGACTAGTACGGTAGCTCATACTACTCATGCAGAAGTTCTCAGTGCTGCCAAAATTCAGGAGAGCATACGCAGAGAGGGACCAGTTGATCAGAGACGTACTTCTCCTATAGTTTCAGCACCGAAGACATCTCAAGGAGGGCCTATTAGGCGTTCCATCTCTCATCAACAGTAGAGAGCATCACCTTATCAAGGTGTGGAGCTTCCTACTTGCCATTTATGTGATAAGAAAGGACATGCAAAAGGATTGTCGTAGGAGGTTGGGATTATGTATGATCTGTGGATCCAACCCACACCAGGCTCGAAACTGTACTTCAGGGCGACAACAGATTCAAAGGGCAGCCTTTCCAGCACCGAGACCAGGCCAGCAGAACCAGAGACCATTAGCACCAGGAGCAGGTGCTCCACGCCCTCCAGCAGCTACAGGATATCAGAGAGGTCCACCACTACCTTCACAGGCTGCTTAGTTTACCCAGGCCAGGCACCAGACAGACAACCAGAGGCATGGACAGGCTTTCTCTATGGCAGTGGAGGATATTGATCCCGAGAGAGACGTGATAGCAGGTACTATATTGGTTGCTTCATTTTCCGCTATGACACTATTTGATTCTAGTGCCACACACTCATTTATAGCTACTAGTTTTGTTGCTATGCATAAAGTAGCTACTTCATCATTGCCTAAGAATGTTAGAATTCTTACCGAAGGAGAGATAGTACCTGTTAGTGACACGCGTCGGTCATGCTCTGTAATTATTTGTGGTAGAGAGTTGGGAGCTCGACTTTTGGTTTTTCCTATGCCAAATTTCGATGTTGTTCTTGGTATGGACTGGTTAAACCAATATCATGCTACCCTCGATTGTCGTAAGGGCAGTATTATATTCAGACCATCAGGGCAATCAGAGTTTGAGTTCTGCAGAGTCTTCAGATGGAGATGGTCAGCCATCTTATGGGACCCAGATGGCGATGGAGGAGGTACCGCATCCGTTGATCATAGATGAGTATCAAGATGTGTTTCCGGAGGATCTGCCAGGATTACCACCTGACAGGGAGATAGAGTTTACTATAGAGCTCATCCCAGGGATCGAACCATTCTTTTCCCATGTGTACAGGCTAGCGCCGAAGGAGTTGGTCGAACTGAAAACCCAGATAGATGAGCTTTTAGACAAGGGATTTATCCGAGCCAGTGCTTCACCATGGGGATCTCCAGTTTTGTTTGTGCCAAAGAAGGACGGATCGGTACGTATGTGCATCGACTATATGAGATTGAATGCAGTGACGATGAAGAACAAGTACCCTTTGTCGCGTATCGATGACTTATTTGATCAGCTAAGTGGAGCACGGGTGTTCTCGAAGATCAATCTCAGGTCCGGCTACCATCAGATAAAAGTTCGGAGGGAGGATATTCCTAAGACAGTTTTTCGGACCAGGTATGGGCACTACGAGTTTCTAGTGATGCCGTTTGGTTTAACCATCGTGCCAGCTGTGTTCATAAACCTTATGAATAAGGTTTTCCATCAGTATTTGGATAAGTTCGTGGTGGTATTTATTGATGATATCTTGGTGTATTCCAAGAGCCACGAGAAGCATATCAGGATGGTGCTGGAGAATCTGAGAAGGGAGAGACTTTATGCCAAACTCAGCAAATATGATTTTTGTTTGGACAAAGTGTCTTTCCTTGGTCATATAATTACTGGTGATGGATTATCATTTGATCCGGAGAAGATTGTCGCAGTTGAGACGTGGCCTACACCTACTTCTGATACAGAAGTTAGGAGTTTCCTCGGACTTGCCGGATACTATCGGAGGTTCGTAGAAAACTTCTCGTAGAGTGCTGAGCCTATGACGCGTTTAACGCGTAAGGATCAAGAGTTTATTTGGACCGATGAGTGTCAGGCTGCATTTGATGAGCTAAAGAAGCGGTTGACAACGACACCTATCTTGACTCTTCCCACAGGATCTGAGGCTTTGTGGTTTATAGCGATGCATCTGGGAGCGGATTAGGATGTGTTCTGATGCAGCACGGTAAGGTTGTGGCTTATGCATCGAGGCAATTGAGGCCTCATGAGAAGAACTATCCGACGCACGATCTGGAGTTAGCTGCAGTGGTATTTGCACTAAAGCTATGGAGGCATTATCTATATGGAGTGTGGGTCGAGATCTTTACTGACCACAAGAGCCTGAAATACGTCTTTACTCTGAAGGAGCTTAATATGAGGCAAAGACGTTGGCTGGAGCTGATGAAAGACTTCGAGATTGAGTTGCAGTATCATTCGGGCAAGGCTAACGTAGTTGCTGATGCGTTGAGCCGGAAGCCTATGGCTTATTTCTTGACGACCCAGCGGAGGATTTTGGAGGAGTTGCAGGAGCTTGGTATAGAGGTCATATTGCCCGGAGCATATGGCATGTTAGCTGACCTTCAGGTGCAATCATCCTTAGTTGAGAGGATCAAGACAGCTTTGCCTACAGATGCTCGATTTCAAAGACCTCGGGAGAGGACGGAGGCTGGAGAGCAGACATGCTTGAGGATCCATGAGGATGGGACATTGAGATGTGGAGATCGTCTATATGTTCCGAATGGAGAGTTGCAACAAGAGTTGATGGCAGAAGCTCACAGTTCTATATATTTCATGCATCCATGAGGTACCAAGATGTATCAGGACTTGAGACAGCACTTTTGGTGGCATGGAATGAAGAGGGAGATAGCCAGTTACGTGGCTAAGTGCTTGGTGTGTCAGCTAGTCAAGACTGAACATCAGAGATCTGCAGGATTATTGCAGCCACTCCCGATTCCCAAGTGGAAATGGGAGCATATTACCATGGACTTCGTTACTGGATTTCCGAGGAGTCCTAGTGGGCGAGATGCGATATGGGTTATTGTGGATAGGCTCACCAAGTTAGCACACTTCATACCATTTCGAGTTGGCCAGTCTACGGAGGTTTTAGCTGATTTTTATATGAGGCAGATCGTGAGATTGCATGGTGTACCAGTGAGTATCGTGTCCGATCGAGACTCGAGATTCACATCACATTTTTGGAGGAGCATGCAGGAGAGCTTGGTAACTCGTCTGAAGTTTAGTACGACTTATCATTCTCAGACCGACAAGCAGTCAGAGCGTACTATTCAGACGTTAGAGGATATGTTGAGGGCATGCATGTTGGACTTTGGAGGATCATGGGAGGATCACTTGCATCTTGTTGAGTTTTCCTATAACAATCGCTATCAAGCGAGCATTCAGATGGCTCCGTTTGAAGCATTGTACGGTAGAAAATGTAGGCCCCAGTTTGTTGGAGTGACGTGGGAGAGCGACAGATATTAGGACCGGGGTTGGTTGTCAGCACAGTGGAGAAAGTGAAGACGATTCAGGGGTCACCTTCGTGCAGCTCAGGACAGGCAGAAGCAGTGGGCAGATCTTCATCGCCGACCTTTGGAGTTCAAGGAAGACGATCATGTTTTCTTAAGGATATCCCCGACTAGAGGCACCATCCGTTTTGGAGGTCGAGGCAAGTTGAGTCCAAGGTATATTGGACCGTTTGATGTGTTGGAGTGCATTGGAGAGGTTGCTTATCGGTTGGCTCTACCGCCATTACTTGAGGGGGTGCATGACGTATTCCACGTTTCGCAGCTGAGGAGATATGTGGCAGATAGTAGTCATGTTTTGGATCACTCTGAGATCACTGTTGGTCCAAGCTTATCATACCAGGAGCAGCCCGTGGAGATATTAGACCGCAGAGTGAAGGTCTTGAGAAATCAATCGATTTCCTTGGTTCGTGTGTCGTGGAAGCATCACTCGCCAGGAGAGTCGACCTAGGAGCGCGAAGATGACATACGCAACCGTTTCCCTCGTTCTTTTGAGAATCGAGGTATGACCTTGTATACTTAAATTCTTTTCTACCGCATTAATTTCGTTTATTCATAATTCGTGCTTTAGTTTTTAATTTCTAGGACGAATTTTTTGATAAGTTGGATAGAATGTAAACACTCCCAAATTTACTATTTTATTGTTTATTATTACAATAATTTTTATCTATGTTAAATTAAATACGTGTTAATTTACACGTATTTATTTTGTATATGCTTAGTGTTTATTTTTATTTTTTTAAAAAACTTCTAAAATTGCTAATATTAATTTGTATACGTAAATTATCATATGCAATTCTCATAAAATATATTTTTCATATGTACAAATTTTATTAGAATTTATTGTGATATATTAGCATTTGTTTTAATTTTATTAGAATTAATTTTGATTTTATTTAGCATTATATGTTATAGATAAAGTTTGTAAATATATATATATATATATATATATATATATATATATATATATATTTAATTCTTAAATATTTCTTTCCTTTCTTTCCTTTTCCTCTTCCTGGCTAACCAGCGCACAACCCTCCGATCTTTAGTAAATTTCAGCTCCTTTCCTAATCTATTCTCCATCAAATCTCCTTAATTCCCATTCATTCATAATAAATTCTTTCCATTCATATTCCCTAATAGTCATTCCTTATAAACTTCCTTTCCGTTTCGAACAAAAGAGTCAAACACTTGTATTTTATTAGTTTTCGAAACAAAATTTTCGAGGAACTTCATCCATAACATCTCCAACCCCTTCACCTATCTCCGGCGACCTTACCCGCCCGCCGTCGACCACCGCCACCGCTAAAGCAGCGCCGGAACAGGCCGCGCGCAGCCCCGCACGCAACATTAGCCGAGCGCAGCAGCGACCCGAAACCCCCGCCTTCGCGTCCCGATTTCTTCATCATTTCTCGATCGTTTTTCGATTCGCTTTCGCAGGTTCGAACTCAACCTAACCCTCTTCCAGTACCTTCAATTAGTTTATTTTGATCTGCATTATTTATGTCTATAAATCGTGATGAAAATCAAGAAAAATCTCGTTTTTCTGAAGTTCGAAAGCATATAGAAACTGTCTCATGTACCTATATTTCGAGGCCTGTATCTCCCAATCCTGTATATCAAACTCGGATTTTCTTTTTTCAGTTTAAACCTTATATAACCAGGGTTATTTTCCTTCAAATAGATTTATTTATTTAGATTTTTATTCCAAGTTATTTCAGTTTGAAATCACAGAAAAATCATATTTTCAAAACTAAATTTTTGTGATACGGAGTCGGTTCCTTCAAACCGGACCACCTCGGCACGTGCTGTTTGCATCGAAAGGTGCGTACATAGACCATGGACGTGTGGAATTCGACGGAATTCAAATCGGTCGCGTGTACACGACGAATTTGAACCGTATCCGTCGAAAAACCTTTGTATCGGCCTTTTCGAAATTTGCTAATTAGTTTGTGCACACTTGTCATGTCGTAACGAAACTTGCGTCGTTGGACTCGCAGCGTCGCGCTGGTCCTGTGACCCAAGTTTCGTCCGATTCTGAGGACGTTGACCGGAACGCCGTTTTGCGGGCCCCGCGGTCCTGCTTAATGGACTATTTTGATTTCGGCTCATCAGAATCAAATTTTGGACATACCGTTGAGTTCGTATCATCATTCTGGTCTTGTGGACATATAATTTACTGAATTTCGAGAACTTTAGTTTTGGTACGTTTTTCGGTGTAAAGTGGGTCCAACGGCGGACTATGTTTTGACCCGAAACTGCCATTTTTGTCCCTGTGTCCAAATCGGACTTATGGATAGGCTATTTTAGCTTTCTCACTCATTCAGGGAACTCTGGTGATATTTATTTCATCATCCGGAGATATTCGTTTGGATTCCATCTTTTCTGCGGCAGTTGACTGTCCGAGTTCACTACCTGAATATTTTCTTGCTACTACTCAGGATCCAGGCAAGTATACCTTGCTATTTACTATCATTTATTATTCCTTTCCAGCATGTTACAGTTATGTTTTGATATTATCCATACTCATGTTTATATAAATTATGCGTCCAAGCTATACTTTGGTGCAAATGACTATATTAGTTATTTACGTGTCTAGTCTTTATTTTATGCATATCGACTTAGTATTAGAGGACTACCTTATGATTGTGGAATATTTTTATATCCCCTTTTGCTATGACACTCGCATTACACGATTGAGACATCTTGTTAGGGGTGCGGACTGCGTATTTGACTGGCCATCAATACGTAAGAGACGTGTGACAGATAGATACCGTGACTGCTATGATTAGGATATTAGAGACTCAAGCAGTTACAAACTGGACAAGCTGTGGACATAGACTTGGTCAGTGTGGGATTATGGGGGAGGACAGTCGCTAGCGCGTATGGGACAGACAAATTGGTAAACCGTAGTATTCGGATGAAACTATGAAAATTGATGAGTTGCAGATGCCCTCTGACGATCATTGATCGTTACGGACGGATACAGATGATTGGATGACAGTGTATGTACACCACTAGCTTTGAGTTACGTGGATTATTTGAGATATTCTGAATCACACCCATGCGCGTGAAAGTTGTCATCTAAATTGCACATTTAGGAGGTTAGAAATACCCTTACATATCTATGGTTTTATTTCAGTATTATAGCATGTATATTATGTATCTTGCTATGTCCCGCTGAGGACCTAGTTTTCTTCCAAGTATAGACGAGCAGGATTATCCTCAGGTGTACGGATCTGGATTAGAGTCATTCCATCCAGACGAGGAGGTTGCACCTTCCAAGTTTCCATGATTATCTTTTAGTTGTTTATCACTTTAGTTTGACTATCGTACGTGGACTATTTCATTTTATTCCATGAGACTGGACTACTTCTATGATTTCAGTTTATTATAGTAATTAGGTAGTGGATTTGTTTCCACCCGACTATCTACTTTCCTGGACTATTTATAGACTTTTGTCCTTGCTGTTTGCTTATTAGTTCATTATCTTTACTGTTGGATGTGTAGTGCCCCGTCCCTACATCGTGCCCCGTACTCTGTCCACGGGGTGCGCGAGAAAGGAACACGGTCGCTATCGATTCGGTCGGAACCGATAGGTCGGGATCGACCGAGTCGATCGAACGGGAACGGTTGAATTAAGATCCATTCCTCGTTATGGAATGTCTTCTTCGGAACCAAGTCCCATATTCAGCGGGTTGCGCCTCGAGGATTGACTCTGCGGCTGAGTCGGGAGAGACCTCCCGTTGCTCTGCTTTTCACGCCGCTTGCGTTGGTTTTGGCTTTATTTTTTGAATGCGTTTTCGTGAATGTTTTCGATGGTTTTCATGGCTTGCATTTCGGACTCGCATTTCCTATCGAACTCCTTGAATAATGCAGTGTTCTAATCGGTTGCTTGTGCGATTTCAGGTAATCGCATAGGCGACGTCTAACGCGACCAACAAGTTCTCTCGCCGAAGTAAACTCAATGTGAGTGGCTGACCCTTCTCTTCTCGACCCCTTCTTAAGTAAATCGATAGTGTTGTTGCGGATGAAAGAATGAAAGCAAGGGCACGGACACGGTAAAATGATCAAGTTTCAAAGAGAAAGTAGGCTAGGCCTTAATAACTAAATGTTGTCTTAACTCGGTCATTGGACAACTTGTCGACAAGGAGAGAGTTTCCTCGAGCGACTACCCGGGGCCACGGGACCGACTCGGCCTAGGAGGAAACACGGTATAGCTGTGCTGGATGATAGCACGGGTTAAGCGGGGACTTGCAGCGGGGCTCGCTACTTGCGCTGCAAGGGCCCCGGCTAACAAAGCTATAGTCCAGGATGGCTTGTGATGTCAGTGACCAAACACACGTAATGTTGCACGTGGAATGTAAATGATAACAATTGACAGGAAAGAACATGGTAAGTTTCAAAAGGCGCGGCGCGGTCCGCCGGGGGTAAGTTCTGACGTAAATTACATTATGCTTGTCATTGCTCGTTTGAAATTCATTAGGATGGTTAGAAACATTCATGAACTAAGTCATATAAACTCATCAACCAAATGAGAGCTTGGAACTTAAATAGCTACGCACCAGTACAAAGTGTAATGTACTGATCCTCGCTCTCCACGCAGGTACCCCAAACTACGAAGGGCGTGCCGCTTAAAATCTCAAGGCGGCGTGGACACTTTTGAAGCCTCGTCCGTGAGAAGGCTTGTTTCTGAATTCCTTTTGAAGACTCCGCATTCAGTACAAAAGAAGACCAATGGCGGCTCGGCTTCCCTCGATCGCATGTGGAAAGTGTAACTATTTTGCTTGTAAAAAGGGATGTAATGTATGGAACGACTATCTCATCGGCGTTCATTTTGTAAGTCGAGTCATGTTGTAGCCCATGCGGCAATGAATGTAATGAAGTCAATGTAAATGAAGTTTTATCATCAATGAAAAAGTCTACTTCTATTTCAAATGTGTCAATCAATTTTTCTGCGTACTCTAACTTGATGTTGTGTTTCGGATGACCTTATGACTACGTCTTGTGCGATCGCAACTTAGGTTCGCACGGCATCTCGCCCGGGGGACGACTATCGATTCTACGGAATCGGGGGTTGACATTGAGATTATATATATATTGTGACCATGGTTCCTTTATGAGCTGGAGTTCATTTACAGCTTAAGTATGATACGTGGGTTCCATATATTGGAGTAGCCTATGTATGCATGCTCGCTGGCGTAGTCACGTGCTGTAATGCCCCGCTCCGCACGGCGCATTACGCTGAGACATTGACTCAACGAGTCGCATTGACCGAATGAAATGTATCGATGCAAATCGATACGAGAGCTACGTTGTCCCGAGCAATGCATCGAACTAAGTCGATGCGAAGAGTTGCATTGTCGCAAAAGAAATGCATCGAGTTGAATCGATGCGAAGCACCGCGTTGCCCCGAAGGATGAGTGCGTTGAATCGGCTCGAAGATTCTAAGAAATCGAATCGACCAAGGCGCAAGTCCGAATCGATGCAAGTATTGATTTTAGTTGGTTTCCTGTGCAGGCTATACGTTTACGCTAAAATATTAGAGGTCGGCATTCTGCCTTATTCAGTAAGGGGTCCGCGAAACGAAATCGTCGCCTTGCAACGGGCTGAGACTTGGGCACGGTAAGCCAAATCAGACGTATAATTCAATAAAGCACGAAGTGCTCGAATGGCTAAGTCAGGAGAGTGGTCGTGCAACGAAGTTATGAAATCGAGCCGCATCGGCTCGACGAAACGACAAGGCGTATCGACTCAAGGTGGAAGGATTGACTCTTCTTTTTACTCCTTCATGCCTAAGTCAAAATATATCATTGTATGATAAGTTAACCTATCGACGTCACGGGCGTGGTCCGATCGGAAGATAAATCATAGTGTGTGTCGAACACTAGTTAGAACAATTGAAATGAAACGTGCATCAAATGCACGAGTCGCTATAGAACATTGGATATCGCAAAGGCGAGCGCCTCGGTGCGCAAGCCGCAAGAACATGGGATAACTGTATTCGACGAGTGCCTTCGTGCACGAGCCATTCCGTGCCTTCGCGCACGAGTTAGAAAAGGGTAGAACATTGAAAGACAATAGGCGAGCGCCCTAGCGTGCAAGCCTCGAACATTGAATACTAAGTTATAGAACATGGAAATACGGCTTCGATGCGTGCACCAAGTGCACGACACGAGGGAAATGATAAATGTGTCGAAACGTGCCTACGTGCACGAGATCATAAAAGATGGCTTCGTTGCGAAAGAAAACAGTTGTGGCCTGAATGTGACGGAACTGTCGGATATGACATGATGCCTCGAAAGGTGTTCGGGACCTTCGGGTCGTTCGGTTGACGAACATTGAGTTGAGGCATGATGCCACTGAATATTGAAACGAAGTATGAAATGTAAGAACATAGAAAGTTAATGGAAGAAATACGAGATGATAAAGTCTGAGTCTCGGACTCAAGACTATGGTTGGTTGTTTGATAAAGTCTGAGTCTCGTGCTCAAGACTATGTTGCTTGATTGAAAATAGGGTGTTGCATGGTCGAATGGACTTGAGATAATTGTGATATCTTCCATGCACGGAATGTTCCCTCCGAACGGGTGCACCGGGGCACCGGGACCGTTCTGCCTAGGAGGGATATAATCTTTGATAGGTGCACATCTGTGAAGTCCGATTAGCACTCGGTTGTAGATGTGAAAAGCCGCAAATGATGGCATGCAGGGTAAGTTTCGGTTGTTTGGGATAGCGACCCAACCCGTGAAACGCCGGGCTACCCAAATTCGAGAAAGAAAAGGAGAGAAAAGAAAGTAAGAAAAATAAAAGAGGAACTTCTTTAGTCCATTCCGGCGCGGATACGCCAACGACCATCATATAGTTAAGGAACGATGGGTTGAAAGTGTAGGCACGTATGTGTCCCGCACACATAGATCCTGCTTAGAGATGCACTTATAACATGACATGGAAGGAATTTGGCGTATTCACCTTGCGTCGGTGCAAGGGCGAGTGCGTCCATGATGGTAAGCCACGAATCAAACACGAGATTGCTTGTCTGCTTGCCTATTCAATTCGAATAACATGCTTGCCATGATAACATGCTTTACGCTTTTGAATATACCATGAAATCGACCCTAAGGAGAATATAGCAATATCATAAGCTAAGTTGCATGATTCAACATAAATACTACAATGTCGGTTTAGAAAGAAGGTCTTTGCATCAGTACATGCGAGGACGAACGTACTGATCCCCCACCAGCTTTCATGCAGGGTGCAGGGAATGGATTGCTCGCGGCGAAGCTTCGCTTGAACGCGTTGATGCTTAGAATGCCGAAGCGTATTGAAGCGTGCGATCGCATTGGCGCTCGGACTTGCAACAGGATTGATGCGGCCGAGATATAGAAGGCATGATGTGTGGAACGGTGAAATCCTTTGTGGGCAAGAGAGAACCCGAGTGTTGTAGCCAATCTAGCATATATTGTTGGGATCAGCCTTTGTAATCTCAGTTCGAATATCAATAAAGAGAATTGTTTTCGTATACTTTGTTTTCCTTTCGTTGTTAATATCGAATCAAAGATAACCATTTGAGAACTTGTCATCTTGCCTTGCACGAGCGCAACTCCAGGCTCGTGCGGCATCACGCCCCCTGCGAGGACGATGATTCGGGTGATTCCGGGTCGGGGCGTGACAAATTGGTATCAGAGCTCTAGGCTCAATTTCCTCTGGACGCTCGCTTCATTACAATTCTAAAAGTTGTCCACCACCAATCGAATCACTCTTGACTCTACTCGATGCCGCACTGGATGTTCTATACAATAAGTCTAATACAAATCGTGTAATTTTGTCGCATGTGTTTTGGAAATTACATGATGTTTGCTAAGAAAGTCGCGAAGAGTTTATTGCATTAAGTACAACGAGCCGTGAAATGTTAGTTGTTGCAAGTGCAACAAATTGTGAAATACGATTTGAGATGTTGCAATGTAACATGTTGAATTAGAAATGAAATGATGCACGAAGTGCAATGGGATTGTGAATATTGGTTGCACCAATGTGAAAACTTAAGTAATGCGTTGCAATGAAAGTGATACGGATTTGAGCATTGACTTTGAAAGTCGGGAATAAATCGTTGCATGAGGTGCAACAAATATCTAAATAAATCGTTGCACAAGATGCAATGGAAGGAGCTGAAATCATAAATCGATAGAACAAATCGTTCGGTTGCACGCCGAACTTGTGTTGGCAAATGAAAACATTGGCCGAGTCGTATCGGATTTGATTTAATCAAAGTTACGGTTGTGATCAAGCACGATCAGTGCGGAAATCGTGAGTCGGAAGAGATTGTTGGTTTATACTAAGTATAATGCGAGGGAAATGACTTGATTTCCGAGTGGTATATGCCATACCACGTATGCGATGAATGACTCGATTCCGAGTGGTATATGGTATACCACTTGTGCGATGAATGGCATCGACGCGTTGTGAGAATTGCGAAAGGTTTGTCCGCAATGGAGGGAGAGTACCGAGACTCGATTGAAAATTTGTATGACGGGTATGTTTATGCAAGTGTTCTTCGAAAATCGGTTGGGACGATAAGGCGAGACTCGTATCGATGAATGATACGTCGGACGGGAATTATAAGTCGGTCGGACGACCGAGACTAGCGGAACGATTATGCCTTGACGCAATAATCGGATCGACGGGAAAGGAAAACTCGAGCTCACAAATGAGTCGCACGACTTGCGATCTCGAAAGAAATGTTGGACGAGGCGAATCGAATCGCACGACTTGCGATCTCGATAGAGATGTAGGACGAGGCAAATTATAATCGGATCGCATGATGTGCGACTTCGGTGAAGAGTTGGTTGATGCGGGTAAATAGTGCCTAAGAGATAGTTGGTTACGTTACG
This sequence comes from Iris pallida, assembly GCA_029216955.1. Lineage (NCBI taxonomy): Eukaryota > Viridiplantae > Streptophyta > Magnoliopsida > Asparagales > Iridaceae > Iris > Iris pallida. The sequence continues at coordinate 9,534,670 of JANAVB010040417.1, read as the reverse complement.
GCGAAACTCATTTGAGTACGACTGAAAAACACGCGAAACTTAGAGGACGAGATCGTATGACTTGAGGGTTCGATATTCGATAATCGGTAACTCAGTTACGCGATCAAAGTACAAGCTGGATGCGGCGAATCGAAAAACGAGTTGATGCGTCTGGAAAAGTTCGTTGCGAACTTGGATGTATGCGATGCAAGTTAAATTGACGTTGAAACGGATTCGAAGTCGACCCTCTTGCTATCGAAATTGATATGAACTATCAAGATCGATACGTAAGGAAACGTAAGCACGATGTGAGAATACAAAATGGAGTGTGCCTCGCGCTATCAAAATTTTGTAAATAACAATACAAGAATGAACGAACTGGTTGATCATGAACTTGTGATTGATCAAGACGAGACTATACGTCAGCGACGATTGTTCGATGCGTATAGCATCTCGTGTGTACTCAATGCGAGTAGATGCGTCGTGAATAGCAGAATCATCGACGGTAGTGCATGACTTTACTCGGAGGATAGTTACGCATCAGTTGCGCCGATAGAAATGGTTTTGTCCGAAATTGGATAGTCGCATAGAAATCATCGGAACGTGATTTGGCTCCGAAATAAGATATAGCATAGTTCGTAGTAAACTGTCCTTCGTTAATGATCCACAATTATCGAGCGTAGCTTCGGGGCAGCTGACCCTAGAAGACTTGGCCGTCAAATTAAATTGAATGTTGCAGACCGTAAGATGACCCATGCGATGTCGCATATGAAATTGCATCGAGAAAGAAAATGTGGTGCATGTTGACGATAAGTCTAGACGATCGAAAATTGTTGGAACAACTTCCGATTGGGAATGATATATTTAAATTTTGAGTATTCGTCGGATGAGTACTTGAATGGTTATGTTGGTCGACGATCGAACTAGAAATTCACCGACGAACTTCGTAATTTGGATAGGCGATTGCGAGTATCGTGCTATGCACGAGAGAGAACGATAAGGGAATGACTTACGAGTTATATCGTTAGATTTGGATTCACCTTGCAATTGAGCTTGCGTGAATCGAACTTATATTCGATGTTGCGAGGCGGATAAGTTGGAAATTTGGCTAGTGAATTCCTACTCGTTAGGAATCGAATGTAAGATGCATCGTAGAGACTTTGAGTCAAAGCGATTACTGCCTTGAGCACCGTCGCCTCGATATAAACTGTTGTGTCGGATAGATTGTGGCCTTTGAGCAATGACAATTTAAAGTTGCGTCGGAAGAATTTAAGCACGGTGTCTAGGTAAGGTAACCTAGCAGGCGTAGTCCCGAATGTTGAAAAGGAAATCGTATCGAGATAAGTTGCATAGCCAGACTTCGAAAATAGTTGGGTGGCGACTTCGAACGCAAGGCGTTGCGAAGGATCGTTGCGATCGGATGCGCGACGGCTCGACGCGACACATAGAGTTGATAGTCCATACGAAACATACGAAATGAGAAATGCGATTTTGAATCGCGTCGCGTGTAGTGACTTTGTTGAATGATCACGTATGTATCGAATATACGTATGCGATAAAATTTTGAGAACAGTTGCTAAAGATAAGTCCGATCGGGAGTACGAGATGGCAAGCATAGGATTGAAATTACCTGTCAGCTTTGTTCCAATTTGCTACCACTGGACTTGGTCGAAATACATATATCTTTGGGACGCCTTGAATATAGGTACAGATCCAAATCGAGTTGTATACAAATTCAAATCGAGCTGCAGAAAAGACTTTGAAATGTTAATGAAAAGCTTGCAAGGTAGTGTGAATCTGAACAACGTTGGTGGGACGAGATCGTGAAACGATCTATAAAACACTTAGTCGGAGTGTTGGTTTTGGTTCGAGGACGAACCTTATTTTGAGTGGTATATTATGTAATGCCCCGCTCCGCACGGCGCATTACGCTGAGACGTTGACTCAACGAGTCACATTGACCGAATGAAATGTATCGATGCAAATCGATACGAGAGCTACGTTGTCCCGAGCAATGCATCGAACTAAATCGATGCGAAGATTTGCATTGTCCCAAAAGAAATGCATCGAGTTGAATCGATGCGAAGCGCCGCGTTTTCCCGAAGGATGAGTGCGTTGAATCGGCTCGAAGATTCTAAGAAATCGAATCGACCAAGGCGCAAGTCCGAATCGATGCAAGTATTGATTTTAGTTGGTTTCCTGTGCAGGCTATACGTTTACGCTAAAATATTAGAGGTCGGCATTCTGCCTTATTCAGTAAGGGGTCCGCGAAACCAAATCGTCGCCTTGCGACGGGCTGAGACTTGGGTACGGTAAGCCAAATCGGACGTATAATTCAATAAAGCACGAAGTGCTCGAATGGCTAAGTCAGGAGAGTGGCCGTGCAACGAAGTTATGAAATCGAGCCGCATCGGCTCGGCGAAACGACAAGGCGTATCGACTCAAGGTGGAAGGATTGACTCTTCTTTTTACTCCTTTATGCCTAAGTCAAAATATATCATTGTATGCTAAGTTAACCTATCTACGCCACGGACGTGGTCCGATCGAAAGATAAATCATAGTGTGTGTCAAACACTAGTTAGAACAATTGAAATGAAACGTGCATCAAATGCACGAGTCGGTATGGAATATTGGATATCGCAAAGGCGAGCGCCTCGGTGCGCAAGCCGCAAGAACATGGGATAACTGTATTCGGCGAGTGCCTTCGTGCACGAGCCATTCCGTGCCTTCGCGCACGAGTTAGAAAAGGGTAGAACATTGAAAGACAATAGGCGAGCGTCCTAGCGTGCAAGTCCCGAACATTGAACACTATGTTATAGAACATGGAAATACGGCTTCGATGCGTGCACCAAGTGCACGACGCGAGGGAAATGATAAATGTGTCGAAACGTGCCTACGTGCACGAGATCATAAAAGATGGCTTTGTTGCGAAAGAATACAGTTGTGGCATGAATGTGACGGAAATGTCGGATATGACATGATGTCTCGAAAGGTGTTCGGGGCCTTCGGGTCGTTCGGTTGACGAACATTGAGTTGAGGCATGATGCCATTGAACATTGAAACGAAGTATGAAATGTAAGAACATAGAAAGTTAATGGAAGAAATACGGAGATGATAAAGTCTGAGTCTCGGACTCAAGACTATGTTTGGTTGTTTGATAAAGTCTGAGTCTCGTGCTCAAGACTATGTTGGTTGATTGAAAATAGGGTGTTGCATGGTCGAATGGACTTGAGATAATTGTGATATCTTCCATGCACGGAATGTTCCCTCCGAACGGGTGCACCGGGGCACCGGGACCGTTCGGCCTAGGAGGGATATAATCTTTGATAGGTGCACATCTGTGAAGTCCGATTAGCACTCGGTTGTATATGTGAAAAGCCGCAAATGATGGCATGCAGGGTAAGTTTCGGTTGTTTGGGATAGCGACCCAACCCGTGAAACGCCGGGCTACCCAAATTCGAGAAAGAAAAGGAGAGAAAAGAAAGTAAGAAAAATAAAAGAGGAACTTCTTTAGTCCATTCCGGCGCGGATACGCCAACGACCATCATATAGTTAAGGAACGATGGGTTGAAAGTGTAGGCACGTATGTGTCCCGCACAAATAGATCCTGCTTAGAGATGCACTTATAACATGACAGGAAAGGAATTGGGCGTATTCACCTTGCGTCGGTGCAAGGGCGAGTGCGTCCATGATGGTAAGCCACGAATCAAACACGAGATTGCTTGTCTGCTTGCCTATTCAATTCGAATAACATGCTTGTCATGATAACATGCTTTACGCTTTCGAATATGCCATGAAATCGACCCAAAGGAGAATATAGCAAGATCATAAGCTAAGTTGCATGATTCAACATAAATACTACAATGTCGGTTTAGAAAGAAGGTCTTTGCATCAGTACATGCGAGGACGAACGTACTGATCCCCCACCAGCTTTCATGCAGGGTGCAGGGAATGGATTGCTCGCGGCGAAGCTTCGCTCGAACGCGTTGAGGCTTGGAATGCCGAAGCGTATTGAAGCGTGCGATCGCATTGACGCTCGGACTTGCAACATGATTGATGCGGCCGAGATATAGAAGGCATGATGTATGGAACGGTGAAATCCTTTGCGGGCAAGAGAGAACCTGAGTGTTGTAGCCAATCTGGCATATATTGTTGGGCTATCGAAAGCCTTTGTAATCTCAGTTCGAATATCAATAAAGAGAATTGTTTTCGTATACTTTGTTTTCCTTTCGTTGTTAATATCGAATCAAAGATAACCATTTGAGAACTTGTCATCTTGCCTTGCACGAGCGCAACTCCAGGCTCGTGTGGCATCATGCCCCCTGCGAGAACGATGATTCGGGTGATTCTAGGTCGGGGCGTGACACGTGCTGGTCCTACGTATAGTTGGGACTGGGACGTGACAAGCCGAGCTCGACAATATTATGCACAGTCGAGCTTAAGCTCAATTTTAGGATCGTCTTAAGCTTTAGCTAGAACTCTACTTTTCCTTAGAGAGCCAAACCGGGGAAGGGGATGCTTGGTCAAAGCTCGGCTCCTTAACACCCCTATGCACATGTTCAAATTACCTTAGACGATTTCACTCATCTTATCCTTAATTGGTGTTACCTCTAATTTATAAATTCCCACGAATAGATTATGTAGAAGTTAGTTATTTCCTATTTCTTGTATGGCCTAGTACCTTTTTAGTTTTGCCCTTAATTTTAGCCCTACATCGGAGAAACATAAGGAAGCGGAGCATACGCTTGCCAATAGTATGTACTTTTCACCACATCAATGACTTAGGGCCTGTTTGCTTCGGAGTTTAAGCACAATTTTCAGAGTGTAAAAGTTAAAAGGAAAGGGAAATAGTGTTTGACTGCTCCAACTGTAAAAAAATTCAAAAAAAAATTCTCGAAAAAAGTCGTTTAAACGTTGTTTTCGGAGTGGAGGAAAATTATATTTTCAGAGTGAATTTCTCTCTCTTCGTGCACAGTGCTTCCCATTTTCTTATCCACATATCTTTTTCTAGAATAGGTCTCTTTCTCTCTCTCTCTCATGGAGGTCTCTTTCCACCACAAGCCGACAGCAAGTTAGAGATCTTGGACAGGTTTCGAGATGGAAGAAGACTAAAACTTGGGAGATGGAGGTTCAGAGTAGTCCAACACCTTGATGTTATTGTTAGAGAAGATCAGGAGCAGGTTAGATGGCCATTGTCAACCTGCTTAAATCAAAGTCTCATATATTCAAAACCATTGCTACTAAAGTTCACACTTCGCCCACAAATGTGAAGTCTTTATCCTACTTTTTTTTGGCCGATTACATGAACTCTTTCTTTTATGTTCAGCTTTATTTTGTGGCATCTCATTAACATTAACAACTACTACCATAATCTAATTTCCACACCAACCCCATCAAAAGGAAAATTTTGGATATTGGCTTGTGGTGCATCTTTGGCCTTACTGGTACTGCGTATCAAAACCTTATGAACACTTGTTCTTATCTCAATAAACCATGAAGTAAGATACATTGATATTATTTTTTTGGCAAAAGAAGACATTGATATTAAGCAATAGTTTTTGGGTGGCAGCATTATTATAGTGACAATGACAATATCTGTAGAAAATTAAAAGAAAAGAAAAAGAAAATCTAATTTCATAGTCCGTGTTTGGGCAAGAGCAGCGGTGTCAGGAGTCGGACGAGGATGACACAATAGGATGTCTTAAGTGTCTTGGTCAGTAGAGATTGATAGAGAGGAATATGCTGAGGAAAGAAGATTTACGAAGTTGATGGGGGCTGATCTGTGCAATCTATGCCGTCTTTCTTCAGTTTGTAAGTATTTGTTGTTTAATCGTTTTCTTTTGAAATAGTTTGCATGGGTGTGTGTTAATTACACTATTTACACCTGAGACTATGGGACCCTGGTGTTTGTAGGTTTTGTTGTTTCTATAACTATCATCTGTCGCACTGCAATCAAATACTGCTAATCAACTTGACATTTTCATTCGTTTGTGATTGGACAGGGACAATAGATGTGTGAGTAGCCAGTCTAACAAACAAGGGAAGTACAACACTTGTGTTGATGGACGCATAAGTAGGAGCGAGAAACGAAGAGGAAACACATGGAGAGAGATCGAGAAGAACACCAACAGCGAAATTAGTAAGTTCAGTTTGATTTTGTGTCCAAGTGGTATATCATAGCTGATGAATCTAGCTGGCAAATGGGGCACAATGTTGGTTGGTCAATGAAACATGAGGAGTTGTGAGTCCAGGTCCAAATGCCTGATCCTTCACGCACGTACTCCTCTTCCTAGTCAAGGCAGGCTGGTGATATTATTTATTTTGCCATTCCATTTTCCTAATCCACATCTGGTCTCTGTTCTTACTCCCAAAGTCTTTTCCGGAGAGTGAGAATCCCAATTCTTCCAGAAGGAAAAGTTTTCCAAAGAGATGGGCTGTGAACACACACACATACACACCAAGAACCACATCTTTTTAGTGTGGAAAAAGAAAGTTTCGAGGGGCATCATAACCACTTTTTTAGATCCGGATCCGACCCATACGTCACACCAAGAACCACATCTTTTTAGCGTAGAAAAAGAAAGTCTAGATGGGCATCGTAACCACTTTTTTAGATCCGGATCCAACCCATACGTCGATGAAGAGGTAGGTCCAAGTCCAAACCAGATAACAACTTTGAGCCACTACTTTTTAAGTTCATTTCCTTGGAAAGTAGATGCAAATCCAAATTGTAGTGTTCGGATTAGGATTGGTTAAACTTTAACTTTTGAATTATCTTTGGATATTCTTTTCGTTGATTCGGATAGAAAATCATCACTGTCACACCCAGACCGGTCGGAGTTCAGGTTTGGAATTTTGACCCAGACCCAACCCTTGTGTCTTGATTTCATATATGGATTAGGTTCGGTTCGGTACACCCAACCAAGTAGTCTAATTCATTATATGGTTAACACCAACTTAGTAACATCCAATTGGTTGAGACCTTTGGTACCGAGATGGTGAAGTGTTCCCGAGTTCAAGACTGGGAAACATCAAGTGACCTACCCTTGATCTGAAAACTTGATCTCAGACCAATTAACAAACTGATTGCATATGGAACACGGCACGGACACCCCCAATCTTTATTTCTTATTTATTGTTAAGAGAAACACGGCAATCAGAAAGAAAGAAAAAAATTCCTAGTAGACTTTGATAATTATAATTATTAACATGAGGAGACTTAACTTAATCTTTTGTTACTAGTCTAAGGAAAAGTTGCTTTCTCGCCACCTACAGCGCATACACAGGATTGCTGAGATTGTCAAGCTTGTGTTTTTTCCTCTGAAAAGAGGAGAAAAATAAGCACACCACCACCACCACTGACGTATGCTCTCATCTAGAAACCAATGACTTTTAACTCCATAAATATTCTTTTTCCAATTAAATTCCAAAACTCAAGCAATCAGCACACATTGATTTATAGCAGGCTGCTTCTTTTGCTTGAACTCTCTTCTCATCAGTCTTTGTATCTACAATGTTGCCTCATGCACGTCGAGAATCTGCAGACCAGTTCAGCTTCTCCAGCCCGACGGAACCTGAGCCCGAAGGCCCGGATCCTCCAAAAGCAATGGAGTACGGCACGTGGGCCGAGAAGATCAAGGGCAAGTACAACTACTTTGGCAGGCCGGAGGACATCAAGTTCGGCGCATGGTCTCGAAAATCTTCGGCCAACAACGATCGCGAACACGGACGTGTGGGAGGTGAGAAGTCCGGGGCTCCCTCACCGGAGATTTGGATGGCAGGAAAGCAGCCTACGGTCCGCTCGTCCGAGGCTTCTCCGGCTGGAAGCCGCAGGTTTGATGAGGACAGGCATATTAGCAACGGCTCGCGGGCGGTGTCAATCGCCAAGTACCGGCAGGAGATGCTTGATTTGGTGCGAGACGTGCCCGAGAACTCCTATGAGCTGTCCCTGATAGATATAGTCGAGCCAATGAAGATAACCGAAAAAGTGATGGAGACGACAGCGGAAGACACATCGGAGGAGGAGACTGATAATAATGATAATGATAAAAAGAAGAAGAAGAAAGAGAAGAAGGAGAAGAAGAAGAGCAAGAAAGGGATTATGAGGAGGGTGTCGAGGAGCGAGAGCATGGAATCAGGAGGTCTTATGCTGAAGATGTTCATACCAAGAATGCCAGTGGCTTTGGGTGGCAAGAAGCATAGCTTCAGCAAAACTGGTAAGGTGTCGCCGTCGAAGCCTTCGTCGGTGGATGGGGACAAGGACTGTGCTGAGAAGAAGAGGGTGGAAGGGGAACGGTGGAGTAAGGAGTTCGGGGAGAGGGTCAGCAGCACCGGCAGCAGCACCAGCACCAGCAGTAGCTCCAACAGCACCAGCAGCAGCACAAGCAGTAGTTCTGTAAGCAATAGGTAGACCTCTTTAACTTTTATCTGTTCTTTTTATCTGCAACATTACGGATAACTTAGATATCCTAGGGATAACCTGTGAAAAGTTCAGCAATAGTACTGAATCAATTTGAATTTTATCCACTTTTATTCTGCTATAATATGATTCAGAATCAGAAAAAATATTCAAAATTTAAGCGGAGCAGGAACAAAGAATTATTCACGCAATGGAGCCGTAGACAGTCAAGTGAAATCCAATCCACCAAAAAAATTGATCTATGGACAACATCTTTAGGGTCTGCTTGGCAATTGTGTAGGGGTTATGAGATGTTTTTAGAGTACCGGTTATGATCGGTTATGAGGAGTCCGATTTTGGGTGGTTTTTAAGTAGCGGCTTTTAAACCAGTCCAGTCCATGCTTGATTCACTAACGAACGGTTCTGAAAGTTTTTTTTTTACACGAATCAAATCAAATAGGGAAGGGTTTTAGTAGTTATAATTATATATTTTTGGTGAGGATATAGATGAAATAAAATAATAAAATTCCTCAGAACACACCGATTTTGGGTGTTTATAAAGCCACACAAAATTACATTACACCGGTTTTGGAAGATTTTTTGGCCGACCAAAACCAGTGCCTCAAAAAAATTAACAAGCAGAGGTTTTCATAAACGCTTGGTTCAAGAACACCCCAGAACCGGTGAAAACATCATTACCAAGCAGACCCTTAGAGCAACTAAAGATGAATGAATATATAGCAAGCAAATGAAAACCTTAATGAAAAAATGAACAAAATATCTAAGTTAAATTATTTGGGTATTTCTTCAGAGTAAGGTTTCTTAAGGTACTTGGTCTGATATTGCAGGCTTATAGGCAGCTGTTATCCTTTCGCACACAAAGGCAAATCAATGGGGGTGGAAGATTGAGAATGCTGAAGGGGTACCATATTATTGTTTTTATCTCTGGGAAATGTTCAGTTATATGAGATGATTTTGCGAAGAGAATTGTAACTCAGAATGTATAATATTTTCTTTTGTTTCTTCCTTGGAATGCTTTATTTACCTGTGGTTTGATGATCAGAATAAATTTCTCAGGGTTATTAAGTTCTGTAATCCCTACCTGGAGTTGGTGACATGCTTCTAACTAATTTTGTAATTACTAGTTTGAAAAGCTGGGTACAGAATTTTTGGATGCATAACAAATCCTTGCTGGATATTTCATAATTTCATTGTAATTCAGATATTGAAGCCTACAGACTTCTTGGATTAAATGCGGATTTGTCGAATTGGCATAAGATACTGCAAGAAGAACTACTACTGACTCAGTATTGTATGGTCATCCATAGTAAAACTCTGGTGATTCCTCAAATAAGTAGGAAATTTGAGATTTGAATGCCAAGCTTTTCTTGCCGTCTCCGAACAACAAAACCCTCCTCTTTGTTGATTAGGTAATGTGACAATGGAGTTGGTAATTTAGTCACACATCGGATAAAAGTGGGATCATGATGAGTGATAATTAGAATTGGTTCTGAAGTCTCTTCTAAGACATGAGCACAATCCAATATCATACCACATATCTCATGTGTCACCTCCGGTTTGGTTTACACCACATCTCCAACAAATAATTATCATAGCCCAAGTTTATTATGGTTTAGCCATTTAGAAAATAGTTATTTACCCCCAATTGCTAATTATATATCCACTCCCCCCCCCCCCCCCCCCCCACCCCTCCCCCTTCCCATTTTTTTTAAATTAGTGTTACCCCCAATCATTCGGATAAAGTGCAAAAAAATCCTCCTTAGATTTGAGTTTTTGCATTTTAAGATCCCTTGTTTTAAAAAAAATTCTCACATTTTTAATTTTGCTCAGTTTGTACCCCTGCCGTTAGAAATGACTGTTAATGAATTTTGAAAAAATTTAAAAAAAATTAACCAAAATGTCCTTCCTTCCCTACCAGTGGTGGCCAGCCCTCTCCTCCCTCCGCCGGCCGGACCCCTCGACGACCCTCCCTCCCTGGCCGGCCCCCTCGACCCGCCCCCCCCCCCCCCCCCCTCCTCCCTCCGCTGGCCAGCCCCCCGTCCCCCCTCCTCCCTCCGTTGGCCGCCCCCCCGACCCGCCTCCTCCCTCCGCTGGCCGGCCATTCTCGACCTAGGAGTGAACATTATTCGATTTTGGACCGAAAACCGAACCGAATAAGAGATTTGGTTCGGTTTAAAAAAATTCGGTTCGGTTTCGATTTTGAAAATACTAAAATTTCTTATTCGGTTTTGGGTTTCGGTCCAAAACCGAACAAAAAAATTTAGTTTATATATATATATATATATATATATATATATATATATATATATATATATATATACTAAATAAATTTAGGTATATTTAACTACTATATATACTAACAAAAATTGCAAATAAACCAAAAAATTAAATAAACCGAAAACTTAACCGATTTAATTCGGTTCGGTTTAATTCGGTTATGGGCCAATTCGGTTCGATTTCGGTTTTGCTTATTCGATTTTCGGTTCAATTCGGTTTTCGGTTATTCGGTTCGGTTTGAACCGAATGCTCACCCCTAGCTCGACCCGCCCCTTCCTCCCTCCGCTGGCCGACCAACCTCCCCTATCCTCTGGTCGGCTCCGCTTGACCCATCCCCACCATCGGAGAAAGAGGGGGGAGAGAGCGAGGGGAGGGGTAAAATCGTATTTTAACGGCTGTTAACGGCAAGGGTGCAAATTGAACAAAAATAAAAATATAATTTTTTTTTTAAACAATGGGTCTTTAAATGCAAAAACGCAAATATAATGAGGATTTGTTTGCACTTTACCAAAAATTTTGAGAGTGGGAGGGTAAATACAAATAACTTTCTAGAAAACTTCACACTCGTTTCCAACAAACCTTATCTGAGCCCAAGGTTACTAGGGTTCAGCCATTTAGAAAACTTACTACATTTAGACACTAAAAATGCGGCCTAGTATCAGATGCCAATGACTTTGTAAGGACAAAATTGTCATCCGATGCTAATGTTGATTCTTCTACTCATTCTTAAATCTACAGACCATCAAACGGGAGGAGAATTAAAACTCATGATCAGTCCGTCTCACTGAATAATTTCTAGTTGATCGCGTCGTCTTGAAAGCTTATCTCGATATGTCTTAAAGGACAAATGATAGCACGCGACTACCGCCCATTGACCTCAAGTCGCGACTTTGTGCATTTACTAAGAAAAATATAAAGAGTCGTGCATCATGCAAAAGATTCTAGAGGAGTTTCACTTTCAATTATGCTCTCCTAACTAACATATGCCAATCAACTCCAAACCCTAGTTTAACAAGTTCCTTCTGTCGATGAAATATAAATTGCATTTGCCACTTCTAGGAGGCTCATCAATAGCTACAAACAATAAATATTCTAATACTTGTAATCATAATAAGTATATGGTGACACACACATTGCGTGACATTGGCACACAGAGACAAAGATAGAGGTTAAGAAGGTTTCAAATTAGTACAAATAGTTAACAAGTACAAAAACACTAAGTTGTCTGCGGTCTTGGCCCGTGGGACGTGACCGCAGGCAACGTGTCACAAAGACACTGGCCCTCCTGTTAACGTGGGATCCGTCCATCAGAATAAGCCAATAAGAGAGTGCCACGTGGACCGCGGGCCAAAACTGCGGACCAAAATTGCGGTCCACGTAGCATTACTCTAACAAGTATATTGGGGGGCTTATTGTGTGTGCAATTTTTAGTAAAAGAAAAATATTGGCACACATAGAGAGAGAGGGAAAGGGATTAACAAGGTTCCAAATTAGTATAAAAATTTGAGTTAACAAAAAATATGTTGAGCCAGCGAACTGCTTGTGCAAATTCCAGTAGAAGAATATTGGCACATAGAGACAAATATGGATGTTAAGAAGGTTTCAAATTAGTATAAAAATTTGAGTCGGTGGGTGAGTAAAATAATTTTTTTATCCATAATAATAAAAAAAATTAGGTAAAAAATTACAAAAAATAGTAATATCATGGTATTTGAATTATATATTCATATAGACTAGTATATATACACGTGCGTTGTACGTATTTATACTACTTAGAAAGAACAGATAATAGTATTGTAGATTATTATATTATTTTATATTATAATTAGGAAGACTAAAAGATCGCTACTGTACTTATTATACTCTTTATTAAAACTATTTAGAAAGACATCCACTTTAATTATCATCCATTTTAATTATTCAAAATTTATATTTATATTATTATATCTATTATTTTTATATCTACGTGTAATACTATTTAGGATGACCAGCTATAGCCTATAGTACTTATCTAGCTGTTCTTATTAACTTTTAATAAACAATCTTGGAAAGAAATTGAACATTTTCCATTATATATTAGTATAGATATAAATTATAATAATATGTTATCAAATATCATACTTAGGGACTATTTGGTTCAAACGAAGTGAGAAATCCGAAAATCAGCATTTTGCACGCATTTCAGTGAAATGGAGCAAAGTGAAAAATCTTTGGTTTGGGTACTTTGAAGAAGTGGAGGTTAGAAGTTGATAATTCCATGTGTTTGGATGGTTGTTGAAATGAGTTGGGAGGTGTAACTTTTTATAGTTGTTAGGATTTGGAAAGTGTAAAAGCAGAGAGAAATTGAAAACCCCAACTAAAGGCCTCGTTTGGTTCGCGTAATGGAAAGAAAAGGAAATTGATTATTTGGTATTTTCTTTCATTTGGAAAATTATAATTCCCATCTATTTTCCTTTTCGGTGTTTGGAAAGACCGGAATTATTGTCGGAATATATCTTTACTTTCCATTATAGTGTTTGGTGTTTGTAAGAAAAGGAAACAAAATCAAGTCAATTTTTCAATAATACCCTCGTGCTACTGAGAAAGCTTATTACTCAAGAATATTTTTGTCTAAAAGGTATTATGGATAAAAATGATAAATTATACTTTTGAGCAGGGATATTTTTGTCAAAAAGTTTTGTAATAAATGCATAAAAGTTGGAGGAAAATTAATTCCTTAGAGCATCTCCAACCCTATTATCTTGTTAAGTGTTGTGAGTCTTAGGTGGCTCCTATGTGGCATGAGCCACAAAACAATATCTTGTTTATGTGGCAAAACTATATCTCAAAAGACAATGAGATTGAAAAACTCTCTTCAATGCAAAAGTATTGAGAAGACAATAAAAAGTATTTTTTTTCAACTTTCAAGGCAACTCCTCCACTTCTTCAACTTTTCTATAAATATTTCTATACATAATTGATGATGTGGAGACAAAGTCATTGTGAAATGCATTGTCTAGATCTAGACAACCAACTTCACATTCTCCTTGCAATGTCAACTTCATGTTTTATTCTACATTTGCATTAGAGAAAAATTTTTGGAATGAAAGTTTGTCATTCATATGTGGTAACCATTTTTTCTAAACTCACAATAGGGTTGGAGATGCTCTTAGATGATGGGGGAACCACTTTCTTTCCTATTTTTCTCTCTCTTGGAAATCATTTTTCTTTTCCAGCTTGTTTTCTTTGGCTTCCAAACACATGAAAGAAATAACTCTTTTTTCCAAGCAAAAACTCTGGTAACCAAACGAGGCCTAAATAAGAATGCAGAATTTTCACTTTCGCGCTCTAATTCGAAGCAAAAAAAAAAAAAAAAAAAAAAAAAAAAAAAAAAAAAAAACTCCGAGTTGTGACAAACAAAATTTATTAATAATAAATAATAATTATTATTTAAAAAGAAAGGCAATAAGGAAGTAAAGGGGGGACTCAGAGAGAGAGAGAGGGAGAAAAATGTTGAATCTCTCTCTCAAGAAAATGAGGGATGAGTTGGCTCTAGTCTTTAAGTTGTACACCTACCTCTTCCTCTTCCTCTTCATAATAGTTCATTCAAGAAACGAATCTCTCTGATCTCTAATTTTCTTTGGGGGGGTTGGTTCCTCCTCCCTCTCTCTATATCATCGGAAGAACTCTCCTCTTCAATTCTTCACTCGTCAGAGTTTGGGGTGTTGGGGGGGGGGGGATTTTCGAGCTAGGGTTTTGTTCGTTTGCTGATGGAGAGTGCTGCTGCGTGCGCGGCGAGGGCGACGAGCGACGCGCTGGTCGACCCGGACTGGGCCGTCAACATCGAGCTCTGCGACATTATCAACATCGAGCCTGGGTATAATCATCCATCTTCTTCTTGACTTCGTTCCTTGTTCCGTCATGAAACAAGCATGAGTCTATCGCTAGAGCCGCCGGACTTTTGCAGTGGCGTCGGCTCTAGCGGCGGCTTGCCGAACCGGCTTTGGCAACTGCCTCGTCTTTTCAGGTTATTGTAGGGGCTGTTTCGCTAGGTAGCCGATAGGTTAATTTTGCAGGCTTTACAGATCCGGCGTTTCGAATAAATGCAATTTTAGGTTTTTTTTTTCCTGATGCATCTTCTGTTGCTGTAGAATAGAAATTTGTTATTTTTTTTTCCATTTTTGTTGTTGTAGAGTAGGTGAGGAAATGGAGTAATAAATAGTGTTGTGGCCATTTTTGGCAGCAATTTGGGGGTGATCTTGCAACTTTTGTTGCAGTAATTGGCACTACTTCCCACAAACCAAACAAAACAACCCATTAGTTTTTTTTCCCATTTACTTTTACCTTCCATTTTGTTGTTGCACGGCCATGGGTGGATTGGGCTCTGCAAAATCGGATGGGCGATGCAGATCGAGTCGGCAAGCATCTTTCTATATCTATAAGTGAATCAGAGACCATAGTGTTTATGTCTCCAAACATCATTCTTCTTTTAACCCCCTTGGGAGTACCAAAGTTTATTTTCTTTGGAGAGGGGTTTCGACGTCACGTGCTCAACCACATTGAGTCAATTTTCATCTCATAATGAAATCGTTGCTGTTGTATTGCATATTTCTCGTACTATTAGGACATGTGAATTTGTCTTGCTCATAGTATTAAAGGATGTGTATGATAGAGTTATGATGACCATGCGAACTATTGTAGGAGATAGTTATCCGTTTCCTATTACCATTGGTTTACATTAAGGATCAACATCGAGTCCTTACCCTTTTGCAATAGTTATGGAAGAAATTACTAGACATATCTAGGAGAAGTTTCCATGGTGTATGATGTTTGTTGATCATATTGTGTTGGTTGATGAGAGTAGGAAAGAGTAAGATGCTAAAATAGAAGTGTGGATAGAGACTTTGGAATCTAAAGAATTTATGATTAATAGAACAAAGACAATATATGAAACGTATTGTGAATCCAGTCAAAGAGAAATGTGTGTGTGGGGGGGGGGGGGGGGGGGGGGGGGACCATAGAGATGGACAATAATTACATAAGAATGATAGTTTTCAATATTTAGGATTAATCATTTGTCATGATGGAGAGATTGAGAAGGATGTCATGCGTAGAATTAAAACATAATGGTTGAAATGAATGAGTGTTTCTAGTGTACTTTGTGATTGGAAGACGCCTCTGAAGTTGAAAGAAAAATTCTACCAGATTGTTATAAAACCAATCTTGCTTTATGGATCAGAGTATTGGACAATTAAGAAACATGTCTAGAAAGTTAGTATAGAGAATGCTAAGATGGTTGAGTGACACCATATTAAATGATAAGATAAGAAATGATTGTGTCCATAGGAAGTTAGAGGTAGTCCGCAATTGAGGACAAGATGACGGACAATCAGCTTAGGTGGTTTGGACATGCGACGTAGACCCATAGATGGCCCCATAAGAAGGAAAAATAATATAGTAGTTAATGAGTCCGCTAGGACTACAATTAGGCCTATAATAACATGGTAAGGATATGGATCTTGTTAGCGTTAGAAAGTGTATGACCCTTAACGATGCCGAATGCAAGAAGAGGATTCAAATAGTCGACCCCATAAATTTGGGATGAAGTGTTACTTGGTGTTTTTGTTGCTGATATTGTGTTGATAATAATTTATTATGAAGGTTCCTATGTTTATATATATATATTTTGTGATGGCATGCAGGCAGGCAAAGGATGCACTTAAGCTTCTTAGGAAACGTTTGGGAAGTAAGAATCCCAAAATTCAGCTTCTTGCCCTCTTCGTGAGTATACAAGACTACTCATATATACTGTACTATTAATATTACTTGCCGATTGGTACATACTGGTTGGCTAGGATGACATTATATATATATATATATATATATATATATATATATATATATATTGGTAAAATATATTTTTTGAATACAAGCTTTGTGGTTAAATTTCTTTGGAAGATGTTTATATCTACATATTTTGTACTCTCACACAAAGAGATGGTCCACTACATCTGAACTGTCAATCATGATATACATTGTTAAACTTATGTATACGGAAAATCTTGAATTTTGATTTTTTTTTGCCTATGTATTAACTATGAAGTGATTAAGATTTGATAGAATTTAAAGAACTTTTCATTTTCTTATCACTTGATGAATAGATAGATATTTTTCCAATCCTCATAAAAGTTAATCTACATGCATTTTATGTTTTTTAGATCATGATTAATGGTTTGGATCGTTGAAGCAAGTGACATTTTCTTCTAATCGTATGTTTGTTATATTTTGTCACCTTCTCATTGGACACACTGACACACCCATGACTTCATAACCCGAAGCTTTTTCACAGTTTCCTAATTACTTCTATCTTCCGTCTTACAACTGTAGTCATATTGCACAGGTTCCATAGTTATTTTTATTATATATTTTCCCCAAGAAGTTCCAAGTATACCTTTTTTAAACCATGAATTACCTGAACACAGTAAAGCTTAAAGAAATATTTTGTCAAAGAATAAGTGTCTAGCTCCTCGGATTCCATATGCAAACTGTAGGTGAAGTTGCAAACAAGCACTTGAATACTTGCTGTAAATAATCAAAGAAACACAACATGTACGACTAGGTGCTAAAGAAACAAGAAAACTAACTACTAATTCTCCAATGCGGACCGGAAAAACCCAAAACCTAGAGATAAATGTTCTCTGAAATATTTGTTGTTAAGAATTGTCACATCCTTGCTCCCGAGATACGGCAAGCTGAGTACGTCAACGTCACATGTGCCAAGGCTATGCAACCTACGGATACACCGGTATCCGTATCCGCGATTGTCGCATGTAAGGTCCTAGGATAGGATAACTGGGAACCAATCCAAGACTAAATACATCTATAACATATGATGTAAAATGATTTCCGTTTAACAAGAGTCACGTTCTATTGCACGATCCGGACCATATATATATATAGAGAGAGAGACACACACACACATATATACATTGTATCTGTGATCCAAAATGGCTGCGATACAACAAAATTTAAGCCTTAGCTCATTCCTCTTGTTCCTCAACCTCCTCCACGTTGTATAACAGGAGCACTTTGTCGGGAGCCGCATCCACATCCAACGAACCAATACCAAGTCATCAAAGTCATGCAAAGTCCCAGACAATAATGTTTAAATGGGTAAAGTTAGGAATGTGAATTGAAGGATGAAAGAATCAATAACTGGAGTTGGAGATGGAAAGAATAATCCTAATTCACTAAATCTACTTTACCTTGCACTCAACACTCCAATCACATCATAATTAATTCAACAAATAGACAATTCTATATGAAATACAATTTAGAGAACATTATTGGTCACCCAGAGCTATTTTATCAGCAATAGTGATTTCCTGGGACCAGTTTGTTGTAA
The DNA here is from genome assembly GCA_029216955.1 of Iris pallida. Classification (NCBI taxonomy): domain Eukaryota; kingdom Viridiplantae; phylum Streptophyta; class Magnoliopsida; order Asparagales; family Iridaceae; genus Iris; species Iris pallida. The sequence continues at coordinate 9,516,611 of JANAVB010040417.1, read as the reverse complement.
GGATTGATCGTTGCTTAGATCGGTCCTACGTAGGTTGTGGCAGGAAGGTGTATTAATTAATCTTAATTAATACAAGATCGAGCTAAAGATTGGCGCAAGTCCAACATAGGAAAGTGAACTAAGCCTCACACACACTATCTGCAAGGCCTTACGAAGAAGCTAAGTACGAATTAACTTTGGTTGTTATTATATTGCAAAGTTTCTTTTCCATGTGATCCTAATGCTCGCTCCACCCCATGGTGCAACCTAGCAACCACAAGCAAAACCTAACTGCAACCAAATCTGCACTATTATTATCTTCTAGAAAGGTAAGGGGTCTGTGTTTCAATCCGTATGCGCGGAAGTCACGACAAGATGCGAAGACACCATACTAGAAGATATCCGCTCATCGAATAGCCTTGTAGTCAGAATAACCAGGACTTGACACATTCTAGAAAAGTTTACCCCTCTCCTAAGAATTATTAATGGTTATTGGTGGATAGGCACTAATCCTAGCAGTTTAAGATTTGAAATGCAACTAAGGCTCCACAGTTTCCGATTAGAATATGAGAGTTTGGTTCGCTCCCGAAATGTTTGAAAATTTTGGCATTCTCCTTTGTATTTCTTTATCCGAAAACCTGTCGATACATTAAAATCCATACGGAGCAACCCTCTCTGTTGAATTGTATTCACAAATATATATTACTAGGTAGTTATTCTCACACCGGAATCCATAACCCATAATTCACAACATAACAATTATGAAATATAGTTCTAGGAAAGAAATAAAGTGAGAGGAGGCTCATCTTGCTATTACAAGCCGTAAGTACCCTACATAGCAAGCAAACACAAGAGGCACTACAATACAAGGTTAGCTAACAAAAGTAGAAAATGAAGTATAAATTAGATATGGACACTTAGACTTAAGTCATAGAATAAATTCTACAGCTAGACCTTAAGGTAAGTCTATGGACCCATATGCGAACCCACAAAAAGATACATAAGTGCTGAATTATAAATAAAGACATCAAAACGAGTCGAAATATCGATTTTTGTAGTCTCGGAAACCAAGTATAGTGCCTTCTAACTATACTATCCTTACAGAATAGAGAACTATGACTCGTCACTCAAGGTTGGTGCTATTCTATAGACCAAAGTGCTTAATTTTGATTCAAACAAATCGATTTTGGTCAAATTGCCTAATTTTAGTCTTCGACCTTAATACGATTTAGGTCTAACATATACCATATGCTAAATAGTCACCTAACTCTCTTTTTGGACCCGACACCCTAAACAATCACACTACTTGATACCATAGGAGTGAGTTCTATGGATCCTGTAGAAGCATAGAAAATCATCCAGACTCATGCAACTAATACTCGAAGCCGCAAGCTAGAATAGTGGCCCCAAGCACTTCCTGCTCAGCACAGACGACACATGCCTCCTTTTTGTCAGAATATAGCTATGCAGTGCCACGTGTGCATATGATAAGGCTCGTCGTGTGGCAGTGTCCCGAAGAGTCCTCAGGAGTCTTCGTGCGCTAGAAGCCACGTGGCAGTGTCATGGTGGGCCTTCTGACAACATAGTCCTCATACGACAATATTCTAATGCAGCAGACAAATTCGCCACGTGCCCATGGTGTGCGATCTTAACCGCCACGTCACGTGAAAGGCATTCTCAAATCTCTGCGAGCGTCACGTGTTTAAAGTGACCGGGTTACACACAACAGAGATAACAAACTAGATCCCTTAAGATTATAACCTAGGATCTCCTGATAGAAGCCCAGGATTTTGAGGTAACCACCCCGGATCTCAGCAACGGCTTTATGCCACGTGTTAGTAGGGCCTTGGCGAGCGAACATAGTCACAACATCGTCAGCGAGCCAGAGACTTGCAGCCCCTCTTCGTCGATCGGACCGTCAACGGAGTAAGGAAGACAATCACTCCATCGTCACATTACCCAGATATAAAATTTGTACCAGAGATCCTCGGTGTTAGGATCCTTCGGTAATTTTCTTTTGTTGTACTCGTGAGTATTGTACAAGTTAGTAAAACTTTACATTCCCGATCACTCGCGATGATGACCAAGGTAGCGACTCTGCTGGAGACGTCATTTTTCAGTGATGAGAAGGGAGTGATGCAGTCCGATGTGACGAAGTTGGGTTCAAACCGGTGGATGTTTGTCGTTCGCTTCGACCAACAAGCTTTCGAAGAAATGATCTCGGGGGCATCTAACCCCTCACCTCGGCTCGTAAAGCCAAAGAAGACCCACAAAACTTGGGTGGCCCAAACCCTAAAGATTGCAGAGGATGTGCTTCCGCACTTGCGGTCGGAGACACATATCCTCTTTCTGTGCATGCTTCTCTTACTTCCGCGGTTGCTTGCGGAAAGAAGAGTACCTAGCACTTGGTGTCTGACGAAGGAAACAATACGGCGTCAGGGACCAAGGCGCTAGGGCTCCTTCTGCGCGACAAAGTCGTAACGAGGAGACCAATGTAGATTCTCAGGCCCCGTGCCTACACCAGAAGGTGCATAAGAAGAGGTGTGCCGCGCCCAGACGCATGGAGCATGCGACAGTGCTCCGACCTCTTCCAAACCCACAAAACAAACTGTTGGGAGGAAGAGGAGTCAGAGTCATCGATGACCTCTGCAATGTCCTGCAGAGACCGAACACCAGAAGCATGGAACATACGACGAAACACGTCTACTCCTTCCTGTAACTTCTTCTCCTCCGGGTCCAATGGAAGAGGGCCGAAGTTCGGGGTCGCGCTCAGAGGGTTGGCAATGTCACATAAAGACAGACCTAGACAGCCAGAAGATGGTCAACCGTTGCCAACTTAGCCTTCTTCAGCTTCCTCTTCATTGAGTCAGAAGGGGACGTCGGAGGAAGAACCACGACAGACTCCCTAGCTGGGACAACAGAGGCCGTAGCGGATGATTGACGGAAAGTAGCCCCGCCCGACCTTCGGGAACGCGTAAGGCGAGAGTTTCTCTTCGGTGCCATGGACAAAGACGGAGTGGTGAGGAAGCGATGGTCACCTCTATATTTATAGAGATAGTAGGAGACGCTTCACGTACACGAGTTAAATACAAAGGTGCTAATGATGAATCCAAGCGTGTAACTGATGCCTCGATCTCCTCATAGGGTGGTTCAAATCCCCCAACTGATGGTGGTTCGAAGTTCGAGGCAAAATCTCTTCGACTACAGCAAGATCACATTAATATTGACAGCATCACAGTCAAAGCAAAACAACACAAGATATCCAGGCATCCATGCTTTTGTTCCAAGTATTCCAAACTTATTTCAAGTTTGAAATTTTTGAAGGTCTTGTAGAAGCATGGAAAATCACCCAGACTCATGCAACCAAGACTCGAAGCTGCAAGCTAGAATAGTGGCCCCAAGTACTTCATGCCCAGCACAAACGACAATATGCCTCCTTTTTGTCAAAATATAGTTATGCAGTGCCACGTGTGCGTACGACAAGACTCGTCGTGTGGCAGTGTCTCAAAGAGTCCTCATGAGTCTTCATGCGCAAGAAGCCACGTGACAGTGTTGGTCTTCTGACAACATAGTTCTCATACGGTAGCATTCCAAAACGACAGCCAAATCCGCCACGTGCCCATGGTGTGCGGTCCTAACCACCACGTCACACGAAAGGCATTCTCCAATCTCTGCGAGCGCCACGTGTCTAAACTGACCGGGTCACACGCCACCTCGGATCTCAGCACCGGCTTTACGCCACGTGTCAACATGGCCTTGGCGGGCGAACATAGTCACAACAGTATTATGTTCAGGACGCTAAGTGACAGCTCATTCTTCACGTGCCAAGACTAAAAATTGTGATTTTTCAGGTCCATACGCGAATAGCCCACCCCATTAAGGACGACTCTAGATAGGGGACATATGTTCCCATTCACAAGGGAAAAAAGGAGAGCACAGAAAGCCGAGAGCAAAGAAAGCTAGATTGTAGTCCGTAGTGCCAGCGAGCCATAGACTTGCAGTCCCCCTTCGTCGATCGGACCGTCAACGGAGTAAAGAAGACAATCACTCCATCGTCACATTATCCAGATATAAAATTTGCACTAGAGATCCTCGGCGTTAGGATCCTTCGGTATTTTTCTTTTGTTGTACTCAGTAGTATTGTACAAGTTAGTAAAACTTTACATCCCCGATCACTCGCGATGGCGACCAGATCGTACACTCAAGTACTCTAGAATCACTATCGATCAACCTAACCAATGCTGAATACAATATACAAGGGCTTAATTTGGGGTCAAAATACCTAATTTGGTACCAACACGGTATGAAGCTAACCCTAATGGTTACCTAACCAATGATACACGAATATACTAAGTCGGAATGGTCGATGTAACCCAATTGAACACTAAACATGCCGATCATAAAATAATTTAGGCCGATCATAAAATAATCATAAAATAATTTAGTCAAACACGACATCTCCTAATAAATATTAAGCTATCTAAACGTTTTGGGAGTTTTCTTGGAATCAAAACCCTAAATGCAAGGTGCTATGTACAAGGGTTTTCCTCAAGTCAAAACTTAAAAATCAATTCGAGTTCCTAAGATACAACCTTAATATCACAATTTAAAGTCTAAGCAAAAACCTATCACCGTGGATACAAAACATTACAATTATGACATAGAATGGAAATGTAACAAATTCCAATTTAGGGCTTTCAATTATACAAATTGAAACCTCCAATATATGTCATGATATGGAATTGATAAATGAAAGAATAATTGAATGAATGAAGTAAAGAAAAATCTAATTTGGAAAAAAATTGGAGTGGGGATGCCTAGATTTGCTTGGATTTCCCATTCTTCTTCTCCTTCCCCTCTTTTTCCTTCTCCTTCATTTCCTTTCCTTTCTTTTCTTTTCTTTCCTCTCCTTCTCCTCTTCCTCTTCCTCTCCCTTTTATTTTCCTTCTCTCTTTCTTTTCTCTCCCCTCTCTCGGCAGCTCTGGCAGCTCCCGCAACCATTGGTCGGCATCTGGATAGGTGGTGTCTCCCCTCTTTTCCTTCTCCTCCTACTTCTTCCTTCTCTTCTCTTCTTCTTCTTCTTCTAGCTCTCTTCTCTTCTTTCCAAGGTAGTCAAAGGCGCAAGGCGCACTCTAGGTGCAAAGGGTCCAAATCGTCCGAGGCGCAAGGCGCACTTAAAGCGCGTCCCAACGAAACGAGGCACAAAATAAAAAATAATAATAATATACAGAAATAAATAAATTACTAATGTAAGAAATATAACTAAATAACATATTAAAACCAACAGAAATATGTAAAAACATAATCAAGTGAACTAACAGAACATTAATAACACTCAACAAAACTAACAATTTGTATTTTTCCTACCACACTTTTAGCAAGTTTTAGTTTTTCAAGTTCAATTATAGCCAACTTTAGCAACCGTGGAAAATGCTACGTCCCTCCCACTTGTATGAGGTAAGGGTTATCTTTCCGCCTGAAATTTTTTGTAAAAAAAAAACACATAAGGCGCGCCTTTTCTTTGTTGCGCCTTGCTAAAAGGCGCACCTAAGGCGTGCCTTGGTGCGCCCGGAGAAATGCGCCTCGCCTAGTCAGGTGCGAGGCACATATGTTGCGCCTTGCTGTGTGGCGCGTCTTTGACTACCATGCTTCTTTGTTTGTTTGTTTGTCATTTGTTTATTTAAGGTGGATAGAATTAGATGAGTGGAGAGGGGTGGATGTCATGGTGTATGGCTCAGGTTGACATTGGATATCTCATGAGCTTGGTGGGAGACACCTTAGCCTATGAGGTGTCCCTAAATAAAATAAAAATGTAAAGAAAAGAAAAATTAAATAATAATTCAAATTAGGTTAGGGTGAGAGATTAGGAAATATAAAATAAGTATATGCATATATGCATACATATACATACATATATACAAATGTAAGATAATTATTAATTAAAAACAATAATATGAAACTGCAGCTATTACAAGAATATTGCTTTGGTACAATGTATTTCCTGCAGTAATCTAACTTTATGGGTACAACCAGTAGAATACGCGTCTGGAATGGGTAAACTAAAGCAAGAGTAGTGTCTATTATTCATTTGAGGCAAACTCCTTTATGTCTTTTCTACAGCTAACTTGTTACAAAGAAAGTGGATTGGAACATAGGGTGATTAACAGGTTAGAAACAAAAATAAATAAGATTAATGTTCCAGTAAATAGAAATCGAGGAATATATTCTTCTCCATTTTTTTTCCCTTCTGGTGAATAAATTCATGTGCATATTCAGAAACATAAAAAAACCTATAAGTGTATTTCTGAGGCATCTAATCATATCAAATGGCCTTCTTAATTTTAGTATTGAAAACCATTTGTTTGTAATTACTTGAGGCACGGTGGCAAGTACTTCAACATGCAAGATTTTGCATCTGCATATGTTTTAAGATATGTTTGTGAACAATGTGGATCAATAAAGGGGATAGCCCACCTTGCCCTGTGATAGGTAGGAATAGTCAAATGCAAAAAAAGGCTCCCCGAGGTAGTGGTTATTCTATGTTGTACTATATCCTTATAATACATACTGGTTCTTGGTATTGCTTATGCAGGTGCTCGAGACACTAAGCAAAAATTGTGGGGACAATGTTCACTTACAGATTGCTGAACGTGATATCTTACGCGAAATGGTTAAAATAGTGAAGAAAAAAGTATGTTTCATGCACATCGTGTACCTTATTGATTACATTTTACATAAATGTATTCATATGTTTTCTAATAATCATATATTCTTTATGATCTTGAGACTTCTTAATACTATATTGGGTTTTGCCTCTGCAGCCAGACTTAAATGTAAGAGAGAAGATACTGATTCTCATTGATACATGGCAAGATGCTTTTGGAGGAGCAGGAGGGAGGTATCCACAATACTTTGCCGCATATCAAGAATTGAGGGTATGCTTATTCCAATATGTTATTGTTAAAAGTGGTGCACCCTTATGTTGATAATTCCTCCGTACTATTTCCTGACTTGGTTATCATCCTGGCATGATCTAATTGTAAACATTATATCAACATAAATATCTTTTTTAGCATGCTATGTGAAGTTACAAATATTTTCATTTTTATGCAGCAGCACAATTAGGTGCTTGAAATTAAGTAAAAAAAAAAAAACCTAAAGTTATTGAAAGTTGAAGAGCATACTCTAAATAATTTCTTTACTAAGATGTTACCCACATTACTGTATATGGATATTATTGTATCTTTTTTGTAATGCACTTATTTCTTTCCCAGCTCCATGTGATCTCATGCCATGTGTAATGTCTACTATTTTTCGATTTTTTCTAAGCTTATGTTTAGTTACGAACAGTGTTGCACATCACAATCTTGCTTCACTAGTAACATTTGAAGTTATTCTGTTTACATTTTTGCATATAGTAACTTATACGTGGTTCATGAAAGTTGGAAAAAGTTTTATTTTGGGTGGTGGTGGTGGTTGGGGGGTGGGGGTGGTGCAGGGCCGGCCCTGAGCTAATGGGGGCCCAAGGCGAAACTTCAAAAATGGGCCCTCATACATAATATAAAAAAAAAGTATAAATAAAACAAAATTTTGTTGTAGTCAAGATTTGAACCAATGACCTCCTAAATATAAGTCTAGCATTATAACCAGTAGACCACAATGCTTTGTGTTAAAAAAGATACATGATACATACTAGTTCTATTGTAAATAGTTCTATGTTGGTGCCCCATTTCGTCAGGGTGCCCTGGGCCGTCGCCCGGCCTGCCCTGGGCAGGGCCGCCCCTGGGGTGGTGATGGTGTATACCTCATCCATGTTATCCTAGGTTTTTAAGAATTTGACTTTTTGTGTAGCCATGTTGTTTCGTGCTCGTGTCGGGCATCAATATTACATAGTCATGGTATTCCTTCATGCAAATGTTCTCCCAGCTTATTTTGATTTAATTAATTAACCTGATTGGAGGCAAGAAATGCAGATTGATTGCTCAAATGCTAGATATTTTCAATTTCAAGAACGTGATAAACCGTAGGTTCATCATAAGTGATAAGTTTTATGGTGGGATTAGGTTTCCAGTTATTCCCCCTCCACCCTCAAACTGGTTTCTCCTACTAACCACATCCCAAACCAGAACAAGTAAAAACTAAGAAGCAAAGGAGATAACTTGGTTAGCGAGGGTGTAGGGTTGGTGACACTAGTAAGTAAACTTATCCTTAACTGGTTAGTGGTCTGACCTGGAGGAAGCAGGGGTGGATTGGTAATGGGATGCTTAATTTCAAACTTATCCTAACAGGTTGGAGTTTTGGTGCATTCCTGTACAAATTAACTTGAAATGGTTTTAAGCAGCACACTTCTCCCTTTTTTCTGATTCCCTTCAAAAAAAAAAAAAAAAAAAAAAACCCAGCCCGCTTCTGTTTTCAGATAAAAGATGTATACATTGTACTACCTTTATAGTATGTTGCATAAGTGTAAGATGAACTTGCTCTAATCCTGATGTACAACTATGGCACTGTATAGTATATACTAATCATCTAACATCAAGGTTGTGAAAAGCGCTAGGCGCTAGTCGGGCGGGCACTCGCCGCCTAGATCCTAGTCCGCCTAGATCTAGGCGGTTAATAAATAAATAAATAAAATCCAAAAAAACCTATTGAAAATTGCAGAAAAAGTCCATAAAACCACAAAACATGCATAGTCGGACATCGGGGGGGGGGGGGGGGGGGGGGGGGTCTAGGAGGGCGCCTAGGCGGACATCGGGCGGGTACCAGGCGCCTAGGCGGCTGCCTAGACCGCCTTTTAGAACAGTGTCTAACATCATTGACAGTGCCTTTTCCAATAAAAATTGGGATCACTGTGGGTACGTTGGGTTTACATCAGATTCATTGATAGGTGTATAATGCAGTGAGGAAGCTAGTTTCTAAGTTTTTACCCCATGAGATAAAGGGTATCAACAGTTGCATTCTGTACTTATGATTTTTAATTTTATGACACTGTTATGGAAGGGTGTAGATCATATTTTTGAAGTATGCTTGAGCCAATGAGCATGATTGTAGCTACATGCTCAAATCTAAAGGATGACGGCAGCTTGGAGCAAACATCAAAGCCATATGCGATGCTTGTAAAATATGGCAAGCAATGAGCTCTCTGAACCACTATTACTTTTTTACCATGTGGGCGAGGCAATAAGCATGCTAAGCATGTACACTGAACTTATATCCAGCATCAGCCCAATTGAAGCATCATGGGGTCAGTCCTGGCCCTGTAAATAGGAAAATTTGTCCCATCTAGGCCGTAATATGAACTGTGGTTCCAGGCATAAGAAATATGGAGGATAGAGTGTGGCTATATTATTAGATCATTCTGTTTATATAGTTAATTCTTTATAATCATCAACCCGTCACCCACCCCTTAGTGAATATTAAGAACTTACTTGCTTAACCCAACTTTATCTGATCCCAATAAGGCATGTGTTAAAATCCAGTTGTAAGTAAAGAACTAAGATCTTAAACCCAGAACCGGACCGTTATCTACATTAAGAATATGGAATTAGCAAGTTCTGAACCTGTGACCTTTGGTACAAGGACTAAAGTTAGCCAATGAAGTGAGAGATCTATTGCATCTAGCTGAACTATAGTTTTAGAGAAGATAAGCATGTAGCACCTTCCTCAGAAATTGTTGGACCCTGACCTTTTCACTTTTACCTGAGCCATGGTTTTGGGCCCATGCTGCTAGGCACTTTTTGTGTTAATAACTGAGCCTTCCTATCTTCCTATCCTTTTGCTAAGTAACAGTCAGCAAATGAGGGATGAATATGTCTGCGCCCTGCGGAGTGTGTCCAACAAAGTTATTTTTATGTACTGTGGATGGATTATGTTTCTGACAAAGTGATTGCAAACCTGTATTGCCACAAGAAGAAAATTGTTTTTTTTTTTCTTCTTCTCAGTTGTTGTAATATGGCTTCAGGAAAATGCTCTTAATATGGATATCTATACTCTGCAGAACTTAATAACCAGGGATCACAAACATATTATCTGTTTATCATGCAATTTTACTTGGAGTTTCCATGTCATGTCAGTGCTTCACTTGTTTGATTAAATAATTAGCAAGATAGTCTTGGCCTTCTTATATTTCAAATAGTCTGTACAAAGATGTTGTGCTTAAAGTGTCATGTTCTTTCTTGAGTCTTGATAGCAGATGGTGACATTGTACATGTATAATTTTATTACTGTTGACAGTCTGCTGGAGTAGAATTTCCACCACGTACAGAAAACAATGCTTCCTTGTTTGCCTCTCCTCAAACTAATTCAGTTAGCGCTCCAACTGTTGCATCGACGTATGAAGATGCAGCTATAGAAGCTTCTCTTCAATCTGATGAGTCTGCTCTCAGGTGCTTTATCTGTGCATACGTAGATCCATCTATATATTTCCATACTCATTTTTATAGTGTGTTACAATTTTATTTTATTTTTAAATTTTCTTTTGATATGTAAGTTTTCTAGTACTGGAAGCATGGTACAGGCAGTAGATAAATTTACATGATATTTCTTAGTTCCTGTAGTGTATGTACTATTAAACTTATATTTATGCCCTGTAAGTTATAATCATTCTAGTAACCAAAATGTAGGTTTCCATGCTAGAGCACATATAAACAAGAAGGGTCCATGAAAAAGTCTTGATCATTCGGATCCTTAAAAGCACAACAATTTAGTCAAATAAATTTATTTTCGTTAGGAAGTCATATTTAAGAAAGAAAACGATAACTATGTACTGTTTGATCTAGTTTGTTAAAATAGAGATTATAGGAGATATTCACAAAGATAACTATGTACTGCTGACTTTGCTCTATACAAGTGGGCATGGTTCTAACAACGGATGGTAGTCCATGTGAAATCCCAAATAGTCCATATTGATTAAAGTTATTAGATGATGGGAATTTGTTAGGCTTATATTTGTGTGCTCGAGAAACACGGGGCAGTTCTGGCTCATGGATTAACACATCGTTGAAGTCATACAAACTGGATATGGTCAGGTTAAAACCATAATCCAAGTCAGTTTATGCTCCTTGGTTCCCCTCCCAAAGCGACAAACCGCTGTGGTGGGTCCATATTGAAGGTGGTGGTGATGGCAGATGTGAAGGTAACTATAATATTTCCCCCTCTTGTTTCTTGTTTTGGCCACCCTTCCTCATGCACCTCCATTGCTTCAGCAGTGCCGAGGCTGTGGCTTCTTTCTACCTGTACAATATTCTTTCTACCTGTGCTGGCAGCGTCTAGGTAGCCTCGGGAAGAGGGAGCAGAGGTGGCTAGTTCTTTTCCATCAAAGAGTTAGTCGGAGAAGTTCCAACTTCTAAGAGTTTTTGTTATAATTACTCTTTTACTTTACCTCAATTATATCCTTTTTCTAACTATTACTTTCAAGTTTCAACTTCATCTTTTATGTGTGCTCCAGTTCAAGTGATTTAATTCCAGTCTCATGTTCTTATGGAACAGTTTGCAGGAAATTCAAAATGCTCGAGGTATAGCAGACGTGTTTGCAGAAATGCTCAGTGCATTAGGTCCACATAACTCAGAGGTGGGTTCTTCATTTTCTAAGATTGCTTAGAGTAATTGTATACTACACATTTTCTATTGAGATAGAACTGAAAATCATCACATTATTCTCTTGGTAAAACTTATCATCCGGAGTACATTTATTCTTGTCACAGTGGCTGACTTGAGAACTATATATTGTTATGGTGCTTAAAGAATATGTTGGATTGAGAACTGCCTGTTATTGTGGTACTTTAAGAAGCATATATTGGGTATTATTTGAATCCAAATATTTCTTTACTAAGCACAATTGATTCAGTTTCCAAGTTCCTGAACCGTGGCATGCATTTTCATGGTTCCGTGAGAGAATGTTCCAATCATATATTATTTATTTTCATTTTGGTTTCTTTAGATATTAGCCCTTCAAATCTGATACATTCTGATGTAGGTCTCATAAACTTTGTTATTTTCTTAGAGGTCACTCAAGTTATAAACTTACTAGTTATAAGATCAGAGTTTGCTTGAGATTTAATAAAGTAAGCTAAAGCCTGGGTTAGCACTAACCACAGACATCGGAAGACTAAAATGTCACAGAGTTAGCGGTTAGCAGTAGCTATAAGAACAAGGTGGTGAAGGAGATGCGGGTGATATGGAGGGAGGTTAGATGTTGGATCATAGAGGATGAGACAAAGGTGGGCATAAAGCATGGAGGGCAGGGAGGGTGGAGACAATGTAGGAGGGGAATGAGGGTGGTAGAGTTGATGCAAATGCTGGTGGATGCAACAAGGATGGTTGGGAATTGGGATTGGGAAGGTTGGAGGAGGATGTGTAGGTTCTATGGGTTGGAGAGAAGATGTGGTTGAGGAGACCGGTTGAAGAAAGCATTGTAGGCTTGTAGCATTTAATGAGAAACTAAAGAAGAAAAAACATTATGGCATGCAATTTTTGTTTGGTTGGTTGTAATTGGAATTCTCATGCAACATTTGTTGTTGTAATTGGAGTTGCAACCAAAATGGCTACAAAAATGCTACAGGATTTGGTGTATATATTGCATGTTTTGTTGCATTGATGTCTCTATTTATGACCAACCAAACACCATAGTTGGTGTAAATGCGGCAACAAATGTTTATGCATTTGCAATTACAGCCAACCAAACAGCCCCTTAGTATATTTGACCAAGGGTTCGCTATAATTTGGGAAACCTCTAAGCAAATAAGAATATTTATCGGACCTAAAATCGAAATGGATAAGATTTAAGGGACGTACTTCTAAAACACTATTTTATTTATTAAATAAGCTCAAAGTCTAGCACACTTCGGTACCATGTATGTAGTGTCCGAATGTTGCACACTATGTTGCACGAGTACTGACACGGATAAGGACACAATATGGGTATTTTCAAATATGGACAGTGTAATCACCTATATTGTAGGAATACATTACGGGTACGGACAAGATACGGATACAACACCATTTTCTCATGTCCGTGCAACATAGATTGCACTCAAAATCCTAACACTACAAGTTATATGTTTTACACTTCAAATGGTAAATCCATATTGTTATCATGATCATTTCTTTTCTTTTTCATATGAAATGTCTAAAGCAAAATTCAAACATTGTCAGTTTCCTTATTGGTGGCCAAAGTTGATGGTTTTTGTTAACAAGCTATTTAGCTTTATGCTTTGGAATGTTCCAAAATCAGTAAAATCATAGAATATACGTGTTTCGTAAATATTTAATCATGGCATTTATATTCTCAGTATGTTCGCACAAACTATATATATATATATATATATATATATATATATATATATATATAGCATTAATGAGTCTTTATTGGCATTTAGTGGGAAAATATTTTGGGTACAATACTAACCTACACCCTTCTTTGGGTAGTTTAATAGCAATGTATAGATATCAGCAGAGAACAATTAAGGTGCTCAACTATCTACTAGTCATGATTAATGTTGGCTTTTATGGCAGGGTGTAAAACAAGAAGTTATTGTTGACCTTGTTGAGCAGTGTCAGGTCTATCAGAAGCGTGTCATGGATCTAGTGAGCAGTACCGGGTACGGAAGTTTTGACATCTTTCAGGACTATTTTTATTGCAAGTACATGGTGATATGGCCTTTTTATATATTTTTTTTATTGTAACTACAGGGATGAAGAACTTCTCTGTCAGGGTCTCACACTGAACGATGACTTGCAGCGTGTACTCCAGCAGCATGATGACTTAGTGAAGGGTGTTCCTACTGTAACAAAAGTTACAGCAGCTTCCTCAGAGTCAGCTCATCTCATTAATATAAACCATGAGGATGATGAATTGGAGGATGACTTCTCCCAGCTCTCTCTAAGGTAAGCAAACTATGTGTTCTTGGCCTTCATTTTCTTATCATGGACAAATGCTGTTCTGGGAACAAGTCAAGGAAGACAAGATGCATAGCAGCATGAACACAATCTGTAGTCACCACATTTAGCAAACTTCACATGTATCACCTCACTCCATTTAGAGTTTTAATACGTCTATGTGTAATTGTGTACTGATTATCTGATGTTGTAAGAGCATTGTCAGGTCATAGCTTTTGTGACAGTATTTCTGTCAGTGCTCAGTAACTCATGTTGAAAGTCGGTATCAGTATTTGATTTCCCTTAAGCAAATGCTGATACTCGGTATCAGAATATCAGAAACTTAGGTTGAAAGAGTGATAGAAAAAAAACTCAGTATCTGGATCAGTACTACTACATTGTAGAAACAACTGTATGTTGAAATGAACATGTAAATCATTAGAGACATGATTTGAAACTTTTTGCTATATAGAGCTAAGATGGTTAATGATAATCAAATCCTGAATGATCCAATGTACCTATACTAAATTGTCTTACGAAGTCAGTCAACATGTAGCCACCATCATGAAATAGACACCTGCTTTATATATGGTTAAGGAGGTAAGTTTGATTGGCTAAAAGGTAACCCGTGCCAACTTGGCCTATTTGATTTCTTCCAGATTTGGGAAACTCTTGTTCAAATTGGTTAGTAATAAATAATTGGTTATTAAATAGATTGATGATAAAACATCTTTTCCTCTTTTCCTGAGATATCACCTCTACAGGCGTGTGTATATTGAAGTCCCAGATTCTATTGCATCTCGTTTTCATGAGTTTTGTGCCTAAATGATTCATAGGCCTAAATACTTGTGGAACTATAGTAACACACTTCTGAGTTCTGTATTGCATATCCTGACAGTACCCATGTGTACTAAATCTTACATTCTTAAAATTTTGTAAATGACATAAATAGGTTTCTAACCAGTTCATATTTGATCATATGCATATTATACTAGGACTTCAAGAAAGAGTACAGCGGGCCAAAGTAGGAAGCCTTCTAATGCCAAGAAGGAACAGACATACAAAACTCAATTTCTTGTTCCACCATCATCAAAGAACCCAGTCAGTACAGATGTTCCTACATTTGACTACCTTAGTGGAGATGTCTACAAAGAAGAATCATCATCAAATGTAACTGCAAATCGGCCTTCTCCACCGGCCCTATCTATGTCCTCTTCTCCACCTTCGAAGACTACTTCGTCTTTTCCTCTCCTGCCCAAATATGACGAACCTGTTCAAGCAACAAAATCTCCAGCAGCAGTTGTTCCAAAAGCTACTTGGGAAAGCCAGCAATCTAATTCCTACTTACCGCCTCCGCCATCAAAATATAACCAAAGGCAGCAATTTTTTGAGCAGCAGCAAGCTTTATCTGGCGGAAAGCAGTGTTTTGAGCAGCAGCAAACTTCAACTGGCGGAAAGCAGATTCCAGAGCAGAAACCTTCCACAGGTGGAAAGCAATTTTTTCAGCAGCAGATAGGTCTGATAGGTTTAACCAGTGGAAATTCTTACAATGGATTGGTGACACAGATGCAAAACTCGTCTCTTAACCAGAGCAAGACTAGCACATCATCACATCAGACACCAAATCAAATGGGTAACAAAGATGCCTCACCGCCTACCAAACCAGCCAAGCCTGAAGATACCCTTTTTAAGGACTTGGTCGATTTTGCGAAGGCAAAACCATCTTCAACCAAACATGCAGGTAGTCACAGAACTCGCTGAGTGGAACTAATTAGATATGTGCGTGCCATGCGTTGTTTATATTGGATCCATCAGGATAACATGCTAAATGAGAATATCAGACTTCTGTGGTTGCTACAAATAAGAGGGACTTTGCGTGTTGTTTGTTTGTTTAGGTCGTTTCGTTATATTAGTTGTATATGACCATTGGTTCATATCTGGATGGATGGATTGAGATATGATGGTTGTGATTACTTTAATTAAGCTTTCTTGATTGAACAGTTGTACGTAGCGGGTATCAAGCTAATTTTACTTTGTTTACTGCAAAATTGTAGCCAGTTCCGCGGAAGAAACTGTCTCTTATGTAATCTGCCCTCAGAAAGCCACTTGTTAGCTGGGTAGGTTAGGGGTGAACATTATTCGGTTTTGGACTGAAAACCGAACCGAATAAGAGATTTGATTCGGTTTTAAAAAATTCGGTTCGGTTTCTGTTTTGAAATTACTAATTTTTCTTTTTTGGTTTCGGTTTTGGATTTCGGTTTCGGTCCAAAACCGAAAACCGAATAAGAAAATTTTAGTTTATATATATGTGTGTGTGTGTGTGTATATATATATAGGTATTAATATATATTGGTATATACTATATATATGTGATAGATATATACTAAATATATATGTGTATATACTATAGGTTTACACTAATAAATTTAGATATATTTAGTTACTATACATATTAACAAAAAAAAGTACAAACAAACCGAATAAATCGAAAACCGAACCGATTTAATTCGGTTCGGTTCGGTTATGGACCAATTCGGTTCGGTTTCGGTTTTGCTTATTCGGTTTTCGGTCCAATTCGGTTTTGGGTTATTCGGTTCGGTTTGAACCGAATAAACCGAATGCTCACCCCTACAGGTGATAGAATGGTCAAGTTTGTATTGTTGCACTTTGGAACGTATTCGAGTCCGACTCGGTCTGTCGAAAGCTCGAATATCTGGGATTTAGGCCAAATGCAGAAGCTTGCGTGCTGTTGTAGGTGTTTTGTTGGTTGCAGTTGGGAGGATGTGAGAAGAATATGTGGGCAGGCTGATTGTCATTCTCATTGTCGCAGAATTTTAATAATCCTTCTTCTTCATTTGAAGTAGCAATTTGCTTGTAGTGTATAAATTCTCATGACATCCGCCAGATGGAGAAGTATGCTGGACTGTTGTTGATTATTGGTCAAAGCCGTACTATAATTAATATATATATATATAATTAAATTGATAACTGCTGTAGTACTGATTAATTTAGACATGGTTAGATGCATGGTGATTAGAGTCCAGACCAGCATATGGCAGAAATATGAGGGAAGCAACCATAAGTACTAATCAGGTGGGTCAACAACCAGCTGAAGATCCCCATGCTTTTGAAATTGGTCATTCTGCCCAGATTTGATGCCACACCACATCTAACAACTCCAGATGATAGTACATATAAAATGGTTTCCTTTTGTGACCCGAGTTTGTCACCAACTACAAAAGGATGATGGATCAACTCCGGTTTGGATCTTCCTATACGACTTCAAACTCATCTTTTTTCGCATTGGTTCTTCTTCATCTATATGTATGTGCAAAGTGATATTGCGTAAACAAGCAAATACGCGGCATGTTTAGAAGTACCAAGCGTGAGGTAAGCAAGAAAGAGATGGAAGTCATTTAGTTGTAACTATAATAATAGGATGAGGTTAACAAGAAAGAGACGGGAGTTAGTATGTTAATAGGATTGTTATTAGCTTGCCAAAGTAGCTTTTTCTTCTCTCTTTTTTTTTTCTCTTTGTGAAATATTTATGTTTAGTTGTTTGAAATTTGACAACTTTGAATGTAGGTTAAAAGGTTTGCTTTAACTTTACCCTTTTACTTTGATTTTTTATAAGGGCACATCAAAAGTTGATCAAGGCTGTCACATTCTTAACTTTCATTTATTTACAAGTTTGCCACTGAAAAATTTACTCAGGACTATTCCATTCTTAGGTATAAAAGACAACTCTTTTTATTTATTTTTACTCTATTCTTCTTCACAAGAAGAAGAATAAGAAGAAAGAAGAACAAGAAGAAAGAAGAACAAAGAACAACAACAACAATAATAATAAGAAAGAAAACAAGAATAATTTCTCTTTCTCCAAACCCTAGTTTTTTTTTTTTTTTTTTTTTTTTTTTTTTTGGGCACTCTTCTAATTTCTCATATATATATTTTCTCCAAACGCTAGTTTATGGATGAAATCCTAGTTGTAGAAGAAATTGGGTTATCAAATTTATCAAATCTATTAATCAATTTTTCTTCATTAATAGAAGAAATTATGGATGAAACCCTAATTCTAGAAGAAATTGATTTGTTGAGCAAGTTTATATTAGAACTGCCATAATTTCTGGCAGTCCTAAAAGTATTAAGGACTGCTAGAAATTGTGGCAGTCCTGAATGAGACTTGTTGTACAACAGGACTGCCACAATTTCTGGCAGTCCTAGAAGTACTGAGGACTGCCATGAATTGTGGCAGTCCTAGAAGTATTGAGGACTGTCAGGAATTGTGGCAGTTCTGAAAGGGACTTGCTGTACGTCAAGTACATTTTAGGCCTGCTACAATTTCTGACAGTCCTAAAATCGAAATGGCCGAATGAAAAAACATATGTTAGGATTTATTTTCATCTTGATAATATAGAAATATACATTTTAGGGTTTATTTTCATGCATTTTTTGTGAGAAAGAATGAAATAAACATGTTAGGGTTTATTTTCATGCATTATTTGTGAGGAATCAAAATGATGAGAATGCAAATTGTGGAGAAGAAAATTAGGATTTTGATGAAAATGATGGAGAAGAAAACTAGTGTTTAGAGTGGAGAAATGGTGGAGAAGAAGATATATAGTTTGAAGAGTGAGAAATGGTGGAGAAGAAGAAGAACAAGAAGAGAGGGAGGAAGAAAGTTAGGGTTTTGGAAGAAAGAGAGTGAAATTTTCAAATGAGAGTGAAATTTGGAGTTTGGGAGGGGTGTGAGGTTGCGACAGTCCCATGAGTAAAAAAAATGGAATAGCCCGAGTAATTTTTCCTCAAACATGGGCTAGCTCCAATCCTGACTAGCTGTCACGACCCGATTCCAGTATAATGGGTCCAATCGGATCATGTCCAGCCTGCACTGTTGTGAGACGACGGCAGTAAGCTGTATCAGGCAGTGAACACAAGCAGATAAAACTAAAGCGGAAGGAAAATATTTTATTAACCTGTAAACTGGTCTGAAAAGAAATAAATACAAACAAACAAGTATTCAATTATTACAAGGTTATTTGCAACAACAGGGAAAATAACTCAAGTGCATTTAAAACTCTGGGGCTCCCTGATCTGGTTCAGCTACCTCATCAGGGTTCGGACCAGGTCCGTAAAAGAGCTATAGGCGTAATCTTCGTCGTCGCAGTCACCTAAAAATGTTGAATTTCCAGTCAGGAGTGAGCAAGAAACACATTTCCATATCTAACATTCTAAATAATAAATAAATGAAATGCAAGACAGTTTTGAAAAGTAATATATATTTTTGATAAATAATAATAAAAGACAACAGACAATATCTCAGGAACTACAATGATGCAATTCTACAATAGTGGTTTGAGTATATAACAGTATCTGTGATCGGCTGGTTAGAGACAATATGTATACTGGCATTCTGGCCAAAACGACAGTATACGGTACGGCTCAACCCACCTGTGCAGTAGGGCTTAGCACGAGAGAGACAATCGGTAAACAATGGCTTTGGTCACAGACGTTATACTACTCCCCCAATCAATCCCCGAGTCAATGAGTCAATAAGCAAATTAAGGCAATCAATCAATCCATCCGTCGATGTGGAGTCCAAGAGGGATCCACTGTGATTCACTGTCACTACCATAAATGATTATACTGATGCAGTACATTTAATATTAAATAAAACACAGACATGAAAGATATGAAACTTGCCTTAAGTGTATCCCCGACGTGGAAGCGACAACTAGAAAGTAATCTCTAGGGTTTAGGAATTCGAACCTACAATAATCGTAACACCAGATTTAGCAGCTAGAACTAACTACACTCTAATCCTTAAGGGCAATGCTAACTAGTAATTAAGGCTAAGTCTGGCCGGGTTGAAAATAACGTAATTTTGTTATTAACAAAGAAAATATTTATATTTTAAGAATATGTTGATTGATTACTACTAAGTGACAAAATAATCGTTATAGTGAGAATACATGTTTTTACCGTAATAATTAAGGGTAAAAAAATAATTATTTAATCGTATTATAGAAATTAGTATTTTTATGTAATTACCAATTACGCGAAAATACGATTTTACCAAAATCCATTTTTGACTATTATTCACAAAATAAGGAAAGTAATATTTTAACCGCATTTAACAACTTAATATTTTACCAAAATTACGATTTTCCTCCAACTAATATTTTTTTTATATTTTAGTTAACTAGAAATCATTTTCCGGTTATTATTACTAAAATAATTTTTTCCCCAAATTAATTCAATAATAATTAACATTAAAAGAATTTCAAACTCTTTTTATTTATAAAAACTAATTATTTTAGCTAGTAAAAACATTTATAGTAATAATCTCATTTTTCCATATTTCTTAATAAGCCAAAATACACATTTTTCGACTATAACCACCAAAAACTATTTTAAAACCAAGTATATTATCTTTATTTTTTTAATAAAAGAACTAATTTCTAATTAAAACTATATATATGATGAACATAGTATTTTAATAAAAACATATTACTAAAAGTCATCATTGTAATAATTAATAAATAAATCCTTTTTAATAGCAAAACCTCATTTTAACTATTTATTTGGTAAAATAGAATAATTACTAACTTTTATAAACTTTTGGGAAATAATATAAATAATTACTTTTTAGCTATAAAAAAATACTCATATAATTTCTAAATGCATTTTTGATATAAGAATCTTTTATAGACAACTATTTACTTATAGAAAATGTTAATACCAAATTATTACCAATAATTAATTACTCTTAATAATAATTAACCAAAATGACAAATATTCCAAAATAAACTAATTTGCCATATAATTATACCTTAATAATTTATAATACTAATATTTATTAAAAAGTCACTAATACACTTACAATTATTCATTGATAATTCTAATTCCTGTAGTTCTCTATAATTAATAATTAATAACTATTACATTAATTAATTAATTAGTCTACACAATAATTCATAATTAACTAACATAATTATTTAACTAATCCAACTATAACTTCATTCTGTCAGTTGGCCGGAACAGAGAATAGTTTCTGTAAGTAGGAAGTAAAAGTTTCTGGAACAGAAATTTACCAAAAGGTTGCACGAAGGAGCACCGAGGGGAGGCCTCGGACTCGGAACGGAACGCCGGAACACTGGAAAGGAGCAGGACACGGACACGGGGGTGCGGAACGCGAGGACACGGGGGGTCGCAAGCGTGCGGGGACGCGCTGCCGGGGCGCTGGCGGGCGTAGGGGGGGTGCGCCGGCCACTGTCAACGTCGGGGAGGTGCTATCGGCGTGGTGGGGCCGGCGGGGAGGTCGTCGGCGACTCGGGTCGCTGGGGTGGAACGACGGGGTGAGGGGTCTAGAATCGACGGGTGCGGCGAGGTGAGCGCGGCGGCGATCGCAGATCGGGATTTGGTGGAGCGGTGAGGGAGTTGTGAAGCTTTTGGTGAAGAAGGGAGTTGTGAAGGTTCTGTGATGTTTCTGATGGGGAAGAAATATTTCTGAGTATTATTACCTAAAGGAGAGGAATAGGGGTGAGTGGCGGGTAAAGTGGATCCTGGGAAGACTAGGTCACTAGGGCACGGGTTAACATTAGTTAAGTCAAACGGGTTTGGGTTCGGGTTGGGTTGGTAACGGATTTGGACCTAGTTACATATTAATTAAATACACCAAAAATATGGGTCTTACACTTGTCCTGATCAACTTTTGATGTGCCCTTATAAAAAATCTATACTTTTCCAAACATTCCATCTTATATATTTACAATTTTGTATATTAACCTATGGTCTAGTTACTTTTATTAATTTCAACGTTGATTAAGGGTCTACTTGGATTGAGAGGAAAAAAATAAACAGACTTTAGTGGGATTAAGTGAAAAAAAGTTAAGCGATGGTGAGAGGAGTCAATACATATAACTTTGTTTGGATTAGAGAAAGAGTTCAGTGAACTGTGTTTAAAAAGTATGATTTGGATTCAAGATTTTGAGTGGAAAAAAAATCAATAAAAATAAAATATTTACAAAAACATGCCCCTCAACCAGGGGCGGATCCAGAGGGATGTTGGGGTGGGCTGGAGCCCACCCCAAAAAAAATTTTAACATTTTTTTTCTATATATTTTTTTTTTTTGAATTTTTTTTTATATGGATTTACCTACTTCCAGTCCACCCCAAATTTTGGTAGCCCATCCTAGTTATAGTTTCTGGATCCGTCCCTGCCCCCAACTTCTTGACATTGATCTCTATACAGTCTTCGAAGCAGGTTGAGCTAGAACACGAATTGACACCAAACCAGTGATATTTTCTTCTCCTACATTTAGAATAGTACTAAATTAAGTATTGTCAGCGACCAAGTGTTGCTGTCGACAAGGACAGTGAATGCTTGCTTGGTCGCAATGGTACGTGGGTCTTCTTCTTCTTTTTCTTTCTCTTCCTTCTTCTTCCTCCTCCTCGGTCATCTTCTTCTTCTTCTTTCAGCAAAAGTCGCCAAAAGCACAGCTTCAAAAGAACGTGCTTTGGACCTACAAAATCAAACTAAACCACTTGGACCCCACCAAAACGGTTGGTTGGAGAAGTTAGTCCAACCCCACCCAACCAAACACATTTTCAATCTTTCATCGTGCTGACTAACGGGTTGGATCCTCAATTAGGGAACAAATATCCCCATCGTGCCATAGTGGCACTTGTTAACAATACCTTACAATATATCTCTACTAAGAGCATCTCCAACCATATTGTCTTATTTTGTGTTATAAATTCTATGTGGCAGGAGACATAAGACAATGTCTTTTCTATGTGACAAGATAACATTCACACAAGACAATGAGATAAAAATATGTTCTCAAATGCAAAAGTTTGAGAAGACAATAAAATTAAATTTTTTTTTAACTTCCAAGACAACATATATATATATATATATATATATATATATATATATATATATATATATATATATATATATATATTGTAAAGTGCATTGTCTAGATCTAGACAACCAACTTCACATTCTTCTTGTCATGTCAACTTTACACTTTATTTCACATTTGTATTGGAGAAGTACTTTTGAAAAAAATGCTTGTCATTCCTATGTGACAACCATTTTTCCAAACTCACAATAGGGTTGGAGATGCTCTAATATAAAGGGGCTTCAAAACGGTTCAAGATTGAACCGTCTAAACCTTGTCTATTTCATGAACCATTTTCGTTTAAAAAAATAAATTAAATAGTTATTTTTTCACGTAGTTTAAACTAAAATTAAAACCTAAAATCCTCCTAACTACATGAATATATATGAGTACTAAAATATTTTAGAATTTAAATTATATCTAGATTAACTAAATAATATTATATAACTAAACATATATTCAAAAGTTTTAAAATATATCCGTTATAATCATAACTAAAATATATTCAAATTATATTTAAAATATTCTAATATAATTTAAATTTTTATATTTCAATCATAATGTAGATTTTTTTTTTTAAGGTGCGTAACTAGTTAATATAATTTGTGAACTAATGAAGTATTAAACTTAATATAATTGTCAAAAAAATAAGTTTTTTTTTTCCCTCCCTTCTCTGGACCTATACGTGCAGTGGATCCAATAAGGAATGAATATTTCTGCAATCCGGTCCATTGGTGGGGTCCAAGTGCCAACAAACGTCAGCAAGATAAAGCGACACGTGGACCCAACCCGCGTTCGCGCGCCATAATTCCTCCCCCTCCTCTTCTTCATCCTTCATTTCCGTTACGGACTCCGACCACCCCCTCCCCTGTCCTCAAATTGCAAATTACGGATTCTCCAAAGGACCTAACCGCATAATTTCCTCCCCTTTAATGGACGGCAACGAAATTTTCCGTTAGGGTTTCCTCCATTAATGGGATGCGTCTGCTCCGTCGACGCCGACGCCGACGGATCTCCGCCTCTAATCCTCTGCCGGCAGCGGAAGCAACTCATCCTCTCCGCGGCCGACCGACGCTTCTCCCTCGCCGCCGCCCAAGCCGCCTACGCCCGCTCCCTCTCCTCCGCCGGCGACGCCCTCCGCCGCTTCGCCCACGAGAACCTCGTCGCGGTCCCGTCCCCGCCTCCCTCCCCGGTGGTCCGCCTCCCCTCCTCCGACGGCAAGCCCAGCTCCGGCTCCGGCACCTCCCTCTCCCACTCCCTCTCCCTCGGCTCCCACATCCACTTTGAGTCCGACACGGAGCCGGAACCCAGTCCCGAACCCGAACCGGAGGACTCTCCTCCTGCTCTGAGGAAGAAGGATCCAACAAGTCCCAATTACAACTTCATGAGGCCTTCCTCTTTGATTCCGACGGTCGTCTACGAGGACCCCTACTATTCTTCGTACGGATTCTCGATGAATTCGCCGGAAGCGGAGACTTCGGAGCCCCGGGAGCCTCCGCCGATGCCGGAGTCGGCGTCGGCGTGGGATTTTTTCGATCCTTTCGTCTGTTATGACCAGTGCTTGCCTGATAATTGTCATTATTATCCTCGGGAGCGGTTTTCGGGTTCCTCGAGCAGTCCGGATTCGAACGAGGTCAGGGCGAAGGAAGGAATTCCGGATTTGGAAGACGATTCGAACGAGATTAGGGAGAGGGAAGGGATTCCGGATTTGGAAGACGATTTGGAGCCGGAGATCGCGAAGACGGTGCCGGAGGTTAAGGAGAAAGGTTTCTTCGAAGGGAGCTCGAAGAGGGTGCCGCCGGCAAAAGAGAAAGGGGCAGCGGAAGAGGAAGTGATTGTTTCCGAAGAGAAAAACAGTGAGAGTGGTGGTTCCGGGAGCAAGGAAGAGGAAGGAGGAGGAGACAATGTGGTTTTGGAGGTGGAGGCGGAGGCAGAGCGAGAAGAGGAGACCTCGTCTGCCACGGAAGAGAGCGAGCCTGGCAACATGAACTTGGCAGCTGTCCGGGGGACGAGGGATGTGACGGAAGTGGTGGCGGAGATTAGGGATCTATTTTGGGCTGCGTCGGACTGCGGGGAAGAAGTCTCGAGGATTCTAGAGTACGGCAAGTTGAACTACCGGTCCATGAGTCGGATTTCTAGAGGTGAGTTACTTCAATTGATTCACTCAGTATGTTTTCTTTTAATGTAACTCTAATTATAACTTTGAAGAAATGGAAATTAGGATAGATGGGAAGTGTTCTAAGCATACCATAAATCATCTACAATTTTATGTAATATAGGAAAGTGTTACTTATCGGAAATTCCTGAAATGGAAAATCAACAAATTTGCTAAAGATAGTGCTGAAAACCCCATAGTTAAGTTGGATCCTCTTGGGGTTTCCTAGATTCTTTCAATTCTTACCAGCAATATTTACCCGTGCTCGAGAAAGGTACTCTGTTCTATCACTGAAGAAGCAGTGTGTCGTGCTATCATTCTTAATTGTTCTGCCGGCGATAACAGAAAACTATGATCTTCCTTTTTAGAAAATAATTTGGAGCAAACTTGCAATTATTTTTGTAAGAGTGTTAAATTATGTTTTACCTGTTACTTTTTATATCTGTGTGTCTTTATAACAACAACATTATGCAAAGGAATTATAAATAAATTAGGAATTAATGTTAGAATGGAAGAAAAGTTTCAGAAAAGGTTTATAAGTATGTATAATAAGTGGAAAATTCTATGATTATATTTTATCACAAAGTGTGAATCCTTGATGTATTGCTTCTCGTGAATTTTTATTTCCATTATGTTTGCTACGTTATTATATTTATATGCTGATATAGTTGAATTCTCTCCCTAAAATTTGTAAAGTGAAAAAACAAGTAAGATAATTATGATTTCTGTTGGTAAATCTCCTGTACTGATTTTATTTTCAGAATTGTGGTCTTGCCTTCTGTTTAGGGAAGAGCTAGCAAACATAAAATAAAAAATTGTAGAGTTTGTATTCTTACAAAAATTGCTGCAGTCATCTCTTCTAGGATTTTGGAGCCTATGGGTTTGTCTATGTTGACATCTTCCCGCCTTTCATTGAAGCTTTCACGCCATTCTGCTTCGAGGAAGAAGGATATCCATGCAAACATTAGGAAGGACAATGATACGAAATGTGGCAGTCTTTCATCAACTTTGGAGAAGTTGTATGTATGGGAGAAGAAGCTTTACAAGGAAGTTAAGGTACACAATATATTATGTATGATATAATCAGTTTTCTGCCACTGGGATGCCTTTTCTTATGAAGCCACATGAATGTTGTTGAGCATTTATTAAGGTTTTTTAGAAAGTGGTAACCGTCACGAATATGTAGCACTGATATTTATACTCCCTTGAAAAGAAATATCCATGCAGTAGAAATTAGGCATGCTTATATGATTTTAGCTCTACATTCTTGCATTTCTGAAGCACAATGCTTACTTTATCTATTAAATGTATGTAATGTTATTGCCGGGGCACAATTTTTCGATGGAAAACAGAAATTTCGTAACAATTGTACAAACAATCGTTATTACGTAACACTTCACAAAAGGTACGTAAGAGAAATTTCAACTAGTGCTACACTTCACAGAAGGTGCACAGAACGTAACACTTCACAGAAGGTACGTAAGAGAAATTCCACTAGTGCTACACTTCACAGAAAGTGCACAAAACGTAACACTTCACAGAAGGTACGTAAGAGAAATTTTACTAGTGCTACACTTCACAGAAGGTGCGCTAATAGAATTCTCTTAAACGAAGAAGGTGACAGGCGAAAGATGGAAAAACTCCTGCTGGGGTGAATGATCACCGTTGCTCAAAGCTTTATTCGCCCCACACGAATAGCTTCCAGGAACCAGCAAGTTCGTCGCAGAACTTGGAACACTCTTGCTCTTCTGACTCCTCGGATGAATACGAACTCCCGTGCAAAACTCAACGCTGGTACAAAACATTTCTTCTCTCTCACAGCTTCTAAGCACTTGTAAACTTTCTGTTTACTACTTGTGTATTAGTTTTTCAACTGTGAGAGAGAAGGAGGAGACCTTATATAGGCCCCTGCAACAACTGCCCGGTTAGCACAATGTTAGGGACGTGGTAATAACCACCCCGAACATGGAGCAACCGCTCAGAACATGCAAAGATACGTTCTGCTGCAAGTTGTGCCACTCGCGTAACCAGCGTAATTTGCACTTTACGCACACAGCCATTTTACGCAACCTGTGCACACTACACACTCTACGCACACTGCGTACGTTGCGCACACTGCGTGCACTGGGCTGCGTACTGGGCTGCGTAACTGGGCCAGCGTAACTGGGCTCGCGTAACGGACCGCGTAACGTGGTCGCGCAAGTGGCTCGCGCAACGAGCGCAACTTAAGCGCACTATGCGCCTAGCGACGATGCTGACGTGCTAAGTGCAAAGTGCGCCAACAAAACGTCACATTACGTCTCATGAGCCCTTGAGCCCGAGTCCGAGTCCGAGTCGCTAAGCCCCTACGGGGCTTAGATCCTATGGAAATAAATTTTCCAAGAGCAAAAAACATGAATGCTTTAATTGTTGATTTTAGCCTTTTTTCATTAGAAAAATAACCCCACATGGCAAACCCATGTGCACCTCCACACCACATGTGCATCTCCAATAATAGCAAAGCTAATATATAGAGATACAATCTTTTTGTTTTTTCCGATGTGGGACTAAAGTTTTTCTAAAGGAAAAAAACCAAAACTCCAACAATCTCCCACATATCTCTATATATGGGTATAAGTGTTCCCCACAGTAACTGTCCATCATGCATTAGGAGAGATGTCGCTAACGACTTGAATCTTCCCGTATGGGTCAAAAATCAGACTATAATACAAGAATGGACTAAGCCTTGAATTCTGCATCATAGCTGAAATTCTTTCCACTCACATAATGTAGTTACATGTGCTTCTGGCTACACATTAAAGGCCCTGTGCCAGCCTGGTTTCAGTGTATAATTTTGGGCGTCTACAAGTTTACCCTCAAGAGACGGCCTGATATCTCTTTGTCCATACACTACAGGTGAGTTCATTATAAAGAGATATGGCATGAAGCGCTTTGCGCTTCTCTTGCGGTGCTACGCCGCTATGACATGGCTTAAAGCCGAGGCCTTACCCCGTACCGGGAACCTCATCGTAGTGTCATACTACTATAGCATGAGGCAACCGCCTCTTTGTAGTGCCAAACTACCCAGCATGAAGCCTTAGGCTCCCTTGCGGTGTTACGCCGCAACGACATGGCTTGCAAGGCCGAGACTTTATCCCTAACTGGGTACCTCATCGTGGTGTCGAGCCACTGTAACATGAGGAACTCCTCCTCTTTGTAGTGCTGACTACACCCCTCTTTATTTTTAACATACAGCATTAGGCTAACTGCCTATTTGCGGTGCTACGCCGCTGTGACTTGGCCTGCAAAGCCGAGGCTTTATCCTATTCCTGGGCAGCACCCCACATATAGGAACCTCATTGTGGAGTCACCCCACTGTAGCATGGAGTTTCACTCATTGTCGTGCTGCTCTACCGTGCTTCCTGTAAAGCACACCAGGCATTCACTCTGCCTGAGAACTCATTAAGGCAATTAAGCCAACCTTCCCACAGGAACCGTTTTCCGCAGAAAACAACAGTAGACAACAGTGGTTATAGGTCCGTAACCTCTCCATGCCCAATAGAACATGTACCCACCGTTCCTGATATTCTTCCAGTTAATGGTCCTCCCTTGAACCAAAAGCTAGATGCCTAGTAGATAAATCCTTGAACTAATAGCATAAAATTTTATGGTAGGAATACAATAACTAATATCAAAATGCCTTCAAGCCCATTTTACATGTTGAATCATCGACCAGCTGGCGCTTGAGGCCCTTGGTGAACGGATCCGTCAGGTTTTTTTGACTCCGAACATCAATCACTGCAATTACACCTCTCTTAATAAGATCGTGTACTGTCCTATGCTTTAACCGCACAGTCCTCTTCTTTCCGTTGAAGAGGTCATTTGATGCCACCGTCGCAGTCGCCTGGTTGTCGCAGTATATCGGTATTGCCGGGTATTTGCGCCCCAACCACTGGAAGATCATACATGAGCTCCCGAAGCTATTCTGCTTCCTCGGCTGCGGTGTCAAGTGCAAAGAACTCAGATTCCATGGATGACCGCGAGAGCATTGTCTGCTTCTTCGACTTCCATAATATAATAGCTCCACCCATTGTGAAAATATATCCACCTGTGGACCTCTCGCTCTCCAAATCTGAGCACCAGCTGGCATCACTGAAGCCTTCCACTACCTGCGGATCTCCGCTGTAGTACAGTGCATATGTCTGAGTCTTCTTGAGATATCTCATAACCCGTTTCACAGCCTTCCAGTGTTCAACACCAGGGCTGCTCGTGAAACGACTCAGCATTCCTACGGCGAAAGCTATGCCAGGCCTTGTGGCAGTAGTAGCATACATCAAACTCCCGATTACGCTTGCATACTCCAGCTGCCTGACGCTTTCCCCTGAATTAGGCTTCAGCTTCAGATCACACCTGTACGGCATATCGATCCCTGTAAGATCCCGATACCCATAATGAGTGATCATTTTCTCAATATAATGAGACTGTGACAGCGCTAGTCCAGTGTCTGTCCGGATGATCTTGATCCCTAACATCACAGCAGCTTCCCCCAAGTCCTTCATACTGAACTTGCTTGAGATGAACCTCTTTGTCTCCGTGACACAGCTCATATCCGTATCTAGGATAAGCATGTCGTCCACATACAGACAAACGATCACACCTCTTCCATCAGCGAACTTCGTGTAAACACACTTGTCCGTCTCGCTGACCATGCAGCCATTTGACCTTATAACCTTGTCAAATTTCTCATGCCACATCTTGGGAGCCTGTTTAAGACCGTACAAAGATTTCACCAACTTGCAGACTTTGTCTTCAAGACCCTTGACGACAAATCCCTCTGGCTGTTGCATGTATATCTCTTCGGTCAGCTCGTCATTTAGGAAAGTCGTTTTCACATCCATCTGATGTATCACCATCTTATGTATCGCTGCAAGAGCAATCAACATCCTGATGGTGGTCATCCGGGCAACTGGAGCATACGTGTCAAAATAGTCAATCCCCTGCTTCTGAGAAAATTCCTTGGCTACCAACCTAGCCTTGAACTTGTCAATAGTTCCGTCTGCTTTCATCTTCTTCTTGAAGATCCATTTGCATCCGATGGGTTTCGTTCCTTCAGGAAGATCAACCAACACCCAAGTGTTATTTGAGGTGATGGAATCAATTTCATTGTCAATCGCCTCCTTCCAGAAAACTGCATCTCTGGTCTTCATCGCCTCATCATAGGTAAGCGGATCTGCTTCCACATGTTAGGTGACAAAGTCACTTCCGAAGTCCTTCGGCCTCCTCACACGCTTAGCTGACGGCTCAGCTTGTTCTGGTTCAATTGATGTTTCAACAACATCTTCTTGGACCACATCTTCATTGAAGACTTCAGTTTGCTGCGCACTCTCATTGTTCTCCGGTACATCCGCAAGAACAATATTCTTGTGCCTTGCAAATTTGTCTTCAAAATATTCTGCATCGCGAGATTCAACGATATGATTTGACTCAATATCAAGAAATCTCCGAGCATCACTCTTCTCGGCATACCCCAAGAAGATTGTCTTAGTAGTCCTTGTCCCAAGCTTCTGAATTTTCAGATCTGGAAGCTTGACATATGCCAGACACCCCCACACTCGAATGACATTCAAGTTAGGTCTGACCTTGAACCAGAGTTCATGAGGAGTAACGTCTGAAGTTGCATGAGGCACTCTATTTAGAATAAAAGTGGCCGTCAATGCAGCTTCACCCCAGTAGTACTTAGGAAAGCCAGCAGTCAACAACATTGAGTTAATCATTTCTGTTAACGTTCTGTTCTTCCTCTCTGCTACTCCGTTTGATTGAGGAGAGTACGGAGCCGTAGTCTCATTGACAATTCCATGTTCTTTGCAGAACGATGCGAATTCATGAGACCTGTACTCCCCACCTCGATCACTTCTTATTCTTTTGAGTTGTTGTCCAGTCTGCCGCTCAGCTTCGGCTCTGAACTCCTTGAACTTCTCGAATGCTTCGTCTTTAGCCTTCAGCAAATAGACGAACGCATACTTTGAGAAGTCATCGATGAAGGTTATAAAATACTTCATCCCGGCCTTTGTAGAGAACTGTTTGAAGTCACAGATATCTGAGTGTACTAACTCCAGAAGATCTGTACTTCGATTAACCCGAGGAAAGGGTTTCCTTGTGATCTTAGTTTGAGCACAAACTTCACATTTCTCTACCTTACCCCCACACTTGGAGATAAGCCCTAGACTAGACATTCTGTTAATTCGTTTAGAATGAACATGTCCTAGCCTATTATGCCATAACTCATAAGTATAAGCAGAATGTGAGACCCGTCTCACTGTATCGGTATTTTATACGGATACGTGTTTATTTGAGCCGTATTTCGTAATTATCGATTTGCGTGATATTTTAAAATTTCCTAAGTATAGGATTTCATGACTTGGTTTAACTTGGATTTGGTTTTATTTGGTTCGGTTCCACTTTGACTTTGACTTGGTTTGGTTTAGTTTGGTTTTTTATGAGATGAGGTGTATGGTTTAGATTGAGTGGAGAGGAATGAATGGTGGAGATCACTTGAGCTTGTTATATAAGCCACTCTTTCTCTCTCCCTCCTTATTCACCCTCATTCATTTCTTTCCACCAGAACCCTAGCCATTAGAGAGAGGCAAGTACACCTTGCCGAATGTTGGACGATCTTAATTTCGTTTGTTCCATTCTCTTCCTTGTTATATTCTAAGCTTGTTTAGAACTTGGAGTTTTCCATTTTGATGGTTCGATTGTTGTAGATCTAGCTTTGAAGTAATTTTAGTTTTCATGAGTTTTGATCTATTTAATCTTGTTATTTCCGAGTTTTGATGGTTCTGTGTTGTAGAGCATTTCATTCTGCCCCGTTTTGACCTATGGAAGTTCGGATTTGGGCTCCGGATGATGGAGTTATGGAGCTTGAGAACTTGGCTCTCATGGTGTTCTTCTCGAAATTTTTGGAGAAGAAGAACTGTGCTTGATTTGACCGCATGAATATTTCATGCGGCAAGTGTTCTCTTCAGCCGCATGACTGGAAGTACTTGAGCCGCATGAGGGTCGAACTCATCTAGCCGCATAAGTCTACTTCCTCTCTTAGCCGCATAGGTGCATGATCCTGCAGACCGCATATGCCACTCTTCCAGCCGCATGGGTTCCTAACTGAGCCGCATGCACCCCCTTCGTCTCCTGGCCGCATAAGCGCATGGCTCGTCCAGCCGCATAAGACCTTGCTCCCTGCGGACCGCATGAAGACCTTATATATCTAGCCGCATATGCATCAGCATCCTTAGCCGCATGAGGCCGAGTCCATCCTCAGCCGCATGGGGTCCAACTCGCCCTCAGCCGCATAGACCCGCTTCTCTCTTGGCCGCATAGGCTGAGTATCATTCCTGGCCGCATAGGGCTTCATGTCTTCTGAGCCGCATAGGCATTGCTTCCCCGCTAGCCGCATATGTTCTACTGCCTCCGCCAGCCGCATGAGCTGTTCTTGTTCTGAGCCGCATGGGCTCTTAATTCTCCCGACCCGCATGGATTTCTTTCCCCAGCCGCATGAACCCGACTCCCTCCCCAGCCGCATGAGATCACTTCTTGGTCGCATATGCCGAGCCGCATGGCTCTTTCATAAGCTCGTATTTTATGAATGTTTTAATTATTATTATGCCCATGCCATGTAACTCTCAGTATAACTTGAGTTCCTATGGCGTACACCTTTACCTTTATTGTATATTTTTTACGCCCATTTTATATCCTTACGTCTTTTGTCCTGAACTTGATAAATCACGATTTGATGACAATTGTACATGACATGGTGTGACAAGGAACTAGCATGACTTGATAGTGACCCTGAGCCGCAGGGCTCCTTCCTGTGCCTTGTCCAGCTATTTAATTATTGTTATTATTATTATTTCTCTATTGTTATTTGATCTTTACTGATGACTTGTGTCTTGTAACCTCAGCATAACTTGAGTCTCCTGATTGAATGCTTGCACTATACTGTCCGACATGTACCCTAAACACGACAGTGACCCGTAGTGGTGCACTCCTGATTAATGACCTGACATGACCTGATGGTGGCCCGTCGTGGCGCACTCTTGACCAGTAAACTTGACATGATAATGACATGATAGTGGCCCGCCGTGGCGCACTCTTGACATGATAAACCTGACATGATACTCCTTGAAATGCTGTTGCGACGGCTAACATGACACGACAAGAATGAATGACCTGGACACCGTGGACGATTGTGCTTGTACAAATGAACCAGTCTTGTCTTGCATCATGTCTAGGAGGGGACTCCTGAGTACCACGGTCAGGAGTACCTACTGAAATGGACTAAGGTTAAAGACTAGAATAATTCACTAGACATGAAGAGATGTTCCCCGGTTACAGACGATCCCGTTATCCCGGCCGCAAATGTTTGGACTTGTAGCCTGCCGACGAGTAGGGCACATTTCCAGCCCACTGTTATGTGGGGCACTCTCCATTGTCACTTTAATGATCGAACCCTCTAAATTGTCACTATAAAGTTCGTCTGGATAACCTGGATAGCTGCAGGGCCTGTGACTACTTGGAGCATCTCATTGCATCTTGCTAGTAACTAGGATTGTGATAACCCTAGTTAGTTAATGTAGAAAGCCGTAGGCAATGATTGGCCGTGATTGCTTGGATGGAGTCTAGTCCAGTATAGTATTGTCTAGAAGTGATTGATTGCAAGATTGTACCAGAATGATTGAATGATTGTCACTCCAGATTGTTACTATAATGATTGTACTCTTCATTGTCACTTTTATCATTGTACTCTCTCATTTTCACCTTAATGATTGTCACTCTAAAGCATTGTACTCTGTATCGTCACTCTCCCACTGTTACTTAATGATTGTCACCTCTAGCAATAAATGATCAGAGACCAAGTTCTGTTCAGGCGAAGGGTTACAATCTCGGTCCTTGTTTGGTTTAAGGATTGTAACCTGGCTTCCGGAACAGTGCCTTCGTCCTCTCTTCGTATATTGCCTGGCTCTATTTATTTAACATGTTCTCCAGTTTATTTTATGTCAAATGATGATTTACTTAGTGTCTCCCTATGTTCGGGATAAGTGCATTGGTACTGCACGAATCTCGATCCTCCTTACTTATTGCTTTCTCTCCTTGTTGAATGCTAATGATTGCTGGTTTTAAGTTCATAGTTCGGCCTTCTTTGTGGTACTTGCTATTTGGGGTCTGACCCCACTGGTTTTGCATGGCCAGGTTCTGATAGAAGAGCCCGAAGGATCTACCGCACCATCTACTCGACGGTGACCAGCCGGAGCACCAGAGTGCCTCAGTGGATTTTTTCTTCATTCTCCCACTGATATGTAAATTCTCCTCTTGTAACGTTTAGCCCCGAGCACGTGTTTAGCTCGTGTTTTGGTATTTTTCTTGATATTGTAGCCTACGGGCATAAACATGATATGTGTATTCTAGACTATAGCTAGTCCTTATCATGTACGACTAATACTCTAGCTAGTCCTCAGTTCTGTGGTACTGGCTTCATGATCATTCATGTATATATGGTTCGGGACGCCTTACTATTGTATGTATGATGATCGTACTCCTTGTTCTTGTATAATTGCCTGTGATTGAGATACCTAGGATTGTTAAACCATAGGATTGACTGATGGCTTGTAGAGTAACCCCCATGTCTTGACAGCTTATACGTGATTTCAGAGTATTAACGTACTTTGGGATTGCGTAGCTGGCTATGTCTGCCCCCGCTCTCCGGTATTCCGGTTCTGGGACGTGACACAGAATGAGTGATTGTATTAACAACATTGAACTGATTTACAAGCTGAATTTTGAACATTCCTTCGGTATAAAAAGCTTTTCCGAAATATGTTCCCCTGATAGACATCACCATCTGGCCAGCATTGATGTCCATCCTGAGGTCTGCGTTGCAGAGTAGGCCTCCTGAGATCAGTTTCTTGGCGATAGCAGGTACGTGCTTCACGCCTTGAAGCGTCAGAGACTTCCCTGAAGTCAGCTTCAACACCACCGTCCCGATCCCGAGCACTTCAGCTTGTGCCTGGTTCGCCACCATAACCACATCAGAAGTAGGGGTGTAGGTGGTGAACCACTCCTTGCTGGAGCAAACATGGCAGGTGGCTCCAGTGTCTACCCACCAGTCAGCATCAGTTCCTACCGCATCAACCTGCGCAATCATAGCAACAACATCAGTGATCATAGTTACCTTACTAGGTTCTCCTTGCTCCGATTGCTTCGTTTTTGCTTTGCACTCATTCTTAAAGTGGCCCTTCTTGCCACACTTGAAGCAAGGCATTTGAGACTTTGGCTTCTTTTTCCTGAAAGAAGTTCCCTTGACTTTTAGATTGTCAGGGTCCTTCTTGCTGTGGGAAGCCGCCTGCTTTCCCCTTGGTTCCTTGGTATGAACCATATTGGCGTTAGCCAATTGCTTGGACAGTGCGTCCACCTTCAGTTGAGCCCGCATCTGGTCCTCAACATAGATTTCCTGCAGGAGATCTTCAAGGGTGATCTCCAGCTTCTTCCTATGCATGTTTGCATAGAACTTGCTCCACCCAGCGGGTAGCTTTGAGACAATCCCTCCAACAACAAACTTGTCGGGGAGGGGCATCGCCTCGTCTTCCAGCTTCTGTCGCAGTTTCAGGAACTCCTTCACCTGCGGCAGCATAGACTTTTCGTCCTCAAAGAACCACTTGTGATATTTTTCAACCACAAAAATTTTACTGCGGTTCTTGTCTTCTTCGTAGAGTTTTTCTAGAGACTCCCATATGTCTCTAGCGATAGTCTTTTTAGAATAGGATTCTGCAAGGGAATCTTCCATAGCATTCAGGATAAGCAGCCTGCAAATACTATTTTTCCTTCTCCATTTTGCTTGAAGTTTAGTAGCCGCGGTGATTGCGGCAGCAGACCCAACATCTGGAACAGTAGGTTCTTCCTCCAGAAGCACGTGATCTACGTCTTTGAGTTGAAGGGTGAGATATACCTTCCTCTTCCAGACTTGGTAATGTTCTCCATCAAACTTTCCTAACTTGCAAAAGTCAGAATTGAAGAGTGAAACATTAACGTTTTCCATCATAGCAATAAAGCTTTGAGATTGTTATTGCCGGGGCACAATTTTTCGATGGAAAACAGAAATTTCGTAACAATTGTACAAACAATCGTTATTACGTAACACTTCACAAAAGGTACGTAAGAGAAATTTCAACTAGTGCTACACTTCACAGAAGGTGCACAGAACGTAACACTTCACAGAAGGTACGTAAGAGAAATTCCACTAGTGCTACACTTCACAGAAAGTGCACAAAACGTAACACTTCACAGAAGGTACGTAAGAGAAATTCCACTAGTGCTACACTTCACAGAAGGTGCGCTAATAGAATTCTGTTAAACGAAGAAGGTGACAGATAAAAGATGGAAAAACTCCTGCTGGGGTGAATGATCACCGTTGCTCAAAGCTTTATTCGCCCCACACGAATAGCTTCCAGGAACCAGCAAGTTCGTCGGAGAACTTGGAACACTCTTGCTCTTCTGACTCCTCGGATGAATACGAACTCCCGTGCAAAACTCAACGCTGGTACAAAACCTCTCTTCTCTCTCACAGCTTCTAAGCACTTGTAAACTTTCTGTTTACTACTTGTGTATTAGTTTTTCAACTGTGAGAGAAGGAGGAGACCTTATATAGGCCCCTGCAACAACTGTCCGGTTAGCACAATGTTAGGGACGTGGTAATAATCACCCTGAACATGGAGCAACCGCTCAGAACATGCAAAGACACGTTCTGCTGCAAGTTGTGCCACTCGCGTAACCAGCGTAATTTGCACTTTACGCACACAGCCATTTTACGCAACCTGTGCACACTACGAACACTGCGTACGCTGCGTACGCTGCGCACGCTGCGCGCACTGGGCTGCGCACTGGGCTGCGCACTGGGCCAGCGTAACTGGGCTCGCGTAACGGGCCGCGTAACGTGGTCGCGCAAGTGCGCCAACAAAACGCCACATTACGCCTCATGAGCCCTTGAGCCCGAGTCCGAGTCCGAGTCGCTAAGCCCCTACGGGGCTTAGCTCCTATGGAAATAAATTTCCCAAGAGCAAAAAGCATGAATGCTTTAATTGTTGTTTTTAGCCTTTTTCCCATTAGAAAAATAACCCCACATGGCAAACCCATGTGCACCTCCACACCACATGTGCATCTCCAATAATAGCAAAGCTAATATATAGAGATACAATCTCTTTGTTTTTTCCGATGTGGGACTAAAGTTTTTCTAAAAGGAAAAACCAAAACTCCAACATGTATTTATGAAGCATTATGGATGATGGATAATTATTCAAAAATTGAAATATAGTGTCCGTGCTTAGTTATCATATGAATTCAGCCTACATAGGTGAAAGTTAATGTATCAGTATTGCTCATGTTTGAGAAAGAGTGAACTGATCTGTGAAATTTTTATGTAACCAAGGAAAATATTGTGGATAAGCTGTTATGTACTACTTTTGTAGGCACCTAATTATATTTCAGACTTGTATAGTTGATTATCCTGAAACTAGCTTTATTGGTGCATCCCCAAAATGTTGTAATGTACAGCAACAAAACTAATCAACTTTCTAATTAATCTTCAATTGAGACAGTGAACCTGGAAAATAGGAAAAGGTTCTAGGTTGTCATACTCTTCTTTGCACTTTCTCGAAGTGTATACAAGGATGCTAGCTTCTTTCTAACTCTTGTTTAAGGTCTTAGAAAATTGGTAAATATGAAGAATAATTGTGTCTGATCATACTGAAGTCAAAGTTAGCAAATTATAAATTTTATTATGGAGTCTAACAAATTTTTTTTTTCTATCGTGAAGAAGTTTTATAAAGAACTACTATTATTAGAACCTTGAGAATATATTGGACAATTAGTGATTATGAAAGATAATTGTTACTAATCATGATCAGTAGTATGGAAACACAATGCTTTTGTATTATAAAGATACATTTATAAATTTATCTCAAGATCAGTATACCGTTTAAAATACCTTAGGTGGTTGTGCTAGGATGAAGAAAAACTACGAGTCCTATATGAAAAAAAACGGAGGCACTTGAGATCTTTGGACAACACGGGAGCTGAAGCCTATAAGATTGAGATAACTCGGTTATCGATGAGAAGGTTGCAAACAAAGATAAGTATTGTTATTCAATCAATGAATGCAATTTCAAGCATGATGCACAAGATAAGAGATGAAGAGTTGCAGCCCCAACTTACTGAACTAATCCGAGGGTATGAAAGCTCAATTCTTCCACAAACCTATTACTAATTATAATACTTCTACATGGATGCACAAATGTGTAACTACAAGCTCAAAGATTATACTATTACATGCAGGTTTATAAGAATGTGGAAATCCATGTTGGAATGCCATCAAAAGCAGTTGCTAGCTACATTTTCTTGCAAAAGCCATAATATCAGGGCTAAAACTGGTTCCCATGGAAATTCTGCTGTGGAGGCCACCATGGAACTAGAGCGCGAGCTCCTGAACTGGTATTCTAGTTTCCAAGACTTGAGTACTACCCAGATATCGTATATTGAAGCCCTAAATGGATGGTTATTGAAATGGCTTCCCCAGGAACAGGAGGTAACACCTGATGGGATCGTACCTTTCTCCCCAAGCAGGATCGAAGCTCCTGCTGTTTTTATCATCTCTAACGATTTGTATAATGCAATAAGAGTGATTTCAGCAATCAAAGTAGCAACAACGATGCAATCCTTTGCTCAAAATGTGCATAGGTTGGGGGAGATTCAAAAGGAGGAACAGCATCAAAAACTAAAGGCAGAGTATCTCTGCAGAGATTATGCCACTAGGCTTAATTCTCTGCAAAATGGTATCGGGTTGCATGGAAGTCTAGATGTTGTGTCTGCCACTGGTAACGGCCAGGTTCAACGTGATGATCGCATGCAGGCACTAGACTTGATGAGGAAGAGATTGGATGAAGAGAGGATCAGACATGAAGAAATTGTGAAACAGGTCCAACAAGCAGCTTCTTCCAGCTTGTGCACTGGTTTAATTCCGATATTTGAAGCATTGAGAGATTATACATCAGACACGCTGAGAGCTTATGAGGAAGTTAGATTCCCAGCTGAAGGTGGAGGTATTTAAACACCCAATTGGAAGTTCATTCTGAAGTCAGATGAGACCATTTATATGATTTCTGATTCAGCCAAGTGATTATATTGGGCAGCGTTCAGGGGAAGTCCAATGGATATGTACAGAATTCATTGATTGGTTTATTGGAAGGTTTAGCAAGTTTGAGGAATTAATAATGGTTGCCCTCAGTGGTGGCTTCGGATAACAGAAATCGATCTTTGTCGACTAACTGTTGTAAGTTAGAAACTGATGAGCAGTTTTGCAGGTGATTTCTAGGGTTTAGATTGGAGCCTAAATATATGGAGGTCAATTACTTATAGAAAGTAGCAACCCAGATGCAAAGATTTTGTGTAGTAACCATACAAACAACAAGAGCTCTATGCTCCTTCCTTCTTAGTTGCAGACTTTTGCCTCTTTTCCAGCTCAGTTTGTTCGATGGCACAAATTTTGTACGAACCAGGCTGTGGATGAGAA
Organism: Iris pallida; assembly: GCA_029216955.1. Lineage (NCBI taxonomy): Eukaryota > Viridiplantae > Streptophyta > Magnoliopsida > Asparagales > Iridaceae > Iris > Iris pallida. The sequence goes on along the minus strand of JANAVB010040417.1, from coordinate 9,477,103 downwards.
GAGAACACATGGCATTGTTTGAACCTGTCCCTTCTGTTGATTGCTGATGCTAATTATAGAGATGGGTGTGATCCAATGAGGAATTGATCATCAATTTTTGACACTGATCGAGTGGCAGCATTGGCGTCTAAGTTGATTTGTTGTTAGCTTAAGGAATTAAATTCTTTGAATTGATCAATTTGTTTGTAGATGCTACTGTTAGCAGAATTGTATGTCACATACAGAAGAATTAACCACAGATTACTAGTGAAGATCTATTCTTACAATTATACAAATCAATGGCTCACTATTTTTTTTTTTTTTTGGGGGGGGGGGGGGGGGGGGGGGGGGGGGGGGGGGGTGAACCTACTCAAAGTACAATTCTGTGCTTTTATAATTAACACAAATTCTGTTTTTACGTTTGCTTGTGATATCGACAATCTTAACTAGATCTTCGGTTCATTTCATATCTTGATGAAATGAATGGTACTTCCTCAACATTTGTGTAACCCTGTAAAAGGTGGTAAAAACTTTTCTCTTCCTTTTTCCTTTTCTGGATAAGAGAACCTCAAAATGGAGATGTAAATACATTACTATATTTTTTTAGGAAAATGTTAAGAGCACTACAAAAGTTAGTAGAAGATAATACATTTTTGACAGTCCTGTACATATTTAGGACTGTCATTTTTTTTTGTAGTTCCTGCTATTTTAGGTCTGCATATGGACTGTCAAAATTTTGACAGTATATGCATAGGACTGACAAAATTTTGTTAGTCCTATCTTTTCACGACTGTTAAAATTTGGCAGTCCTAAATATATACAAGATTGCCAAAAGTGTGTTCTTTTAGTAATTTTTCTAGTGCTCTTAACATTTGCCTCAAGACATAGTCAATGGCTTTTCATTTTAGCATACTTCATGCTCAAGGCAGCCTCAAGTTTGATAGATGACTTTAATCTTTTTATTGGACTATACGACTGCTTTTAACTCGATCCCTCGACCTCTCGGTCCGCATGTCTCTACCATCAGGCTAAAACCTCATTGGCAATATATATATATATATATATATATATATATATATATATATATATATATATATATATATGTGGGATCCACATCCCTGTTGGGAAAGAAGCGCGGAAACCTTTTCCCAAACCGGAGAGTACCTGCGAGAGGACCGAGCAATACAAACGCACGAACCCAAAAACAACCACACAAAACAATCCACGCAGACACAGAGAATTTTTGACGTGAAAAATCCTTGCGGAAAAAACCACGGGACGATCGGAGTCCAACCCTGAGAAGCCTCCACTAATGGAATAGAAGAATTACACCCTCTACAAACTCCTCCCGATCCAAATCGGATCCCCACAACACTCAGAAGTAAGAACAATGATTACAAGGCTACGAAGAGCGAGAACGACGAGTAGAGATTACCCGAAACACGATCTCCTTCGAAAACGACCTTCAATCCTCCGTCTTCCCTCCCGAAGTTGTAATGGCACTCTTGCCTCCTTCCTCTCTCTTTCTTGTGTGTTACTTGCGATAATGTTGCATAATGAATTAGGGTTGAGAAAACTCAACTTAACTCCCCAATCCCGCAACCAACCTGGACCGTTGGATTAGATCCAATGATGAAAACTCATCCAAATTCCCGCATCAGTCCCGACGACACAGAGTTCGGCCAGAACTCTGTGTCGAGCAAACAGAACCTAGCGCCACAATTCTGGAATGGCCAGACCGAGTTCGGCCAGAACTCGGCCTGGGACCGAGTTCGGGCCGAACTCGACAGACCCAGTCCAGAACCTCCCTTAGGAGCAGCAGCAGCAGCAGTAGCAACTCCGCGTCGCCTACTTCCCGAGCTTCTTCGACACACGAACGGCGCTCGTCGCACTCCGGGGTCTTCTCCACATAGGTTGGGAACCCCACCCACTCCAACAAATCTCCCCCTTCACAACTATGGGGAGGATGTCGTCATCCCGACGACCTGCCTGCAGTACTCAAACTTCCCCCTTGGTAGAATCTTCGTGAACATATCAGCTCAGTTGTCATCTGTATGAACCTTCTCAAGCTCCGCGTCCTTCTTCTCAACCACATCCCGTATCCAATGATACCGAGTCTCGATGTGTTTGGACCGGCTATGAAACGTCTGATTCTTCACAAGGTGGATAGCACTCTGACTGTAGCAAAGCAAAGTGTACTGCTCTTGCTTCAGTCCCATTTCTTGCAGCAGCTTCTTCATCCACAACAGCTCCTTGCAAGCCTCCGTCGCCGCAATGTACTCTGCCTCTGTCGTCGACAAGGCAACACACTTCTGCAACCGCGACTGCCACGACACCGCTCCTCCCGCAAACATCATCACGTAGCCCGAAGTCGATCGTCTCATGTCTACATCTCCAGCCATATCAGCGTCGGTATACCCAACCAGCTTCGGCTCGTCACCACCAAAGAAAAGTCTCCAACCAGCAGTGCCCTGAAGATATCGTAGAATCTACTTGACCGCACTCCAATGTACCCTTCCAGGATTTGAAAGATACCTGCTAACCGTACCAACTGCATGAGCAATATCTGGCCTCGTACACACATAGCATACATAAGGCTCCCCACAGCTGAGGCATATAGAACCCGCTCCATATCTTCCTTTTCGTCCTCGGTAGATGGACACTGTTCCTCAGTGAGCTTAAAGTGAGCCGCGAGGGGGGGAACTCACTTTCTTCGACCCGTCCATCCCGAAACGCTGAAGTACCCGGTGAATGTACTTCTTTTGGGACAAGTGTAGCAGCTTGGACTCTCTCTCTCGGCTGATCTCCATCCCAAGAATAGTCTTCGCTGCGCCCAAATCCTTCATAGAGAAGACCGCGCCCAGCTGGCGCTTCAACTCCGCTATCCTAGTGGCATTTCGACCCACTAATAGCATATCATCAACGTAGAGCAACAAAATGATGAAATCATCATCGGCAAAATACCTCACAAATGCACAATGGTCCGACGTCGTCCGTGCATAATGTCACCCTCATTTTTCGTATTTTCCGTATTTCGTATTTATACTCGTATCTGGATTTTTGGTATGTATTTTTTATTGTATTTTTTTTATTTTATTTTTCTCTACTTGTGGAATTTCGGTATTTCTCGTATTTTGAGTTTTGGGCTTGGCTCGGTTTTAATTGGTTTAGAATCGGTTTGGTTTGGTTTATATGTTGGAACACCCTAGTCCTATGCTACACCCTCAACCCACCACAACTCCCCCTCTTTATAACACCACCTACCACTCTCTCTCTCTCTTCATTACCACCACCATTAATTTCCTTCTTCTTCTTCTTCTCCTTCCTCTACACAACTCTCCTAACCCTAGGCAAGTGCACCTTGCCACCACATGAGAACCCTCTTTTATTTGTCCATTTGCTAGATTAGGAGATGGGGATCAACATTAGAACTTGGTGTTTTGTGATTTGAAGTCTCCTTTGCTCTAGATCTAAGTTATTTCTATTTTCGGATTTTGCATGGTTTGATCTCTTTAAGTTGGATTTTCATGGGTTTTGGTGTTTCCATGTGGAAGAGCATTCAGTTTCACCCAAGTTGGAACCTTGGAAATCTGGATTTGGAGTTCGGATGGCCAAGTTATGATGCTTTGAAGCCTTGGGTTCATCCATGGTGTTCTTGCTGTTTGGAGAAGACAGTGAGCAGTGGCAGAGCTTCTTAGCTTACGCCACGCAGCCTTGAGTACGCTTCCTGTTGGAAGCATGTCTCCCTTGAGCGCGCGTGACTTTTCACGCAGCTGCTCCCTTGAGCGTGCGTGACTTTTCACGCAGCTGCTCCCTTGAGCCCTTTGTTTAACCCATTGGCTCTTGGAGTTTTAGTTTTATTTCTTTAAGCTTGGCTCTTTTATAACCCTATCTTTTGATATTTTATTAGATATTTTATGCCCATTTTATATCCTTACGCCTTTTGTCATGAACTTGATTTTACTTAATGTGTTTGGAATGACTATTGCACATGGCCTGGTATGACAAGGAACTAGCATAACACGACAGTGACCCGTAGTGGTGCGCTCTCGACATGGTCCACCTGGCATGATTTATCTTGATAACTTGATAAGTGGCCCGTGGCGGCGCACTCCTGACTTGACATGACTTGATAACTTAACTTGACTTGCCTTGACACCATGGGTAGTTCTTTCTTGCTTGCTTGTTAAATCCACTTGTCCTGTCTTGCATCATGTCTAGGATGGGACTCCTGAGTACCACGGTCAGGAGTACCTACTAAAATGGATTAAGGCTAATAACTAGAATAACACAGTAGTCATGAAGAGATGACACAGCTACAGGCAATCCCGTTACCTGGGCGCTCCAGGGATTTGTAGCCTGCCGTCGAGTAGGGCGCATTTCCAGCACACTGTCAGGTGTTGCACCCACTAAGTCACCTAAGGGTACATGCGTCTCCTTGACGATGTACCCACCTGAATTCAACCCTAATCTTTCGTCCTGGGTAACCTGGATGGTCTGCAGGGCTTGTGGCTGTGGAACAATCTCACTGCATCTTGTTAGTAATTAGGCCTGTGATAACCCTAGTTAGTTAAAGTAGTAAGCCGTAGGATCTGTTTGGCCGTGATTGATTGAATGAGGTATAACCAGTCTAGTCATGTCTTGATCCCATGCAAGATTGCTTCCTGTCTTGATTACTTACATTACTTATCTTGTCGATAAATGGTGGGAAACCAAGCTCTGTTCAGATGAAGGGTTACAACCCCGGTCCTTGTTTGGTTTACGGGTTGTAACCTGGCTATCGGAATAGTTCCATGGTTATCTCGTCGTATATCACCCTGCCATGTTTTCGTAATTTTAGTTTTAATATTAGATTTCTGTGCTGATTGCTGGCTTTTGTTCTTATTTCGTGGCCCCCTTGTGGCACTTGCTCTTTCTGGGGTTGACCCAGCTGGTTTTGTGTGGCCAGATTTCGGAGCAGCTCCCGAGGATCTACCAAGCTTCCAGTCCAATGGTGAACACTAGACGGAATCCGGGCCAAGAGTGGGTTTTCTATTTTGTTTCGCTCACTCTATTGTAAAAATTATTCTTTTGAGGCGTTTAGCCGACGAGCACCTGTTAGCTCGGAGCACTTTTACTTACTGTCTGCCTACGGGCTGTAAACATGATTGACAAATCCTAGGGTTGATCATGTATGACTAAACTCTTGCTAGTCCTAACATTTTGTAACGACTAGCTTCATGATCAGCTGAATATGTAATATTTGGGACGCCTTATTATTGTATATTTAATGATCATACATCTTGCGACTTTACTTGTGGTGATTGAGACACTAGGCTTGTTCATGACTATAAGAGACTGTTGGCTTGTAGAAAACCCTCACATATCTAGACAGCCGTGACCGTATATCGAGGTGGTTTCCATTTCAATATACGTAGCTGGCTATGTCTGCCCCCGCTCTCCAGTATTCTGGTTCTGGGGCATGACACATAACCATGCTCCCCCATAAACGACTCGAACTTCCTGTACCACTGCCTCGGAGCCTGCTTCAGACCATACAAGCTCTTCCTCAACCGGCAGACCAAATGTGACTTGTCCTTCTCACAGAATCCCTCTGGCTGCTCCATGTACAACTCCTCCTCAAGATTACCGTGGAGGAATGTCGTCTTCACGTCCATCTGCTCGACCTCCAAGTCGAGACTGGATGCTAATGCTAGCACCACCCGAATAGACGAATGCTTGACGACAGGCGAAAAGATCTCATCATAATCCACGCCTTTCCGCTGACCGTAGCCTTTGACTACCAGCCTCGCTTTGTATCGAGGGCGAGTAGCATCATCCGTCTCCTTCACTCTGAACACCCATCGATTCTTCAAAGCCTTCTTGCCCTTTGGCAACCGCACCAGATCATAAGTGGAATTGGTGTGCAAGGAACTCATCTCCTCCTGCATAGCCTCCATCCACTCCTGCCTGTGTTCGTCTTCCATAGCCTCTGCAAAACTTTCGGGCTCTCCCCCGTCAGTCAATAGCACATACTCATCTGGTGAGTATCTCGTAGATGGTCGACGATCCCTGTCACTCCTCCTCAAAGGAACCACTGGTGCTGGTTGTATACCGACAGCCTCCTCCCCTTCAGGAACTACCTCTCCGGCATGCTCATCCTCCTGAGGGACACCCTGACCACCATCAGCAGGCTGATGATCAAGGTTGGGAGCAACTCCATGTACTGGCTCCCCCATAACTGGATCTTCTGCGATGTCCTCTGGAAACTGCTCGAAGCGAAATGACTCTAACTCAGGCAATTCCTCAGCTTCAGAAGGCGTCTCGGAATCCTGAGTGTTGGTCATGGTCTGATCCTCGACGAACACCACGTCCCTGCTTCTGTAGAGCTTTTCTTCCACTGGGTCGTAGAGTCTATAGCCAAACTCATCCCGACCGTAGCCGACAAAGACGCATCGCCTCGTCTTCGGCTCAAGTTTGGTCCTCTCGTCCTTCGGTACATGCACGAAGGCCTTACAACCAAACGTCCGCAGGTGATTGTATGACGGCTCTTTGCCGTACCATACTTTGTCAGGCACATCACCCTGCAAAGGAGCACTAGAAGACAAATTAATAACATAAGCAGTTGTGAGAAGAGCCTCACCCCAATAACTGCCCGGCAAGTTTGCTTCTGACAGCAAACACCGCACCCTCTCCATCAGTGTCCTGTTCATGCGCTCCGCTACACCATTGAGCTGAGGTGTCTTTGGCGGAGTCTTCTGGTGTCGTATCCCTTGCTCTCTGCAATACGCATCAAAGGGACCGATGTATTCGCCGCCATTGTCGGACCGAACACACAACAACTTCTTGCCCGTCTCCCTTTCAACAGAGGCCTGAAACTCCTTGAAAGTAGGCAGCACCTGATCCTTGGTCTTTAAGGCATAGACCCAAACCTTCCTGGAACAGTCATCAATGAAAGTTACAAAGTAAGAAGCACCACCAAGAGATTTTACCTTCATAGGACCGCAGACATCCGAGTGAATCAACTCGAGCAACGCCGGCTTCCTCGAACTTGGATGACTTTGGAAAGACACCCTATTTTGCTTCCCAGCTAAACAGTGCGTGCACTTCTCCAACTTTGTAGACTTGAGCCCCGGAATCACCTTCCTGTTCACCAAGTAGCTTATCCCCTTCTCGCTGATATGGCCGAGCCGCCTGTGCCACAACTCGGTAGACGCATCACTGACTGCGTTCACCTCCTGTGCCCCCTCTGCGCTCCCCTCCATATAGTAGAGACCGGACTTCTTGCTTCCTCTGGCAATCACCGTCGAACCCCTGGAAAGCTTCCACTGACTGTTCCCGAAGAGACTGAAGAATCCCTCGTCATCTAACCTTCCAACCGACACCAGGTTGAAACGGATATCAGGGACATGACGAACATCCTTGAGAACAAGAACCGCACCCATCTTCGTTCTCAAATGCACATCTCCAACGCCTTCGACACATCTCCGTTGCCCATCTTCAACACTCCACAGTCGCCTGTAGTGTAAGTGGCAAACAATGCCCTGTTGTGAGATACATGTGCTGAAGCCCCTGAGTCCACGTGTCACGACCCGCACCCTTATGAGGGGTACGAGCACGTGGGTACGTCCAGCCTACGCCGCAGAATCGGCGGTAGAACGCTGTATATAACGTTTGTAAAAACCTACGACTAACAGTTAAAATGTACCTGTACAGTATATACTCTCCGAATGGAGGTGACATAGCAATACAGTCTCAATTACAGAATAAAACTAAGGTAGATAGCTCAGAGGAAAGACATATGATAGATGAATGAGTAAACAAGTGCAGAGTCCAAAACAAGCCCAGATATATACATCACAGAGTATCAAAAGAGAATATAGAACTACAGTCTGATAAGCTAGCTGGATCGCAGTCCAGTCAAACCTAGCTAACCTACACTACTCTGGAAGTACGAAATCTAGTGGCTCTACTATAAGGCCACGATCTAAGGCTACTCCATCTGACTCGAGCCCATAATAGGTCGAGCAGTCCGCCTCGAAATCATCTGTAATATATCATAACGGTATCCTGTCAGGAAAATGAGCAAGTACAAACACTAACAGCAGTTCCATGTGAATTGACAAATTCTATAAGAGACAGTATAATGAACTACAAGACAAAGATATATGAAGACTTGGGAACCGTTCGGAAGTCGAGTTACAACCCTTAAACCAAACAAGGACCGGGATTGTAACTCTTCTCCCGAGCAGAACTTAGACTCCAATCAAGGTACAATGTAAAGGAAAGTAGAGCATGTGAGTAACTGTATATCATGGCATGGTGAGAAAATACTGAATATAAAACAGAGCAGGATATACGATAAGATAAAGTAAATATAAAATGTGATTTGAATTATTAGAGCGATATGTGATCGGCTTGGGATAAGTGACAGGACAGGCTATCCACTTGGCCCGGCAATCCGCGGTGACCTCAACGGAGAGACATGCCGGCCAACCTGGATAACGAGCACAAGGCAAAGGATCTCGCTACACCCTTCGTGAGGGAAGAGTGGCACGAGCACATGAATAGTGACAGGGTGGCTTGGATCACATAGCCCCTAATAATTCTCCATCCCCGAATAGTACAATGGATCTGGACATGACACGTCATGGCACGTGATTTCGTAAGAGGGTAGCAAATCCTCTTAGAAATCGGTGTCTATACAAGTACAGGGAACAAGACAGGGAGTGTACCCATATACCCAGAAATCCAGGAACAACATCTCATGTCATGATCCAATGTGTACTAGTCCGTGAGCTATCGTGACTAAGAATCAAGTAAGACACTACGACTGAATCGGATATAGCAGATATCAAGACAATAAAAACTATCAGTGAATGTACTCGCCTGCTGTCCTGAGCTGTATGGTATATCAATGCTCAGAGCGGTATCAGAAGACCTAAATATGAGATACTGTAAGTTAATTTAGGTTTAAACAAGTTTAGGAATGATTTACAATGAATGATATGCAATCTAGGTTAAACTAGGTCTCACTGAGTCACACTAAGTCCTGTCAAGTCAATCTAGGTCAAATCAAGTCATATCAAGTCAATCTAAGCCTAACCAAGTCAATCCTAGGTCATACTAGTCATCACGGGTCAAAACAAGTCGAAGAAAGTCAAACGGGATCAAGAGTTGGCCTACAGTTGACTTTTGGTCAACTCTGGTCAACTCTAGGTCAACCATGGTCAACCCTAGGTCAATGGTGACTGATAGTTGACTTTTGGTCAACTACACAAGTCTAATGGAAATTGGGTCTAATTTGGGTAAAGCGTTGACCCATAGTTGACTTTTGGTCCAAAAAGTCAACCGTGGTCAACCGGGGCCAAGACTAGGTCTAGGCGACTATTTCTAACTATTACCAACCTCTACAACCCATATCCAAGTCCATCTTGGACTTCGAAACTCATATCTTGGCCGTAGGCCAATATCCTATTTTACCCTTAAAAAGGGTAAAATTCTAGCTTCGGCAACTATCCAGTTAGCCTACCTACGCTTGGTATTTTGACCCGAGCTCCCTAGGGTAGTAAGGTACTAGCCTATACATATATTAACTACCAAGATACCTAAGTAAAATGGACATCTAGTCCATGTTACGGCCCATTGCCGGTATCTTGAATATTTCAAGATACGGAATGGTACGGCGCGATACCGGCGCCCTACAACCCCGAATTCCACCCGGAAGCCTACCCGCAAAATCTAAATCACGTATTCATGCCCCACGCCAAGTTTCAACTCAATCGGATACTCCGAGCTCCGTTTCGCCCTCTAACTCGGTTTTTCCCTTTTTCCTTTTCTAACTTTCTTCCTATTCTTCTAACTTCTTCCAATCTTTTCTTCTAACCTCTAATTCTTTTCTAACTTCTCATTCCATAATCTTCTTCTACTCTTCTCTGCGATTCTAACCATATATAATACATATATATATATATATATATATATCTATATATATACATATATGCATAGGTAAAGTGGGGGTTTCTATAGGCTAAAACACACAAGGGGGGGTTTCTTTCCTGGCAGCAGCTGCTGCCAGATAGCTGCTGCTACTGCTGCAGCAAGCTTCTGCTGCTGCTGGGTTTCATCTTCTTCTTCATCTCCTCTTCCTCCTACTATTTCTTCCTATATATATACTTCATATATATATATATATATATATATATATATATATATATATATATATATATATATATATATATATATATATATATATATATATATATCCCTCTAAATATATATATAACACACACACATCCATATACACACATCCACCACTCTCACATCCATATATATATATAAATACACTCATATCTATATATATATATATATACATACATATCCATATATATATATATATATATATATATATATATATATATATATATATATATATATATAAACACACACACACATCCTCACCACTCTCACAACACCACCATCCCTATGACACAATTTCATATCAATATATATATACACAACACATAAATACACACATATATATATATATATATATATATATATATATATATATATATATATATATATATATATATATATATATATATATATATATTTTATATATATATATATATATATATATATATATATATATATATATATATATATATATACCACTCTCAAAATGATTAAATCCTAATAAATCATTAACCTACTTTTCTATGGAAAACCTACAAATTTGTGGGCAAATGGTAGAGAATCTTCTCCTCTCCATTCAATGTGAATGAACTAAATGCAAAAGAGGATTAAATGGAGAGATTAAAGCTTACCTAATTTGTAGGTTGAAGAGGAAGAAGAAGTTGGAAGAAAGAAATGAAGAGAGAGAGAGAGTTTTACTTGGTGATGAAGTAAAAGAGGTGGAGGGAGGGTGCCTATAGGGGCCGGCCAAACATGGCATGGTGAGGGGCACTTGTAATTACAAGTTTGCCCCTCCCTAAGCCTAATATTAAATAAATTCCAAATTAGGTTTAGGAAGTTGCTAAAAATAATTAAAAATCATAATTAAACTAAATTACTCATGGGGGACTAGTCCAAACTCTTAAACCCTAAAATTTAGTGTGGTGGGCCATGGTTAGCTAACAGGCTAATTACAGCTCAAGTCGAAATTCACCGGGGTCCCGAATTAACTCGGAATGCGATAAAATTCGAACCCGACTCCTATAATAATTAAATAATAATATTCATGAAATAAAATTCCCAAAAATATTATAAAATGGAAAATTACCATTTTACCCCTAACTGGGAAAAGTGAGGGTGACAAGTCTATCCACCTTAAAAAATTTGTCCTCGAAATTGAAGACAACAAGCACAGGAAATCACAAACAGAATTAAAGAAAATAAATTTATACCTCAGGGCGCGAAAAGATAAGGAAAACGCTCCCGCATGTCGTCCTCCCTCTCCCAGGTAGACTCACCTGGAGAGTGATGTCTCCATGCAACCCGAACCAAGGGTATGACCTGGTTCCGGAGCACCTTCTCCCTGTGATCCAGAATCTCCACCGGCTGTTCTGGATAGCTGAGAGTAGGTCCCACCTGTATCGCTGAATGGTCCAATACATGGCTAGGATCTCCCACGTACCGCCTCAGCTGAGATACATGAAACACGTTGTGCACTCCCTCGAGCCTGGTAGGCAAGTCCAGTCGGTAGGCTACTGCACCGATCCTCTCTAAGATGGTGAAAGGTCCGATGTAGTGCGGACTGAGCTTCCCACCGCCGCCAAAGCGAATAGTGCCACGTGTCGGGGATATCCTCAGAAATACCATGTCACCAACCTAGACACAAGACAAAAACTCAACACACAACTAACAAACAATCACAACAAACATGACAAGAACTGAAACTAACCTCGAACTCTAACGGTCTCCGGTGACTATCGGCCCAATGCCGCTGCCTATCCTGAGCCACCCGGAGTCTGTCTCTAATCAATCTGACCTTCTCGGCCGCATCCACAACCATCTCCGTCCATATAGAGCCAAGAAGCGCCCGCTCGCCAACATCGTCCCAAGACAAGGGAGTACGGCATCTCCGTCCATATAGAGCCTCAAATGGTGACATCTCTATACTGGCCTGGTAGCTGTTGTTGTAAGCAAACTCTACCAGGTGAAGATGGTCCTCCCAAGAACCCCCGAGATCTAGCACACATGTGCGAAGCATATCCTCCAAGGTCTGGATGGTCCTCTCCGACTGCCCGTCTGTCTGAGGATGATAAGCAGTACTAAACTTGAGCGAGGTGCCCAAGCTAGCCTACAAACTCCTCCAGAAGTGGGAAGTGAATCGGCTATCCTGATCTGAGACTATGCTCACCGGAACTCCGTGCAATCTCACAATCTGACGAACATACAGCTCAGCCAGCCTCTCCGTAGACAAACCCACTTTGAAAGGCAAAAAGTGGGCCGATTTGGTCAATCTATCAACTATGACCCAAACCGCGTCCTTCCCTCCTGGCGACCGTGGAAGTCCAGATACAAAGTCCATGGTGATGTGCTCCCACTTCCACTCGGGAATGGGTAGCGGCTGTAGCAATCCACCTGGTCTCTGCCTCTCAGCCTTCACCTGCTGACACACAAGACAACGAGATACAAACTGAGCTACCTCGCGCTTCATGCCATACCACCATACGTGCTCTCTCCGGTCCCTATACATCTTGTTGGCTCCAGGATGCATAGAATACTGAGAGCGATGCGCCTCCTGAAGAACCTCCTTCCGAAGCTCTCCACGCGGAACGCACAGCCTAGTACCGTGCCGCAACGACCCGTCTTCGACTACAGAGAAATCGTCAAGCAAGCCCATCCTCACCTGCTCCCTGATGCTCCTCAGGGCAACATCATCATACCGCGCTGACCTTACTCTATCCATCATCTCAGACTGAATCTGCAAACCCCACATCTGGATCTCCATACCCGGAATGATGACCTCGATACCCAAACTATCCAGGTCGGCCAACAAGTAACGATCTGTCGTCAAGAACATAGCAACTGGATACCTGCTCAAGGCATCTGCAACTACGTTGGCCTTTCCCAGATGGTACTGCAAGGATATATCGAAGTCCTTCATCAGCTCTAACCACCGCCTCTACCGTATGTTCAACTCCTTCTGAGTGAACACGTACTTCAAGCTCTTGTGATCTGTAAAGATCTCAACTCGCTCTCCGTACAGGTAATGCTTCCACAACTTCAAAGCAAATATAACCGCGGCCAACTCCAGATCATGAGTAGGATAGTTCTTCTCATGAGGACGTAACTGCCTGGATGCATAGGCAATCACCTTCCCGTGTTGCTGAAGAACACACCCTAAACCCTTCCCGGAAGTATCGCTGAAGATCGAGAACCCTCCTGACCCAGATGGCAAAGTCAGGATCGGAGCTGAAGTCAACCTCCTCTTCAGCTCATCGAATGCAGCCTGACACTCATCAGTCCAGACGAACTCCACGTCCTTCCTGGTGAGTCTAGTCATCGGCTCTGCAATCCTCGAGAAGTCCTGGACGAACTTCCGGTAATAGTCAGCCAAACCCAGAAAGCTCCGAACCTCGACAACTGAACTGGGCGTAGACCAAGACTCCACTGCCGAAATCTTCCTCTGGTCTACTGAAATCCCGTGCTCGGTCACAACATGACCTAGGAACTCCACCTGGTCTAAGAAGAACTCACACTTCGAAAGCTTTCCGTAGAGTTGCTCCCTCCTCAGAGTCTCTAACACAACTCTCAAGTGCTCCTCATGCTCCTCCTGCGTCTTCGAATAGATCAAGATATCATCTATGAAGACCACCACGAACTTGTCAAGGTACTGATGGAATACCTTGTTCATCAAGTTCATGAACATCGCGGGAGCATTGGTCAACCCAAATGGCATCACTGTAAACTCGTACTGGCCGTACCGAGTCCGAAATGTCGTCTTGGGAATGTCATCCCGCCTCACCTTCAGCTGGTGATATCCGGACCTCAAATCTATCTTCGAAAAGACCTTTGCCCCACTCAGCTGATCGAACAAGTCGTCGATCCTCGGCAAAGGGTACCTATTCTTGATAGTGAGGTTGTTGAGCGCCCGGTAATCAATGCACATGCGGGACGTACCGTCCTTCTTCGGCACGAACAGGACTGGCGCTCCCCAGGACGAAGAACTGGATCTGATGAACCCCTTGTCCTGCAGCTCGTCGACTTGCTTCTTCAGCTCTATCAACTCGCTGTTGTTCACCCTATAGACATGCTGCGAGATGGGCTCGGCGCCCGGCACCAAGTCTATGGAGAACTCAATATCCCTGTCTGGCGGCATCCCCGACAACTCCTCGGGAAAGACATCCGAGAACTCAGCAATCAACGGATGTGGCAAATCCTGCCCCGCCAACAAAGCTCCACAGAATCCAGCCTCCGGCTCCGCTGCTCCTCGAGCAAACTCGATCTCTGGCTCACCCGGCGTCCTAAAAAGAACTCTGCCTCCTCTACAATCAATGCTAGCATGGTGCATGCTCAACCAATCCATACCGAGTACCATATCGTACCTCGGTAGGGGCATTACGAGCAGACACGCACTCAAGTCCCGGCCTCCCAGAGTGACTCTCCGCCCCTTGCAAATATTATTAACCAGGATAATACCTCCCCCGGTCATAATCTTGCAAGTCCTACCCATATATTCAGCAATGATATTGTGTCTCAGAGCAAAAGAAACAGACATAAAACTATGGGTCGCCCCAGAATCAAATAAGGCGAAAGCAGGGAAAGAATCTAGGAGAACATGACCTGCAACAACATCTCCCACGGGCTCTGCCTCCTCCTCTGCTGCCAAAGCGAACACCCTGCCCGCGGGTGCTCCCCTCTGGTGTTGGACAAAACGCTGCTGCTGGGTCTGGAGTGGAGGACCCCTCTGCTGAACCGCTGGTCCTCTAGCCGGCTGTGCTCTGTCCTGGCCTCCTCTGACTCCGCGAAGGCGGCAATCCCTCAGCTGGTGATCGGACGCCCCACAGTAGTGACAGACGCCCAACCTCTTCCTGCAAGCCTCCCTGGTGTGTCCCGGCTTCCCGCAGAAGCCGTACGGTGTAGTCGGTCTCTGGCCCTGACCCTGATGCTGCTGGGCACGCGCCGGTGCCTGCTGGATCTGCAACAGAGGCTGCTGCTGAAACGGCCTCTACTGTTGCTGCTGCTGAAAGTGGGGGCGTTTGGCCGATCCCGCACTGGAACTCGCCCCCATAGTATCTCCGCTCCTCTTCGGCTTGAGGCCGAAGTCCTCCTCTGCGATCTGTGCGTCCATCAGTATCTGATCGAACGTCGCGTCTCGGCGACCCGAGGTGCGGGTGCGCACTGCATGAATAAGTCCCCTACGGAACTTACGAGCCTTCTGCCCCTCATCCTGGATCATACCGGGAGTGAACCTGCTAAGGCGGAAGAACTCAGCTGCATACTCGTCCACTGACGAGTTCCCCTGAACTAGACCCACGAACTGGCCCTCCAATGCTGTAAGAGCCACGTCCGGGAAGAACTTCTCCTTGAAGAGCCTCCGAAAGTTCTCCCAAGTCAGCCCTCTCACCGACGTACGAGGATCCGTGCGGTACCATGTCAGCGCAATGTCGAAGAATCGGCTGGCTGCGGCCGAAACCCAAAGTGCTCTAGGAAGCTCTGCCAGCTCCATGCTCCGCTCTACATCCTCTAGCCAATCGTCTGCGTAAAGGATGCCCTCCGTGCCTGAGAAGTCCCTGGAGCTCATCTTCCTAAAGTCTAACACTGTCCCCGGCCTGGACTGATGCTGGCTCGGCTGCTGGCCAGTAGGGCCCTGTACCGTACCCGGTGCCACTCTCTCTACTGCTGCCAGGGCAAGCTGATGCGAGTTCTCCATACTCTGCCTCAGCATCTCGATCTGTCGGTATGACGCCTCCGACTGGCGCTGCGATGCCTCTGCCTGGGCCCGCTGTGTCCCCATCATCTGCTGAAGGAGAAGGAACATGTGATGTGTATCCGTCGGTATCGGTGGTGCTGGCGGCAGTATCTCTGGAAGAATGGCCGTAACCCTCTGGGGTGGAGGTGGTAGACCTCCCTGTGCAACTGCCTGGGTCTCTGGAATAGTAGAATCACTGGGGGCAGTCTCATGAATCTCCTCCTCTGCCTGATCGGATCTCTCAGGCAAGCTACTCGATCCAGAGGCCTGTGGGTGCGTCTTCGTCATCCTGGAGACGAATTGAAACAAAGAGATCAATATGGCACATGAGTAGATTATCAAAGAAGGACAGTTAATTTAATACAAGGTGAATAATCATGATAATCAAAAGATCAGAAATTTCCTAGGTGTGATTGAAAAACTCCTATCATGTCCTAGGTCCTACGTCCTAATCGCAGGCTCGTAATTAGTACTCTAAGTCGAGCACCATTACGAGATCGCACAAATTGCGACACTAGACCTGCGTGGGCCACCACAAAAACGTGTCACGACCCGCACCCTTATGAGGGGCACGAGCACGTGGGTACGTCCAGCCTACGCCGCAGAATCGGCGGTAGAACGCTGTATATAACGTCTATAAATACCTACGACTAACAGTTAAAATGTACCTGTGTCACGCCCCGATTCGGGGAATCGCTCGCTTTGCTTCGATTCACGCCGAATCGATCGTCCTCGCTAAGGCGTGATGCCGTACAAGTCTGGAGTTGCACTTGTACAAGGCTAGAACATTGCACATTTATATCATTTTGAAACATTTGAAGTAAGCCACAGTTGCGGAAACATTGATACACAATATAGGAAGAAGAAATACTCATTTTATTCATAATTGTAGTCAGAATACAACTTTTCTCGATAATATTTGAAATGCCATTTCGGCTACATTGATTCATGAAAAGAAGTACAACTGATAGGCTGCCATGAAATAATTTCCCGTTCCATACATCACGCCCCTTTAGTACTTTGAAATATAAGCAGCTATCTTTGAAATCTCCGCAATACTTTGTGCGTCTTTAGGGAAAACAACTTGAAAGGAAACAGCAGTTCAGAAAGCTTTAATTGCGATGTGCGCCCGAGCCTTCTCCAGTACCTGTGGAGGAGGGGTCAGCACATTATAACAATGCGCTGGTGAGCCCCGTTGGCCCACTCAGCTAAACCAACATTTTATTAATGACAAGCATTTTAAAGATATGAACTTATAAGGGACAGGCAACATTTAGAGTAAATCACAATTCAAATGACATGGTAGTTCATAACACCATGTTTACTTTACCATTGGCCGAATCCAGCTTTCCTGCATAAGATACAGGATAATAATAATATACTTACCGCCCCTGCATGAGACATTGATTAGCATACATTCCCACGATGTGACCACTGGTGTTGTTAAACCATATGGACTCTTTTCATTCATTCATTTGCATTTGGGACTTCAAGATAATGAGATGACAGCACAGTAGGGAGCTAGCCTCTATGATGCCTCGCATTACTCATGTTCCCCAAAGCACTTCATTATTTCCTCCTAGGCCGAATCGGTACAGGCGCCCCTGTACCGTTCGAGGAAATTATTGCTCAATCCTTGTATACAAGTTGTCCATGGTCAGGCGAATGTGTGTCCGACTCGATATACACAGTGTGCATAGAATATTTGAAGTAATAGGCAACATGATCATTCTTAGCATTTCATAACCATCATTCTAGGCATCAATTCAATCATTTCAATGTTCAGTTCATTGCAGTGTAATCAATTCATTTCAATGTTCTATCTCTAGCATCTTAGTGGTATTGACTTGTGGCATTAGCATCTTGATATCGATCAACGGATGTTGCAAGACAATTATTTAGTTGGCATGAAGGAATAGCGAGAGGGACAATACCACCACAGAGATCCACACTCACCAAGTTAGAGAATCGTCGAGAGAGAGAGGAACACTTGCACGCTTAGCCTTCAGTCACGCGTCAGTCTGCATTGGCACCAAAAGATTGATTAATAATCCGTCTCGTTGTGTTCTCTTCTCTCAGAATTCTCAAGAATGAATGCTATATAAATCGATGAAAAAGGGCAAGAATCAAATCATCGAAAATCATTCAGAAAAGCATCCATCAAAACCAAGCAGCAAAACCAGCAGCAAAACATCCAGAGAAAACTCTTGGACGCATTTCAAGAGAAACCGATCCATCAATTGGAAAGGTTCTTATGCACTTGTCCGTGATCGATTCGATGCCGACGGTAAGTTTCCCCAATACTCGGTTCCGACCGAGTTAGCCAAGCCACAAGCCTTACATAGTGAACCGCTAGGAGCGGGACACTACAACCTGTACAGTATATACTCTCCGAATGGAGGTGACATAGCAATACAGTCTCAATCATAGAATAAAACTAAGGTAGATAGCTCAGAGGAAAGACATATGATAGATGAAAGAGTAAACAAGTGCAGAGTCCAAAACAAGCCCAGATATATACATCACAGAGTATCAAAATAGAATATAGAACTACAGTCTGATAAGCTAGCTGGATCGCAGTCCAGTCAAACCTAGCTAACCTACACTACTCTGGAAGTACGAAATCTAGTGGCTCTACTATAAGGCCACGATCTAAGGCTACTCCATCTGACTCGAGCCCATAATAGGTCGAGCAGTCCGCCTCGAAATCATCTGTAATATATCATAACGGTATCCTGTCAGAAAAATGAGCAAGTACAAACACTAACAGCAGTTCCATGTAAATTGACAAATTCTATAAGAGACAGTATAATGAACTACAAGACAAAGATATATGAAGACTTGGGAACCGTTCGGAAGTCGAGTTACAACCCTTAAACCAAACAAGGACCGGAGTTGTAACTCTTCTTCCGAGCAGAACTTAGACTCCAATCAAGGTACAATGTAAAGAAAAGTAGAGCATGTGAGTAACTGTATATCATGGCATGGTGAGAAAATACTGAATATAGAACAGAGCAGGATATACGATAAGATAAAGTAAATATAAAATGTGATTTGAATTATTAGAGCGATATGTGATCGGCTTGGGATAAGTGACAGGACAGGCTATCCACTTGGCCCGGCAATCCGCGGTGACCTCAACGGAGAGACATGCCGGCCAACCTGGATAACGAGCACAAGGCAAAGGATCTCGCTACACCCTTCGTAAGGGAAGAGTGGCACGAGCACATGAATAGTGACAGGGTGGCTTGGATCACATAGCCCCTAATAATTCCCCATCTCCGAATAGTACAATGGATCTGGACATGACACGTCATGGCACGTGATTTCGTAAGAGGGTAGCAAATCCTCTTAGAAATCGGTGTCTATACAAGTACAGAAAACAAGACAGGGAGTGTACCCATATACCCAGAAATCCAGGAACAACATCTCATGTCATGATCCAATGTGTACTAGTCCGTGAGCTATCGTGACTAAGAATCAAGTAAGACACTACGACTGAATCAGATATAGCAGATATCAAGACAATGAAAACTATCAGTGAATGTACTCGTCTGCTGTCCTGAGCTGTATGGTATATCAATGCTCAGAGCAGTATCAGAAGACCTAAATATGAGATACTGTAAGTTAATTTAGGTTTAAACAAGTTTAGGAATGATTTACAATGAATGATATACAATCTAGGTCAAACTAGGTCTCACTGAGTCACACTAAGTCCTGTCAAGTCAATCTAGGTCAAATCAAGTCATATCAAGTCAATCTAAGCCTAACCAAGTCAATCCTAGGTCATACCAGTTATCACGGATCAAAACAAGTCGAAGAAAGTCAAACGGGATCAAGAGTTGGCCTACAGTTGACTTTTGGTCAACTGGTCAACTCTGGTCAACTCTGGTCAACTCTAGGTCAACTATGGTCAACCCTAGGTCAATGGTGACTAATAGTTGACTTTTGGTCAACTACACAAGTCTAATGGAAATTGGGTCTAATTTGGGTAAAGCGTTGACCCATAGTTGACTTTTGGTCCAAAAAGTCAACCGTGGTCAACCGGGGCCAAGACTAGGTCTAGGCGACTATTTCTAACTATTACCAACCGCTACAACCCATATCCAAGTCCATCTTGGACTTCGAAACTCATATCTTGGCCGTAGGCCAATATCCTATTTTACCCTTAAAAAGGGTAAAATTCTAGCTTCGGCAACTATCCAGTTAGCCTACCTACGCTTGGTATTTTGACCCGAGCTCCCTAGGGTAGTAAGGTACTAGCCTATACATATATTAACTACCAAGATACCTAAGTAAAATGGACATCTAGTCCATGTTACGGCCCATTGCCGGTATCTTGAATATTTCAAGATACGGAATGGTACGGCGCGATACCGGCGCCCTACAACCCCGAATTCCACCCGGAAGCCTACCCGCAAAATCTAAATCACGTATTCATGCCCCACGCAAAGTTTCAACTCAATCGGATACTCCGAGCTCCGTTTCGTCCTCTAACTCGGTTTTTTCCTTTTTCCTATTCTAACTTTCTTCCTATTCTTCTAACTTCTTCCAATCTTTTCTTCTAACCTCTAATTCTTTTCTAACTTCTCATTCCATAATCTTCTTCTACTCTTCTCTACGATTCTAACCATATAATATATATATATATATATATATATATATATATATATATATATATATATATATATATATATATATATGTATATTATATATATATATATATATATATATATATATATATATATATATATATATATATATATATATATATATATATATATATATATATATACATATATGCATAGGTAAAGGGGGGGTTTCTTTCCTGGCAGCAGCTGCTGCTACTGCTGCAGCAAGCTGCTGCTGCTGCTGGGTTTCATCTTCTTCTTCATCTCCTCTTCCTCCTACTACACACACATCCTCACACAACACAAACACACACACACACATCCTCACCACTCTCACAACACCACCATCCCCATGACACAATTTCATATCAATATATATATACACAACACATAAATACACATGTATATATATATAAAAAAAAAAAAATATATATATATATATATATATATATATATATATATATATATATATATATATATATATATATATATATATATATATATATATATATATATATATACCACTCTCAAAATGATTAAATCCTAATAAATCATTAACCTATTTTTCTATGGAAAACCTACAAATTTGTGGGCAAATGGTAGAGAATTTTATCCTCTCCATGTAATGTGAATGAACTAAATGCAAAAGAGGATTAAATGGAGAGATTAAAGCTTACCTAATTTGTAGGTTGAAGAGGAAGAAGGAGAAGTTGGAAGAAAGAAATAAAGAGAGAGAGTTTTACTTGGTGATGAAGTAAAAGAGGTGGAGGGAGGGTGCCTATAGGGGCCGGCCAAACATGGCATGGTGAGGGGCACTTGTAATTACAAGTTTGCCCCTCCCTAAGCCTAATATTAAATAAATTCCAAATTAGGTTTAGGAAGTTGCTAAAAATAATTAAAAATCATAATTAAACTAAATTACTCATTGGGGACTAGTCCAAACTCTTAAACCCTAAAATTTAGTGTGGTGGGCCATGGTTAGCTAACAGGCTAATTACAGCTCAAGTCGAAATTCACCGGGGTCCCGAATTAACTCGGAATGCGATGAAATTCGAACCCGACTCCTATAATAATTAAATAATAATATTCATGAAATAAAATTCCCAAAAATATTATAAAATAAAAAATTACCATTTTACCCCTAACTGGGAAAAGTGAGGGTGACACCACCAGCCAAGAATTGTCATCGCAGGCGAGGTTAGTAATGACCTCATCACCTACGACGATCACATCGCCTCCATGCACCGAGGCCGCCGCTGTAGTGTTCTCTTCTTGCTTTCCCTTGTCGCTGTCACGTCCCAGGACCAGAATACTGGAGAGCGGAGGAATGACTCAGCCAGCTACGTATTACGGATAGATGAATACCGTATAATACGATCAATGCTGTCTAACCAGACGAGGGGGTGCATACTACATAAAGGTCTTACTATGGTCATTTCACATCTATTGTCTCAATCATTCAAATAAGAAACAGTAATAAAGAACATGTAAGATGAAGCAGTAAGGCGTCCCAAACGCTCAGTCAAAATGTTCTGGAGATCTGGCTTTACAAAACATAGCCAGATGGTATAGCAAGGTATACACAATTGTTATCAGCTACAGTCTGACTTAATTACAATCATGCAAAAGTAAGTACAAGACGATCCGACTAACATGTCGGTGCCAAACGGCAAAGTATAAAGTATTTAGCAAAACGAGCGGGGAAGTAAGAAAACCTACTCGAGTCCTCCTGCAATCATGCCTCTAGTATTGACCATCTTGGAGGTAAAAGTACGCTGGATCCTCGGGAACCGGCTCTAAATCTGGCCATGCAAAACCAGAGAGGTTAGACCTCTAATAGCAAGTACCACAAGGAAGGACGATATGAAGGACATAAACCAGTAAGTAAAAGAATATAATAATAGATCTCTGCTTGCTACTAGGATTCACATCACATCACGACACTTCGAACCAACCTCCCAACCAAACAAGGACAGAAGTTGGCCCGTCATGTCCTGACATTCTGATCATCCCAGTTAGGTAACAGAGTAGTACAGTACACAAACAAATCATCTTGAACGGCCAATCAAATCCTACGGCTTGCTATTGTGAGTCCCAAGTTATCCTGGAATTATGCAATATAGGGATTCCTCAGTTCTTACTATGTGCAAGCAAGGCTAGTCTATCCAATCAATCATGTGCGCCAATCATGTAGTTAGACGAGTCCCAGCGGGACGCCCGCCGTTATAGCATGTACAATAATATAAGCAGATACCGTTTCCTGCCCGTGTGACAGATTCACAGTATCTGTGGGAACCAGCCGGCCCGTCGGGCACTTAATAGTCCCAAGGGGGCTGCCATGCAAGAACTCGGGAATCCATTCTCTCCATGCCATCATTATTTTATTTAACTTAAAGGTCCCTACGTTGAGTGAAGTTCCATGCCGTGGATCATGGTCATTCGAATGAGTACTTTCGTACGGGGTACGATATGCGCAACTCTACAACGATACCCGTGCGGCTAGGTTGTAGGTTTTACATAGCGTGATGCAACAATCAATTTAACCACGGAATAATCATGTCTTGACCATAAAGTACACATGCTGTCTTTGTAAGATAAATAGAAAATTAAATAATAAATAATTACTTTGAAGCCTGCATGTGCCTGTATGCCAATATTCGGGATCGGCTAATCGAGTATAATAGTTCATTACATGAACGTGTCTCATTCATTTCATTCAATAAGACGACTAGCCAGTCTCTTAGTTCCAACTAGGAACGCATGATCAATATTTAGTCCATGTCACAATCATTATCAATGGTGACAAGGCATGAAAGTCATTAATATTACATGAGGTCGGGTCCATAACTCCTCAGAATTAAGTTCTAGTCATACTGGGTATCCATAGATTAATCAAGACACATGACACATTCTACACAACAATCCATATTTACAATATTAACATGTCATGATTTATCAAGTTCATGCAAAAAGGCGTAAGGATATAATAGAAGAATTATCATGCCATCATTAAATGAATAATTATAAGACAATTAAAACACCCAGGTCAAGAAGTCATGCTAACAAGTCTAAGCTAAGTCCAAAAGTCACGCAAGAATCGTATGCGTGAAAAGTACGCCAAGTCTGGCATGAAGGAGCGAGCGTAAAAAGTAGTACACTCTGGTAAGCGTGAGCGTGATCAGTGGGTGCGACAAGTGATGCGTGACAAGTGATACGTGCTGGCAACGTGAGCGTATGAGCGTGACAAATAATTCACTTACGTACACGCAGCGTGAGGGTGAAAAGTCACGCACGCCAAAAGTCACGCACAATGTGATCGTGAAAAGTCACGCACGCAAGCTCAGGGGCATGAGCGTGAAAAGTCACGTACGCAGTACAAAGACAGGAGCGTGACTCAAATATACGCAGACAACGCGAGCGTGACAAATAATTCACGCACTCAAATGCGAGCGTGACTAAAAATACACGCTAACATGTAAGAACACGAGCGTGACTAAAAATACACGCAGACACGTAAAGACATGTGCGTGACTGAAAATACACGCAGACACGTAAGAACGTGTGCGTGACTGGGCTGATGTTTACGCGAGCACGTAAGAACGTGTGCGTGAAACATCTCCCAAACTCCAAGTCCTATGGAGCCTTCGCTCCAGTGCCAGAAATACACGCTAATATTGGTGGACCAAGAACCCATGAACAGCCGAAATACTATAACTTAGATCTAGAGAAAACCAGCCGGAGAAATCAAAAATGCTAAGAACTAATCTCTCTTGGAATCACGAGAAGAAGGCAAATGAACCATAAAAATGGGTGATTGAGAAGCAAGTTTGCACTTGCCTTCTCCTGCTGCTGGTAGGTGGCGGGAAGTAATGAGAGGAAGAAGAAGAAGTAATGGTGAGAATGAAGTAATGAGGAGAGAGAAAGAGATGGAAGCTTTAAATAGGAAGATGGTGGTAGGTGGGAGCTAATGGGCCGGGTTGCACAGATCCACCCAAGCCGAAACCCACTAAGACTAAAGCAGGAAATAAAATGCAGGAAATAAAATGCAGAAATAAAATTGCAGGAAATAGATTAACATGGAATTTAAAGAGCAGATAATTAATTAACATGAAAATTTAAAAGAATTTAAATACAGAATAATACATGATAAATACTAAATAAATACATATGAGCTGTACATGTATAAAAATACGCATTCTGGGAACGGGGAGTGACATCTCTACCCTCCTTAGAAAAATTTCGTCCTCGGAATTTCAAATCCAAGTCGGATAGAAATATCAGAGCTAAACTAATACAAGCAATTCTAGTGAGCAAGCAATCATTTTACCATATCAAAAGCAAGTACTATATAAGTAAATCCATCAATCTACGATATCAGGTAGTTCTATCCATAAGGCGATAAGCATGAGAAATCAAGACAATCAAGGTATACAGAAAGAGATATACCTTGTGAGTCAAACAGGTGCGGATACCGTGATCGAATATCATCCTCACGTTCCCATGTTTACTCTCCCAAGGGGTGATGACCCCAAGCAACACGGACAAGACTAATTGTTCGGTTCTTGAGTATCTTCTCTCTTCGGTCCAAAATAGACACAGGCTGTTCCTCGTAAGACAGGTTGGTACCAACAACCAGCTCCGAATGATCGAGGACATGACTTGGGTCCGATACATACCTACGTAATTGAGATACATGAAACACGTCATGCACCTCTCGTAACGAAGGTGGGAGGGATAAACGATAAGCAACATCGCCTATCCGATCAAGGATAACGAATGGGCCCACGTACCGCGGACTCAATTTCCCGCGAACGCCAAATCTAATGACCCCACGAGTAGGTGAGATCCGCAAGAATACGTGGTCCCCAACAGAGAACTCTAACGGCCTACGATGCTGGTCCGCCCAATGACGATGTCGATCCTGCGCAACACGAAGTCGCTCTCTAATTTCCTTAACCACTTCAACCGTCTGAACAATCATTTATGGGCCTAACATTTTCCTCTCTCCGATATCATCCCATGCAAGCGGTGATCTGCACTTCTTATCATATAGTGCTTCAAATGGCGCCATCTGGATACTGGCTTGATAACTATTGTTGTATGAGAACTCAACCAAGTGCAGGTGGCTCTCCCAAGATCCTCCAAAATCTAAAGTGCAAGCTCGCAACATGTCTTCTAAAGTCTGAATCGTTCTTTCTGATTGCCCATCCGTCTGCGGATGGTAAGCCGTGCTAAATCTTAACTTGGTACCCAGACTATAATGTAAGCTCTTCCAGAAATGTGATGTAAAGCGGGTATCCCGATCCGACACAATACTGACAGGAACTTCATGCTGTCTGACTATCTGTTGCATATACAACTCTGCCAACTTTTCTGTAGATTGTCCTACTCTGAAAGGAAGAAAGTGTGCTACCTTCGTAAGCCGATCTACTATCACCCAAATAGCATCCTTACCACTTGGTGATCTCGGTAAACCGGTCACAAAGTCCATTGTGATGTGTTCCCACTTTCATTCCGGAATAGGAAGCGGTTGTAATAACCCAGCTGGCCTCTGCTGTTCTGCCTTCACTTGCTGACATACCAAGCAACGGGAAACAAATCTAGCTATCTCCCTCTTCATTCCGTTCCACCAGAAATGCTGCTTGATATCTTGGTACATCTTGGTCCCTCCAGGGTGAATAGAATACTGAGAATTGTGAGCTTCTGCCATGACCTCCTGTCTGATATCTCCACTAGGCACACATAAACGCGATCCGAACCTAAGTGTACCATCTTCGTGAATCCTCATCTCCTTTCTGAGTCCTGACTCACATTCTGCCCTAAGCTTCTGAATCCTTGGGTCTTGTGCCCGAGCCGCCTTGATCCTGTCTACCAAGTCGGATTGAACTTGCAGACTAGTTAGAACTCCTATATCACTAGGAAATATAACTTCGATGCCCATCTCCTGAAGGTCTTCTAAGATATGCCTCTGCGTTGTCAACATAAATGCGCCGCCTCTCCTGCTAAGAGCGTCTGCTACTACATTAGCCTTGCCTGGATGATACTGAAGCTCCACGTCATAATCCTTGATCAACTCTAACCATCTTCTTTGTCTCATGTTCAGCTCCTTCTGAGTAAAGATGTACTTCAGACTTTTATGATCTGTGTACATCTCCACTCGGTCACCATATAAGTAATGCCTCCATAACTTCAGAGCAAATACTACTGCTGCTAACTCCAAATCATGAGTTGGATAATTCTTCTCGTGGTCCCGAAGCTGCCTAGATGCATATGCTATCACCTTCCCATGTTGCATAAGGACACATCCAAGTCCTTTACCTGACGCATCACAATATACTGTAAAACCTCCAGGTCCAACTGGTAATGTAAGAATAGGTGCTGATATCAACTTCTGCTTCAAAGTCTCGAATGATGCCTAACATTCTGCCGACCAATCAAATGGCACATCCTTCCGGGTCAAGCGGGTCATGGACGCTGAAAGCCTTGCAAAATCTGACACAAACCTTCTGTAATATCCTGCCAATCCCAAGAAACTCCGTACATCTGCTACGGTCTTGGGTACTGGCCAACTCTCTACTGCTTCTACCTTCTTGGGGTCTACTGCTACTCCAGCTCCTGATATGATATGACCCAAAAATGAAATATGATCCGTCCAGAACTCACACTTACTGAGCTTGGCATACAACTGGTTCTCTCTCAGAACCTGCAACACTTTCCTGAGGTGGTCTTCATGCTCCTCTTCACTAGCTGAGTATATGAGAATGTCGTCAAGGAACACAACGACAAACTGGTCTAAGTATGGCATAAAGATACGGTTCATCAAATCCATGAATATTGCTGGAGCATTGGTCAAACCAAACGGCATTACTAAGAACTCATAATGCCCATACTTCGACCTGAATGCTGTCTTGGGAATATCTTCCTTCCGAACCCTCACCTGATGGTACCCCGAACGAAGATCTATCTTGGAGAAAACTCTAGCCTGGCTCAACTGATCAAATAAGTCGTCGATCCTGGGTAATGGGTACTTGTTCTTCACTGTTGCCGCGTTAAGCTTCCTGTAGTCAATGCACAATCTGGATGACCCATCCTTCTTCCCCACAAGTACCACTGGTGCTGTCCATGGTGACACGCTAGCTTGGATGAATTTCTTCTCCTTCAGTTCCTCTATGTGCTGATATACCTTGGCCTGCTCTGAATCCGCCATTCTGTAAACTCGATCTGATATCGGTTTAGTTCCTGGTGCCAATTCTATACTGAACTCAATATCCCTAACCGGTGGTAGTCCTGGAAGCTCTTCGGGAAATACGTCTAGGAATTCTTCAACTACCTTCGGGATCTGAACTTCTTCCATTGCCGCTACTATTCCCTGCTCTGGTTGAGTTGCCTCTGATCTGACTAAGGTGAATCTCTTTATGCCTGGAATATCAAAAGATACACTCCCTCTACGACAATCTATTGTCGCATGACTGTCTTTCAGCCAGTCCATGCCTAAGATAACGTCAAAATTTCCAACAGAAAATTCTATCAACCGGGCGGGTAAAGAATGCCCGCAAACTACAACGCTACACGCTAGAATAACTCTACTAACCCCTACGAGCCCATTACCAGTGAGTATATTCAACCTCCCTGGCAATGCCTCGAACTCCATTCCTAGTCGTGTCGTAAATTGTGCAGATATAAATGAATGGGATGCTCCCGAATCAAACAACGCTACTGCGGGATATGAGGCGACGAGGATGTTACCTGCCACAACATCTTCCGATGCCAATGCCTCCTCCAAGGACAGAGTGAATGCTTGCCCTCGACCTCCTTGCTGATTTCCATGCTGCGGCCTAACCTGATGCTGCTGCTGGCCCCTGCCTTGGTGATGCTGGGGTGGTCTATGCTGGTGTTGCTGCATCGGCGGTCCCTGCTGCCGAAACATCTGAGCCTGCGGACGCTGTGCCAACGGCCTTACTGCCACTGCTGGTCCTCGATATTGTCCTGCCCCTGGTGCTGGCAGAGCAGGAAACTGCTGCCCTGGTCCTCCTGCCCTCGAATTCATGGGACATGTGGTAACCCGATGATCTGGATTTCCACATATCAGACACAGTCCATTCAATGTCCGACACACATCTCTAGTGTGTCCCATCTTTCCGCAATAAGTGCAGCCCGCCGGGGGTTGCTGGTTCTTCCTCTGTTGCTGTTGCTGCTGCTGCCTGGGTGGTGCTGGTCCTCGTATCGCCACATCGTGGATACGAATGCCAGTGGATGGTGCTGTTGCTCGGGGCGCTGCTCCCCCTCCTCCTTCAATCTGACTGTGGGATCTCTTCTGACCCCAGTCCTTACTGCAAGCCTCTGAATGGTGATCTCATGCCTTCGAGTCGCCGTCAATACTTCGTCAAAAGTTTGGTAATTGTGCCCCTCGATCAATTGCAAGAGTTCAAGATGAAACCCTTGTTGAAACCTCATAGCCCTCTGGCGCTCCATCGCTACCATCTCTGGGGCAAATCTACTCAATCTGCAGAACTCCGCTGCGTAAGCATCTACAGTCTTGCCGGCCTACCTGAGGCTGATAAACTTCTGTTGTAGCTCAAACTGCGCCACAACTCCATAGTACTTGGTCTTGAATCTTGCTGTGAAATCGTTCCAAGCCACAGGACGTCTGATGCCCACTTCCTCTGATTCCCACCAATCACGTGCGAGATCCTGAAGTAACAACTTCACTAGATCAACACGTTCTGCTGCCGGTACCTTAGCTGCTGTCAGGATAGCCTCAATATCCTTAAGCCATGCATCTGCTGAGATGGCATCTTCCGTGCCCTCGAAACGGCGGGGGTTGTACTTGCAAAACTAGCTGATGCTCCTGAATCAGTCCTCACTCCTCTTTCCAAAGCCGTCTGCAATCCTTGGTTAAGCAACACATTCTGCTCTTGTAGCTGAGTGTGCATGCGCTACTGGGCCAACATCTGATGTTACTGAGTAGCCATCATTCCTCTCATGATCTCCAGAAGGGCTGGTGTGTCCACTTGGGTAGGTGGAACTGTCGGTGGTGGTAGAACATCCGGATACTGCGATCCAGCTGCTGGTTCCACTATCACTTCTTCCTGGGTAGCCTCTTGAGTTAATACTGGCCCTTGTTGCTGACCAACCGGGTCAGGTGGTCCATGTTGCTCCTGCGGTTGTCCAGGTCTGACAGGTGCGGACGAGGTGCCCCTAAGAAAAGGGACAAGAGAACAATCAAACGACCGGACATGAAGGATCAATGAAGTCAAAGGATATCGGAATGTCAAGCAAGAGTTGAGAATAACGAATCAGGAGATCAAGGGAAAACATGTGTGATTGAGACATCCTATAAATCAAAACACCCCACAAGTCTGAAATCAGACCTGCATGGGCCACCACTAAAACCTTGTCACGCCCCAGAACCAGAATACTGGAGAGCGGGGGAATGACTCAGCCAGCTACGTATTACGGGTAGATGAATACCGTATAATACGATCAATGATGTCTAACCAGACGACGGGGTGCATACTACATAAAGGTCTTACTATGGTCATTTCACATCTATTGTCTCAATCATTCAAATAAGAAACAGTAATAAAGAACATGTAAGATGAAGCAGTAAGGCGTCCCAAACGCTCAGTCAAAATGTTCTGGAGATCTGGCTTTACAAAACATAGCCAGATGGTATAGCAAGGTATACACAATTGTTATCAGCTGCAGTCTGACTTAATTACAATCATGCAAAAGTAAGTACAAGACGATCCGACTAACATGTCGGTGCCAAACGGCAAAGTATAAAGTATTTAGCAAAACGAGCGGAGAAGTAAGAAAACCCACTCGAGTCCTCCTGCAATCATGCCTCTAGTATTGACCATCTTGGAGGTAAAAGTACGCTGGATCCTCGGGAACCGGCTCTAAATCTGGCCATGCAAAACCAGAGAGGTTAGACCTCTAATAGCAAGTACCACAAGGAAGGACGATATGAAGGACATAAACCAGTAAGTAAAAGAATATAATAATAGATCTCTGCTTGCTACTAGGATTCACATCACATCACGACACTTCGAACCAACCTCCCAACCAAACAAGGACAGAAGTTGGCCCGTCATGTCCTGACATTCTGATCATCCCAGTTAGGTAACAGAGTAGTACAGTACACAAACAAATCATCTTGAACGGCCAATCAAATCCTACGGCTTGCTATTGTGAGTCCCAAGTTATCCTGGAATTATGCAATATAGGGATTCCTCAGTTCTTACTATGTGCAAGCAAGGCTAGTCTATCCAATCAATCATGTGCACCAATCATGTAGTTAGACGAGTCCCAGCGGGACGCCCGCCGTTATAGCATGTACAATAATATAAGCAGATACCGTTCCCTGCCCGTGTGACAGATTCACAGTATCTGTGGGAACCAGCCGACCCGTCGGGCACTTAATAGTCCCAAGGGGGCTGCCATGCAAGAACTCGGGAATCCATTCTCTCCATGCCATCATTATTTTATTTAACTTAAAGGTCTCTACGTTGAGTGAAGTTCCATGCCGTGGATCATGGTCATTCGAATGAGTACTTTCGTACGGGGTACGATATGCGCAACTCTACAACGATACCCGTGCGGCTAGGTTGTAAGTTTTACATAGCGTGATGCAACAATCAATTTAACCACGGAATAATCATGCCTTGACCATAAAGTACACATGCTATCTTTGTAAGATAAATAGAAAATTAAATAATAAATAATTACTTTGAAGCCTGCATGTGCCTGTATGCCAATATTCGGGATCGGCTAATCGAGTATAATAGTTCATTACATGAACGTGTCTCATTCATTTCATTCAATAAGACGACTAGCCAGTCTCTTAGTTCCAACTAGGAACGCATGATCAATATTTAGTCCATGTCACAATCATTATCAATGGTGACAAGGCATGAAAGTCATTAATATTACATGAGGTCGGGTCCATAACTCCTCAGAATTAAGTTCTAGTCATACTGGGTATCCATAGATTAATCAAGACACATGACACATTCTACACAACAATCCATATTTACAATATTAACATGTCATGATTTATCAAGTTCATGCAAAAAGGCGTAAGGATATAATAGAAGAATTATCATGCCATCATTAAATGAATAATTATAAGACAATTAAAACACCCAGGTCAAGAAGTCATGCTAACAAGTCTAAGCTAAGTCCAAAAGTCACGCAAGAATCGTATGCGTGAAAAGTACGCCAAGTCTGGCATGAAGGAGCGAGCGTAAAAAGTAGTACACTCTGGTAAGCGTGAGCGTGATCAGTGGATGCGACAAGTGATGCGTGACAAGTGATACGTGCTGGCAACGTGAGCGTATGAGCGTGACAAATAATTCACGCACGCACGCGCAGCGTGAGGGTGAAAAGTCACGCACGCCAAAAGTCACGCACAATGTGATCGTGAAAAGTCACGCACGCAAGCTCAGGGACATGAGCGTGAAAAGTCACGCACGCAGTACAAAGACAGGAGCGTGACTCAAATACACGCAGACAACGCGAGCGTGACAAATAATTCACGCACTCAAATGCGAGCGTGACTAAAAATACACGCACGCTCATGGGAACGTTAGCGTGACTAAAAATACACGCTAACATGTAAGAACACGAGCGTGACTAAAAATACACGCAGACACGTAAAGACGTGTGCGTGACTGAAAATACACGCAGACACGTAAGAACGTGTGCGTGACTGGGCTGATGTTTACGCGAGCACGT
The DNA here is from genome assembly GCA_029216955.1 of Iris pallida. Lineage (NCBI taxonomy): Eukaryota > Viridiplantae > Streptophyta > Magnoliopsida > Asparagales > Iridaceae > Iris > Iris pallida. Next base: position 9,444,853 of record JANAVB010040417.1, on the reverse strand, counting down.
AAGAACGTGTGCGTGAAACATCTCCCAAACTCCAAGTCCTATGGAGCCTTCGCTCCAGTGCCAGAAATACACGCTAATATTGGTGGACCAAGAACCCATGAACAGCCGAAATACTATAACTTAGATCTAGAGAAAACCAGCCAGAGAAATCAAAAATGCTAAGAACTAATCTCTCTTGGAATCACGAGAAGAAGGCAAATGAACCATAAAAATGGGTGATTGAGAAGCAAGTTTGCACTTGCCTTCTCCTGCTGCTGGTAGGTGGCGGGGAGTAATGAGAGGAAGAAGAAGAAGTAATGGTGAGAATGAAGTAATGAGGAAAGAGAAAAAGATGGAAGCTTTAAATAGGAAAATGGTGGTAGGTGGGAGCTAATGGGCCGGGTTGCACAGATCCACCCAAGCCGAAACCCACTAAGACTAAAGCAGGAAATAAAATGCAGAAAATAAAATACAGAAATAAAATTGCAGGAAATAGATTAACATGGAATTTAAAGAGCAGATAATTAATTAACATGAAAATTTAAAAGAATTTAAATACAGAATAATACATGATAAATACTAAATAAATACACATGAGCTGTACATGTATAAAAATACGCATTCCGGGAACGGGGAGTGACAGTCGCCCTTCTTCTCTCTCTTCCAAGCGAAACAATTCCGCTTGATATGGCCCTTCTTACCGCAATGGTAACACTCTGAGTCCTCGTAACGACCCTTGGACTTCCCCCTGCTCTTGTCTCTGCCACCACCTGGACCCCTGCTTTTGCCCCTTCCGCGGCTCTCTGAAACAAGTGCCTCTGAGTGGTGGGATGTGGATGAAGTGCCCTGAGAACGTCTCCGCATCTCTTCATTCAACACCCCGCTCTTGGCAAACTCCAGACTGACCACGCCCTCTGGAGCAGAAGCGATCATAGATACTCGTATGGTCTCCCACGAGTCTGGCAAAGTACACAGCAGCCACAGTCCCTGAACTTCGTCGTCGAACTTGACTCCCATAGAAGATAGCTGGTCACCCACGCCCTGGAACTCACTCAAGTGATCCGAAATAGACGTCCCATCCTTGTATCGCAGACCCATCATCGTTCGGATCAGGAATAACTTGTTTACCCCGGTCTTCTTCGCATACAAGGATTCCAGCTTATCCCACAACGTCTTCGCGTGCTCAATATTGGCAACGTGGTTGTACACGTTCTCATCAACAAACTGCCGTATGTACCCACACACCTGTATATGCTCGAATGTCCAGTCCTTCTCGAATTTATCACTGGACCTCTCGGATGCAAACACGGGTAGATGCAGCTTCTTGACAAACAGCAAATCCTTCATCTTGCTCCGCCAATAATGATAGTTTGTGCCATTTAGATTCACCATGCGCACCGGCTTCGCGTCCATCTCTCCTCTCTGGTTTCTCTGTCAACTACTGACACTCCTTCTGAATTCCAGAACCTGGCTCTGATACCACTCTGTTGGGAAAGAAGCGCAGAAACCTTTCCCCAAACCGGAGAGTACCTGCGAGAGGACCGAGCAATACAAACGCACGAACCCAAAAACAACCACACAAAACAATCCACGCAGACACAGAGAATTTTTGACGTGGAAAACCCTTGCGGAAAAAACCACGGGACGATCGGAGTCCAACCCTGAGAAGCCTCCACTAATGGAATAGAAGAATTACACCCTCTACAAACTCCTCCCGATCCAAATCGGATCCCCACAACACTCAGAAGTAAGAACAATGATTACAAGGCTACGAAGAGCGAGAACGACGAGTAGAGATTACCCGAAATACGATCTCCTTCGAAAACGACCTTCAATCCTCCGTCTTCCCTCCCGAAGTTGTAATGGCACTCTTGCCTCCTTCCTCTCTCTTTCTTGTGTGTTACTTGCGATAATGTTGCATAATGAATTAGGGTTGAGAAAACTCAACTTAACTCCCCAATCCCGCAACCAACCTGGACCGTTGGATTAGATCCAATGATGAAAACTCATCCAAATTCCCGCATCAGCCCCGACGACACAGAGTTCGGCCAGAACTCTGTGTCGAGCAAACAGAACCTAGCGCCACAATTCTGGAATGGCCATACCGAGTTCGGTCAGAACTCGGCCTGGGACCGAGTTCGGGCCGAACTCGGCAGACCCAGTCCAGAACCTCCCTTAGGAGCAACAGCAGCAGTAGCAACTACGCGTCGCCTACTTCCCGAGCTTCTTCGACACACGAACGGCGCTCGTCGCACTCCGGGATCTTCTCCACATAGGTTGGGAACCCCACCCACTCCAACAATCCCATCCTTTTCAAAATCGAAACTGGAATAAAAAATTTCAAGCCGAATCAAATCTCATAGTCAGTTTGGTTCGATTCTGATCCAAGATCTAATAATGTTCAACTCTATTTGCATACAACAACATGTAACATACTAGGAACAAGCGAAACAACCTTTAAACCACAGCTATGCATCGACTTCTTCTATTTGTAGATGTGGACCAATTCCACAAATCCGAAAACAATATATGATATTAGAATACAAATTCTCGTCATCTCGGGCAGTGTCGATGCCAAAGGACGGTATGGAATCTCATAGCCGTACCATAGATACATGCACCACTTGTCAAGGGTACCTTAGAACCAAATACCTCGACTTTGGAAGAAACTAATCTAGAGGACAACCATATATCTAATATTCATCCATCATGTTGATGCTCAAAATTTTTATAGGATCCTGCTACGTGTCCATGGACCATGGTTTGCAATCACGAACGTGACCGTCGACCGGCGTGGTGGCCGGTCATTGGCTCTGGTTCGGATGGAACCCGACGATAGAGGGGAGGCACGTCGGACTGCGATCACGCCCACGATTTACAACCGTGGACAAAATATAATTTTTATTTTTTAAAATGTCCGATAAATGTGCATCCATTCAACATTCACTTATTAGGTTAATGTTCAATTTTTTTAAAATATCAGACAATACTTACGGAACTTTATGCACACTGCAAATATGCTCTTGTAACTAGATCCACTGATCTTTTGTATCCAATTAGAATCTCATGCTTCTTCACGGTAATCAGTCCCTCTAGTTGCTCAATTTTATTTTATAGCGCGTCAAGCATATATATACATTTTAATTTTAATTAATACATGATCTTGATATTTACTTTCCATAAATTTTATTTTAATTGATTCATCCTATGAGGACAAAACCATCTCACGAGAGCCCACCGGGCTAACCGCCAAGCAAAGTCCTCTTTGCGTGACTCTTCCGATCTCCTCTCCCGTACGACCGCCCGCATATGGAACTCCCCTGCGAAATGCCTTGGAACCTATATACACCCGCCAACTGACGTGGGAAATCCACGTGGCCGTATGCTATTGGCCATCCCGGTCATTCTGTGCCTTCCTCAGAGGGTCCATTTCCTGGTCACCTTCTCTATACATGAACGGCTGGCCACGTCATCGCATCGACGCATAAAATTCACACGTGTCATGGTTTTTTAATTCGTGGAGAACGGTGTTTGCTGTTGTGGGGCTCACGCGGAAAGCGTGGTGGGGCCCGGCGACTCGGGAGCGGTGTATAAATTGACGGACTTCTTCTTCTCCACTGTAGAGTGAAGTCGTGCTCCTTTGTTTTCTTCTCCAATGGCGATCTCTACTTCTAGGGTTAGGGTTTCGGTCGCTTCGATCTTCATCGTCCTCTTCGTGTTCTCGTCGTCGGTTCGAGCCGGCGATGGAGGAGCGGCGGAGGAGGCGGTGCTGACGCTTGACGCGTCGAACTTCGACGAGGCGATCAAGAAGCACCCCTTCATCGTCGTCGAGTTCTACGCTCCTTGGTAAATTTCTTGATCCTTTTTTTATAGCTGTTGATACACGAACACGATACGAAGTGGACACTGCGACACGGATACGAACACGGCAACCATTTTGGAGTGTCCTTGCTTCGTAGTTGCTGATTGATTGGTCGGATCTCTCGGTTGAGCATCTTTCTGAAAGGAGATCTAGGTTTTTTTTTTCCTATCCGAAGGAATTTGAATTTATATTTTATTATTATTCGAGATCTGGCTGGTTTCTAGATTTAGTTAATTTTTTATTCATGAAAAATTCGGAAATATGTGATATTTTCGCTGTTTAAAATATATTCCTTTTGACTAATTATATATGGCTTTGTTGATTTAGGACTCTTGTTATTAGAACTTCAATCTTTTGCAAAACTTTGCTGTGATTTATTCAATTATACAATACTCTAGGAAGCACACGAAGTCTGTGTCTACACGTATCAGACACATACACTTCAAAGTATACTAAAACACACTAGATGGTACAGTGTCCGTCTCATGTCGTATTTGTGTCCATGCAACATAGAAAAAAAAAACTAATTTTGCTAAAAATAATCCCGTCTGAAGGACTTGTGATTTTTACTGACTATTTAGTAATTTCTTATGTTTTACAGGTGTGGACACTGTAAGAACCTCGCACCCGAGGTAATAAATTTCTTCAAAACTTTGAACATACATAATTAGGGGTAATCTTATGAGATGCATAGTTCTAATTCTCTCCTATGTTGCAGTACGAGAAGGCGGCAGCAGCACTAAGTAAGCATGACCCTCCAGTCATCCTTGCCAAGGTTGATGCCAACGAGGAAGCCAACAAAGACCTTGCAGCTAAGTACGAGGTTAGGGGCTTCCCCACTCTAAAGATCATCAAGAATGGAGGTGAAAACATCCAAGACTACAAAGGTCCTCGGGAAGCTGACGGCATAATTGAATACCTTAAGAAACAAGTTGGCCCTGCTTCTGCCGAGATCAAATCTTCAGAGACCGCAGAGAGTCTAATCGGTGACAAGAAAATATTCATTGTAGGTTCATTTTTGTTTTCCTTGTGTTGGTTTTCTTTGATTTGATATACCTTAACATTAAAATTGCTAAATTGTTCGTCGTTATGATAGGTTGGTCTGTTCCCCAAGTTCTCTGGCGAGGAGTTTGAGAACTTTATGGCAGTCGCTGAAAAATTGCGTTCTGACTATGAATTTGGTCACAGCTTGGATGCTAAGTTTCTTCCGCGTGGTGATTCCGCAGCGAAAGGACCCATTGTTAGGCTATTTAAGCCATTTGATGAACTTGTTGTTGATTTCCAGGTTTTGACACCTACAGTCTTTTACTCTTTTCTTAATTACATTTGAATTCCTATTTACATTTTGTTTGCTTCACTTACTGCTTACACTTTATGCTTATAGCATTGCTAATATATAGTATCTATTGCAGGATTTCAGTGTGGAAGCTTTAGAACGTTTCATTGAAGATTCGAGTATGCCTCTTGTCACTATTTTTGACAAGGATCCTGCCCACCATCCTTACGTCTCCAAATTCTTCAACGGCCCCGATGCCAAAGTAAGGAGTGATACGACTTTCCCTCCGTACTTCTATCAATTGCATTTCATGTCCTATTGTTTGTGTTTGGAGGAAATTCAGATACAGACACACATAACAAGATGACACCGCTCCCCATATTTCATTATCTACACACTTTATAGATGATTTTTGGTTTCGGTAGTGCTTGATAAAATGCTTTTGTGACCTTTCAGATGTTTAATGTATACATCTTTCTTGATTGAAACCTGTATGTTCTTTTATTGAAACCTAATTGTGAGTATAGGCTATAGTGGGCCCATGATACTTACGATAAGGTATCCCAGTATCGTGAGAGAGTGATTATCCAGTTCTGAAGTCTTCAGATCAGTACAAACATGTTGTCATTCAAAATCGGATGAGTAGTGCAGATTTGAGTGCACCTTGAACTTCATCGTTAACATTAAAATTTATGTAGATTACTTGTCCTTTGTGAAAAAACGTGCATAACGTTTCTCCATGTACTTTTAGAATTTATGACCAAGTCACTAAAATCTCCAATAAGTTGGAACTTCTTGTGGTATTTCTGTGGTCTATTCATGCATTTTTAGTCAATGCGGTCTCGTGGATAGGGTGTTCCAGCAAGCATTTTGCTTCTTGCAATGCACCAGATTGTAGTCCGTGATGAAACCTATTAGTTATTACTTTAGTATCATGTTGCAATGTGCACAGATTGTATTCAAGCTGGAAATCTTATTAGTTATTACTTTAGTATCGTGGAGGATTCAGACTGGAACTTCTACATTTTCTAGTTATTATCCAGGATGAGATATTTTAACAGTCTACTTGGACTTCTTAGAACTGTTCTTCAAGACTTCCGGTGTAACAATTGATTATTAAATTGCATTCTGACATCGTTTCTTGTGCCTTTTAATGACGTCTTTGGTTTGTCAGGCGATGCTTTTTCTGAATTTCAGCAGTGAATATTTTGATGCCCTTAACTCGAAGTATCAAGAAGCTGCATCGGAATACAAAGTAAAGGGTATACGTTTTCTGATCGGTGATCTTGATGCCAGTCAAGGTGCCTTCCAGGTATCTTTCATGCACTCGTATTAAGTTTACTCTTCATATTTTAGCATTCATCTGAATGTCTTATGATAATTATATCTTTCAACAGTATTTTGGCCTTAAAGAAGATCAAGTGCCTCTCATTGTCATACAAGAGAATGACGGGACTAAATATCTTAAAGCTAATGTGGAGTCTGGTGATGTTGCGACTTTGTTTAAGGAATACAAGGTGAATTTTTTTCCATCCAGTTTTATGTTTCGTCATCCCATGATTAGTTTTAGTACATACTTGCTTATGACTTGATTTGTTATGTTCAGGATGGCAGCTTGAAACCATTTAGAAAGTCGGAGCCAATTCCGGAGTCTGACAATGAGCCTGTTAAGGTGGTTGTGGCTGATAACCTTCATGATGTGGTCCATAAATCTGGGAAGAACGGTATGTTCCTTCTTCATTTCAGGTTTTGTTTATTATTCTTGCTTGGAACTTTAAAAAACCCATTTATTATTGTTATTTTTATTTTAATTATCTTTTATTGTGATGGTTTGGAACTACTGGGAAGACATCCATCTATATCTTTGACACCAGTCATCTACTTCAAAAAAAATTGATGGGATAGACTCATCCTTTTTTCCCTATCAAGTTCCCTCATTTGTGCTATTGTCCTATTTTTTGGCCTATTCACATTGTATTGCAGATGTATATCGAGATAGGGTAAATTATTTCAAAATTGGACACAAGAAAAATTAGGCAGAAACATTACAAGAAAAAGGATTTATTTCATTAATTATATAACTGCGTTATAATAAATCTTGTTTTCACATAATTTGACTAGATAAACCATGTATATCAAAATTGCATAAATGTACTAAAATATCAAAAGAAATCATATAAAAGTGACTAGATAAACCATCTAGTCATACTCCTGTTATTTATGACATTGAAATTATTGTCTGGATCACTTTATTTGATACTTATCATCTCTTATGTTATATGCCTAGGAGGAATTCAGCTCTCGATCAAAAAGTAGTTACCAAAATTTTACTGGCATCAGATTTTTCAGTGTTTTTAATGGATTATTTATGACATTGAAATTATTTTCTTATTGTAGGATCACTTTATTTGATACTTATCATCTAGATCATCTCTTATGTTATATGCCTAGGGGGAATGCAGCTCTCGATCAAAAAAGTAGTTACCAAAATTTTACTGGCATCAGATTTTTCAGTGTTTTAGTGGATTATTACCAAACATTTATTTTCTGGGTGCTTTTATTCTTTATTTCAAACTTCATTTTTTTAAATTTCAATCAACAATGTCAAATAACTGCTGAAATATGCATGGTAAAATCATGCATAAAACACTAATTAAAGTATGTTTCTTCTTTGTTTCTAAGGAGTTATTTTCTTCACTGTTATTTTTTGCCCGTGATGTGAATTCTGCTGATGAATCATGTCTTTTACGTCACAGTATTGGTTGAATTTTATGCACCTTGGTGTGGACACTGCAAAAAACTTGCTCCTATCTTGGATGAAGTAGCTGTCTTGTTTGAAAATGATGGTGATGTGATCATTGCGAAGATGGTAAGCTTCTTTTATTAAAAGTAAACATTTTATTTGTGATGATAGGCTATCCTCTTCATCTGTCTTTCTGGTTCTTGTCTACATGCATGCATACAGTGAGTTCTCTGTCGCCATTATATTTGGTTATTCATGTGACTAGTTGCAAATATGTTGCTATTGATTCTAGTAAGAAAATAGTCTTTGATTAATTTGGAAGATTTATTGATATTTACAAGAGCGCTTCCTCGGGTTTGGTGGTAGCATGCTTATGCATAGTACATGAGTCCGTGGATGTGCCCTTCTTTACATGCCTCAATGTGGCTCTTATTGTGATCAGCTAGTTATGCCAGATCTTGTACGGACATGTAGCTTTTAGTTCATGATTATTCTACCATTTCTTATTTCTTGTTCCTAATCATCTAGTTATACAGGCGCAATATCAATTCAAAGTACATACTTGTTCATAATCATCTAGATTCAAATTTGAAACGTACATGATATAAATTCAAAATATGATACCTTTATAAAATTTAGGATACGGATACAACATGGGTGCAGTTTTATGTACACATAACACATTTTATTTACATACAAAAAGTTATATGAAGGACCCACAACCATTCTAATTCTTTTTCACCCACGTTTTGGGTCTCTTTCAAACATCATTTCGTAAGGTTCAAGTATAAATATGGTGGATATTCAGGTATCCATGCAACCTGGATAATCATACACTATTTCTCTCTCTCAAAAGAAGAAAAAGAAGGAAATCATGTACAGATTGACTTAAAAGAGGATCTTATTACATTCTTGTTGGTCATAGATTTATTCTGTTTTAGGTCAGTTGAATCTTCAGGTTTTTCAAAAGAAAAAAATTATTCTGACATATTGCCAACATGAATATCTAGGATGCTACTGCAAATGATGTCCCAAGTGATTTTGATGTCCGGGGCTATCCAACTTTGTACTTCTCTTCCGCTAGTGGCAAGATCATGCAGTATGATGGGGATAGAACCAAGGAGGACATAATTGATTTCATAAAGAAAAATAAAGATACCACTGCTCAGTCTGACACTTCTTCTCAGTCTGACACAACTGCTCAGTCTGACACAACTGTTCAGTCAGACACCGCTAAAGATGAGCTGTGATCAAGGTAAATAAACCATGTCTTTGTGTTCTATTTGTTGATTTACTGGATATCTCTTGTTTCCTGTAGCAGTTCAATTATAAATATTTGAAATAAATTCCTTCTATTTGAATCATTTTTCTAGTTTTGTGGATATTCCTTATCCACTATTTATCATAATGACCCTCCATTATCAATGATTTCTCTATTGATGGATAATTTAACACTTGCCCTTATTATTTTTGCGGCGCTTTTTTCCTTGGATCTCCTAGTTAATGTTGTCTAAAACTACAGGTACTAGGCAAGTTTGCATCTTTTCAAAGATAAATACTTTTAATTGAAGCACACTATAATTTCTACTTTTTTGTTCTGGCCAAGTTAAATTCACTTGGATGGATACTTGAACTGTTCATGATTGCTTACATGGTTAGTTGTGAATCTAGCCCCCACCTGCCACCGCTGCCAGCCATGCCACCCCTACCCTCATTTTTATATGGGTAACCTTGTAAATTGTGGCTTTTTTCTTCATTTCATTCATGAGACTATTAGTATTTTGTATCCAAGCATGACTGTTTTTCAGTTTATTACAACCTCCTCCCTTGATATCTTATTTTACTCTACATCGTTCCTATATATATTACTGGTAATGCTACAATTTTCATGTCTTTCACCTCCCACTATCTTTGCACAGGGACACTCCAGTCATTCTTGCTTTGCTCTCTGACTTTTTTTTTTTAATTCCTTATCCTTCATTCTGTATGCAATGGGAAATTTTTTGGTAAAGGTAGACATGGTAAAAGTTACAAATTTTTGTCTTTCTTATTGCACACATATGATAAAAGGTACCCGCATCAAAAAAATTCCCCTCCACATCCACATTCAAAAAATAAGACCTTTTGGAGAAAAGAAATATAACCTTTGGCTGTGAGGATTTTTGTAATAAAACGGTACCATGATTATTGTAAATTTTTGTCAGTGTACACTGGAAGTTGATGGCCCCTTTTTCCTTTTAATGCAGATTTTGGAGGACTACCAGTGGGATCACAATCTGCAAGGAGAATATGCAATGCCTTAGGCTTTTGATATCGTTGACAAGTAGTTGAAGCTAGACTTACAGCTTATGTTCACTTCTCTGGAGGCACCTTAATGTATGGAGAACTCTTCTTGTAACCTAAAAAGATTTCGGGCCCTGGGAATTTGTGAATGTTCTGGCTTTTAGCCTCCAATGGTTTTCTGCCTAAAGTAATAAAATGGTACAGCGCCAGGATGATTTGTGCACTTGTGGTACAACAGAGGGGATGATTCTGTAGGGAGGTGGTGCGTGCCACATACGTGTCTTGTTCCATATGTTTTCTTTAGGTTATTCACTTGCAAAAAGTTTTGTCGTCTATTTCATCACAAAGCCTCTTTCTATTCTATGTTCTTCTATTTGAAGCACTCTATATCAGGGATTGCGGCTCTTTTGATCTCCTTTGCCTTGGGGTTCAGGTAACATACTTGTTGACCTAACTCATGATTTATTCTCCATCCATTCCTTGTCTAGATTGTGTAACCTAATTGACCTTTTCTCCCCCAGTTACACGAAACCCATCAGACTATTCCTTGAAACAGAATCTGCTTCCTATTGAAGGGCGTTTCAGGTTGATGTTGCCATTTCTGGTCTGCACCTTCTATTTATTACTTCGCCCCCCTTAGGAATCGAATCCTGACAGCATGAGAAGTGAGAGCATAGAACAGACGAGTACAATCCATTTCCATTGGGTGGAGAAGTGCATTTGTATCTTATAGCTAGTTCTTTGAGTTTGATCTTCGTCTTCTTACACCTGATGCTGTCATACTGACAAAAGTGAGATCTCCATAAGATGTTAGTCGCACGAGATTTTTTTCATTCCACCGAAATAATGTTGGACAACACTTCTAGTCAAGGGATTTATTAGCCGGAAGTCTCTAGTTCAGAGTGTGGTAGTATCCAGAATTCTCAAGTGGTAGTTTCCAGAATTCTCCAGTGTAGTAGAAGCCTTCCTATTTTCTATCTTTCTAGAAGTTCTAGAATCTTTTTATCACGTAAAAATATTTTAGGCCTAGAATTTTTTTTCCCCTCTTCTAGAAATTTCTTGTAAGATCCTTTAGGTCCTATAAAAGTGGAAGGTTTATTTGCTCATCACCATCCAAAAAGTTGTAAATTTTCTCTAGTAATGTTTCAACATAACAATCTTTCTTTTGTTCCACTTTTTTTTTTTTTTTTTCATTCTCGTCTTAGCAATCTAGCTAAACGTTTGGGAAGAACTTCTACGGATCTCTGAAAAAGTAGTTTGTGCACCGCACGAAACGAGATGTGAGACAAAAATAAGTCCGTGACAAATGGCTCTCTCTACAAAACCTAGGAGGGTGCACTACCCCTCAAAATGTTCCCTCACTATGACTCGGTAGCATGCCATTTGGATCCAGACTTTCTATTAGCCATCAGTGCAGCTGTCAATCTCAAACCTACCTGGTACTACTGTAATTGAAGCGTATCGGATGTGGAGGCTGTATCTAAAAGAAGTTGAGGACTTGGGATGCAAGAGTGTCAAGAGGGCATTCAAAAGGCTACGTGTCTGACATTTGTGTGCTATGACCTACTAAAGGCAGGAGGTGGAGTTACATTTCATTCAGGCATACAACTGAAACAAGAACATCAATAAAGCCCATTTCAAAAACATCAATAAAGCCCATTTCAAAAGACGCAGCTCTCCCCAAGAAAACTTTTTTTTTTTTTTTTTTTGTGTCTATTTCTTGGGGCCGCCAGCTTGGGACCGTGGCTCTCCCCAAGAAAACTTGTTGAAATGCCAAGAAAAGAGAGGTAAGAAAATCTGTACATGGGAGTTTTATCATAACAATAACAAAACAAACAACACTAGTTGAATACTCAATGTAGCACAATAATCTCAACATGAATATGGAATCAATTGCCAAATCACTCTACAATTTGCATACAAAAGACCGCAAGAATAGGATTAATGCGAATGGGGGAGGCAAACTATAAATTACTTGAATCCGTGGAGAGAGATGACCTGTAGCCTTGGATATTCCTATCTAAAATAACAGAAAAAGATTCCAAACATAATACTTTCATGACCAACACATAATAAACATGTGGTGTACGGATGGGCGAAGACGAGCGAAAATCCCAATTTCACATGAGACGACCCAGAGAGTAGCAGTTTCAACTTGCGGTGCTTGATGCGGCTTGCACGCTCGTGCATCAGCAATAGGTAACTGCCTGAAATTCGGAAGTACTCCCATGTTACGACGGATCACAGACACCAGTTTTCATCTCATTGCCTGAGTCGAAAGATTTCTTCTATCTTCTGCTCTGTGACGGTATAATTTTGTTATTGATCGCCTTTCACAATCCTGTGAACAAATAAACCTCAGAATAGACAACAAAACATGGCATAATAAATATAATTAGGGTGTGAGTTTCTCTAATAAAGTCTAATGTTGGATGTGCACCTTGAACATGTTAAGGTGAAAAGTCTTCTTCGGGTTCTTCTTTCTGAGTTTCAAATAAGTGTAAGCAAAACTCAGCTGGTCACGAGGAGTAAAACGTTCAACCTCATTAAACCAAAGGCAGGAAAATAAGTTTGACATTGGAGTGTGAGCTCTTACTATGAAGGACCCTTCTGGTACATCTGCCCATAATAAGTAAATTGTCAGAAAATTTTAAGATCATTAGGAGTACACTAAAAAGAGCCTGAGTGTTATGTTGCATACGGCTGGGAAGTAATTTGTTGGGATCTGATGGATCAAATCTTTTCAGCCCATCTGACTGGTAAAATTCAAACTGTTGATCAATGATCGAATGATTGAACTTGTTCAGTTTCTTATTTTGCAAGACTTCCTCCCATACACAATGTCTGTCATAGTGATTGGAAATGGCATACTCGTAACCTTTTCGCCAGAGGAAATATTCTAAAATGAGAGAAGGATCACGCTGAAGTCGCAATTTGCTGTCCAACCAGATAGAGTACCTGAATTTGAAAATCTAAAATCAGAACCTAAGACACGAGGGAGGAAAGAATATGAACTGGTTAAAGAGAAACATTGCAGTTCCACTACTACCAAGATTTAAACATTTGAGAAAAACATGGTCTCATTTTCTAATGATAACAAGCGATGACTATCTATGGTTGTATAACACAGTAACTGAAGAGGTTGATTAAAAATCTGAGAGCTATTCCATCGAAACAAAACAATGCATGGTTTAACAAATGCTGGACATTATGGCTCATCATCAAAGTAGCTTTGTTCTCACCTGGCAGATGGAAAGAGTCGATGAGCCAAAAATTTTGGTACTTTCCCAACTCTCCGCATGTCAGTATAAGGTAAATTTTTAACAACTATTATCTTCCACAAACCAATATATCCCATGTTGTCCATTTTTTGGCCTTCTGACGACAATGTCTGCAATGTCTGTTCATCCATGAACATAACAAAGCAGACATTTTTCCTTGACTGCTTGGTGATCTGCAATCAATATGAATACATATCAGACACCACTAACAATATGTACATTTCACCTGATGTCAGATTGGCAAGAGAGATCCATTGAATTTGCTTAACCACTTAATGGACTCAAGGGAGAAAGGAGATTGTATAGGATACGAGTATAGAAATAAAAATAAAAATAAAAATAAAAATAAAAATGCATAATCAATTAGTATAACAATTAGATAGTTTGGTGATACAAAAATAGTTCTATATCTTAAGAACATAACATAGACAGTTTGGTGATATGAAAATAGTTCTATGGCTTAGAACATAACATAAAATTTACCTTAGCTAGTTAGCTGTAATGTATAAAGGAATTCAATAATGGAAAATCAGACAATTTCAGGTTACTCCTCTAAGGCCTATTATGAAATTTAAAATTCAGCATGATCCTGGACCTACCTATGCCAATGATAAATAGGATATCATAGTTCTTTCATATGGAGTATAATGTTGCTGGAACATGTTGCTAAGAGGATAAGGGCGCATCAACTCAAAATTTACCATATATATGGAATGGTTGCACCAATTGGTTGAGATGTTTGTTCCATTTAAGACCCTTGTATATGTTTTGGTTTTGGCGGTTTCATGGATTTGGCTTCAAGTTTCCATTTCAATATATAGCATATATGCATTTGGAAACAGAGAAGTTTGGAAGTTCAAATCTGAATGTTTTGAAAAGATATCTTTTACTTGATACAATACACTTAATCATACTTTCTTCATGAAACTGTAAGACTGATTTCAACCAAATGGAATGTATTATATTTGTATAAAACTATGACCATGAAAATAAAAAGACATTTTGGAGGGTAATATACATGATAGAAATGTCTCTCTTGAAGTAACAACAGTGCAACACATGCATGGGTTATATAAGTTGGCTCCCACTGATTCTACACAAACCAGTTAGGTCCCAGAGAAAAAGTTGAATGTAAATAATCGTACTCAATGACAAAAATGAAGGTCTTCAACCAAAATGGTGAAGATGATCACAATAAGTTTTATAGGGGAAGCTATGAAGAATGCCCTATGTCAACCACTGAGCAAGTATCTGTATGTCTCGAAAGGAACTTGGTTTATCAAAAGTTGAGAAGAAATTATAATGGTTGTCATGCACTTAGCATTCTGTATACTTGCTCTGTGGAAAAATATATACCTTTTAGGAGAAGCTATAAAGAGTGTCCTATCTCCTATGAGAAACTTTATTACCAGCCTGCCACTCTCCTTTGTGGGAATATAATTTGGCCATTATTAAGTATTAACAGCTGTTAAAGGAGAGTTGTTAATGATCCTTTCCATTAGCTCTGGTCAACCCATTCACATCCAGTCACCTACTATTCCTAATCCAAGCATAACATATACCCTTTAAACTGAGATATGAAACAACCGTACTCATATTGCATAGTGAAACGTATCACGAAGCTGGTAACCCTCGTCTTTACTTAGTACATCTTGTAGAATACAAAGAAGAAAGTGTTGGAGTACAACCAAGTCCAAGCCTGAATACCCGTATCACTTAATAGCTGCCTTTTTTATATTAGTTCCAACAAAATTTAGTATTATACATCTATTTATTGTCATATCTTCACTGACAAGTGTTCAAATAATGATCTTTTGAAGTTGATGTGCAGTAATGCTGCAAGTGTCAAACTGTGTCAAAGTGCTCATATTTATGCAAGATAACTGGAGGACTCACAAGTTAGATTATGTTCAACATGGCAACTATGCTAACATGACTCTATCTGTTCCCTACTGTATCTAACCTAAACTCAGCATATATAGATTGGGTAAGGTCAGATTTGGTACTTCCTGACCTGGGATTGGGATATTTAAGTTGAGACAGATGGGAATCAGCTTAGGTTTGCATGGGCCTTCAACCAGACCTGAGACATCCAACTTGCAATCCTAGACAGCAGGCCAACCCAACTCCCTTACTTCCACATTCTACTTTCAACAATCCGAAGACATATCTTTCTCCCTGATGGCCTGATAAACCCTCTAACCTATTTCTACCCAACTCTGGTATCGTTATGCATTCCTTACCAAATAGACCTCTCTCCGTTTGCGCACGTGTGTGGTGGTGGGAGAGAGAAGAAAAAGGGGGGGGGGGGGGGGGGGGGGGGGGGGGGGGTATTTGAACAAATGTCAACAGAAACATGTTCCGCAATCAAGAAAGATTCCAAGGCATAAAAATGCAAAGAAATAGGCACACGACTAATGAAACATAAACGTAACAGAGACAATTACCAGTTTACTATAAGGTGTCCTCAAATGATCTGAATTTCCAAAGATGCATGATGATACAGCTATATGGCAACTCTTCATGTATCTCACGTCATCTTCTGCAAGATCAAATCCAGTACTTGGAGATCCCTTAGGACCTTTAACAAAGCCACAATTAATTTTTTGATCACGGGCATAGAACGACTCCTCTCTTTCTTGAAGAGTCTGATGCCCAGCAAATTTTGGCTCCCAGTCCATAGATTCATTGGGTCTCTCTTCAACTTCTACATACTGCAACGAGAATCTTGAAAATTTCTTGTTCTCTACAGGCTCCACAAGTTGAGCTGTAGAGTTCAGGAACTTCATCTCACAAGATGAACCTATTGAAATTTCAAAACATTTCAGATGAAGCAAGAAAAAAAAAAGAAATTTAAGAGCACTCACCTAAAGAAATAAAATAAGTACTTGATGTTCTTGATTAAACATGAGGTGAACATATAAAGCATAGATAGACAATACTAACATTTTAACTAGGATTATCCTGATTTGTATTGTATAAATCCTTCCCAAGACTGCCTATGCAGAATATATGGGGAGATAACAGCAAACAAGCGGAAATTATTGCCAAATGTAAACCAATTGGCTTAAAATGACCATCTTTTGACCTATATGTTCAACCAAAAGCCTGTAGAAAAGTCATGTAGACTCGAGATCCCGATTTGTCCCCAAGTAAATTGAAAGTTAACACATATTTGGGGTTAAAATCAGCCTGTAAGTACCAAGAGTTTCATGACAATATTTGGGCTTCTTCCTTTTCTCTTGGGTTGGTCAAAGCGAAATCCGCTGGTTCAGGAATGGAATCAATAGATACTTCCTTCCGTGCCTTCCTTGGCGGTAGACAAGACTTCATCTGCTTTAGTGGCAGTTGCTTCTGTTTCGGCTTCTGATTTGGATTTAGATGTGGGTCGGGATATTTATATGTGATCTGAGTTCCCTTGTGAAATAGCTTCTACTAAAGCTTATGCATCTGTTGATGTTGATGCACTTCATTTTATGTAGGACCTCTTGCTTTAGCTACGACTTCAGAGTCTTTTGGTTTGGAAGAAACCAAACCGGAGCTCCTAGCTCGGGATAAAGGAGAACTGCCGGTTAATCATATGCTGGTAAATCAGATGTTGGATATTCGGTTGTTGGCGAATCATATGTTGTTGAATTGCCCGCGTAAATTACTAAAGGGGTTGTAACACTCTCACTAAACTAATTCATGATAGAAAAATGGAAGGGAAAACATAAAAACAAGCTCATATATGTGTATTATACACAGATAAGAGTATACTTAGTTTTCCACATATGACTAAAGGAGTAATTAATTACATATCCATGTTTGGTAAAACAATGAATGATCCAATATAAGCAAGTCAGATTACTTAGTTTAAACTTTAAAGTAAATTGTCATTTCATCAATAGCTGGTGTTTGTATCAAGTTTTCAAAATCATCAAAACATGATACCTTTTTGGTTTTAGACGAGACCAGTCCAAATCCTGACAAAAAAAATGTTTTTTTATGGGTTGTTTAAACACCACACCACCCTGTGCACGCCCCAAAACAATTCTCATTTTCGCTGTTAACCTGAATTTTCAGAGAAAGTAGAGATGCAACAATGTGCTAGAGTTCTCCAAACTAAAGAAAAGAGAGCAAAACCCTGACCCTGTATCCAAAAAATGTTTCTCCCTCTTATCATCTTCAGTGTGTAGCGGTAACCCTCTTTGCATCGCTCTCACTCCACCAGACCAGCGACGTGATCTGCCTCCGGCACCCTCCTTTTGTTTCCTAAAACCCTCACCCCTTTCTCGAATACCAGTTTGAAATAGAAGTCAGCCCTAACAATTGTGCAGTCTAAGTTCATTCAGTCAGGAAATGATCCTCCATGAATCTCCTAGATTACAGAAGAGCCTACTTGAGGGACAACACTGTCTTTGCTGTGATACATAGGACTTCAGTTTTGTTCTATAATGTTCGCAGAACCATTTGATGTGGCAAAAGTACAGTAAGTTCCAAGTTTCAAGCATGGGTACCTACCGAAAACAAAACATTTCCTCATAACCATCTGAAACACAATATTATTCAGCAGATAAAAAGGTAGCATCCATCTGATTCTAAACATGTCGACAAGTCTCTATTAAGCCTTTCTTATTCGAATAATTATGCCTATTAGTTAAAAAGACACCACTACAGCTTCCTATTCCTCTTGCCAAAGTTCTTACGGCTTCGTACACTAGGAAGCAAGGACACTCCAATAATTGGCACAGTTTCCATATCGTGTTGGACATTTTCAGCTACGACACCGACAATCCAAAACACACTAGGACAGTTTAAAATCACTGCCGTGTCTATGTCGTCGTGTTCATATTGCATCATATTTGTGTCTGTGCAACATAGGCAGTACAATAATAATTCATAATCCGTTAACATTTTACACACCACGAGTAAACTTAGAACATGAAACATAAGTTACACGACTACTAATTCTAAAAGCTCACCAGAGAACTTGTGATGTTTGGGTTTCCTCTTCGATCCCGTCCTTTTACCAGAACCCAAACTCTTCTCGCCCTTACTACCGCTACTGCCAGCATTCCTCGCGACCTGGGAAGAAACCTTCTCCTTCACGCTAAAGATTGCATCTTTCTTACTCTCCTCTTCTTCCTTACTCCTCTCTTGTTCCTCGACCTCGTCCTCAGCATCAATTCCGTCGTCGTCGTACTCATCCTCCTCCTCATTGTTCTTCATCTTCAACGAGTTCTCGTACTCCTCTTTATACGTCTCCAACTCTGCCCTCCCTCCCTCGTTATACAATCCGCCGCCGCCGCCGCCGCCGTTCCTCTCCTTCTCCTCCTTCGACAATTCTTGATCGTGCTTGTGCTCGGTCCGCTCGGTCGGGTGCACTAAAACATCATTTTCCTCGTAATCCTGATCCCGTCTCCGATCATCCCTGTCCCAGTACCTCGAATCTCGGCCGACCGCTCCCGATCCGCGCCCGAACTTCAGTTCCTTCGAAAAAGCCGTCGAATTCCTCCGGGAAATGCCATCTTCCTCCAAGTCAATCTCGTTTTCTACAGCCACCAAATTCCCATCAGATCGTATCAATATTGAACCTTTTCGACAGCGCCAACAAAATTAGGGTTAGGGGTTTCACTGTACCTTTGCTGTTGGAGAGGCTGCTGAACGCGAGGAGGGTTAAGAGGAGACCGAGGGAGAGGGTTATGAGGAAGACGACGAGCGGGGAGAGGAGGCGGCGGGGCTTGTCGGGCCGGGCCGAGCGGCGGATCCGGGTCTGGATCTTGCCCGGGATGCGGATCCCGACCTGGTCGCCGAGGGCTAGGGATCCGAACTGCTGCCTCTGCTGAGCCATTCCCGCATTGCTCTCCCTCTACAGGGCGATGGGAAGAATAGGGGGAAAAGGAGCGATCTTTATTGATTGTTTTTTAGGGTTTTGGTGGGGAACGATTGAGAAGAAGAAGAAGAAGGAATGGGAGGGAATAATTGAGAGTAGAATGTGAGGAAAATGAAGCTTATTTTGATTGTATTTATTTTGATTGTATTTATTGATTGAATGAAAGAGTGAGAGTTACTCGCCTAAAGTGTGCCAAGAAAGGAAGAAGAGGACCAAATCGAATAAAAGTGGAGAGAACACTGTGTAAATTATGTAACATTTGCAAACCAAGCATGCCAAATACTCCTGTATTCTTGTAAGCGTGACATATATTTGACACGAGAATATTTGTGTCGGATGTGGACGTTCCAAGTTTAGACTCTAAAAAGTTACAAAACATGATTGAAAGTTTTATTTGGGATCCTCTTGGTAAAGCTACACATAATCGAGAAATAAATATGTATTTGTTTTTTTTACGAATTTTTTCACTGAAAGCATTAAAAATTTATAAAATTATATATAAAGCACATAGTTTCTATTAATTACACCCGCAACATAAGAACGTCCATCCGAAGGGCGTTCTTCTTAAAATATTAATTAAAAATTAATTTCCGTAACGGACGTTAGCGACAACAAAATCGAAAAAAAAGAAAAAAAAAGGGGAGAACGCCCATCCGAAGGACGTTTTCCTATGGAAAAACGTGAGGTTGGAGAGGGACGTGAGGTTGGCGCAGCCAGAGGAGAGGGACTGGGAGAGGAGGCCGTAGTCGGAGAGGAGGGAGGAGAGGGGAGAGGAGGGAGGAGAGGCACGCTGCCGACGCCAACGCCGACGTAGAGGAGGAGCTGCTTCTGTTGGGGATGAGGAAGAGGGAGTTCGTGCGGAGGAACTGGGCCTGGGCCAGGTGGAGGTACTGGAGCGCGTAGTCGCAGCGGTTCGAGATGGAGGAGGGGACCCACGACGGATTCGACTGTGCGGGGGCGACGAACTTCTCGAGGACGGAGAAGTCGAGCGGACAGTGGGAACTGTTGGTGGGTTGGGAGAAGGCTAAGCCAATTTTCCGTTAATGTTCTTTCATAGCTAGCAAACAAACACAGAAGAAAAACATAGAGGGAGTGATGGCAGGAAGGGTGGAACCAATGGGAAATGATCACACGGATCTATGACGTGGCATAATACACCATCATGTGCTCTCACTCTGCTCTGGATTGTGCAACGGAGGAAGGATTTTTGTGTCTTTTTTGTATACAAGTCCCTTAGATCTCCTTTATTTATAACACGCATAAGCAGGAAATGGCTGGAGGGTGACACGTGTAAGAAGAATGCCCTTCGGATGGGCGTTCTCTGTAGTGTCCCGTCCCGCTCAGTCAATCGGTGGAATCGAAACGCCGACGACGTTCAGACTTAACCTTGCAACGGCTGCTCGAAGACATCGCTCGGTCGAGGCGACCGCTCGCTCAGGTGGGGTAGTTTCGATGAACTTGCCTCATCTTAGCCTTCACTTAATAACTCACATGATTTCAACTTGCACGAGTAGGCTAATATAAAAGCTACGAACGCACATAGCTAAGGGAATAATCCCGACGGGTCGAAATGTCTTAGAACATGGAAAATAGTCCCACGGTCTGCTTATAAGTCGTCTCAGCGTGCTTTTAAATGACACTCGATCCTTCGTCCCGTAGCTTGGGAGAAGAAAGTTGGCCTAAGTTGCTAAGTTGCCCCAACACTCGAATAAGCCTAAGCCATAGGCGTCGCCCGCACGAATGCTTGATAAAGCATACACGGTCCCGTCGTTTTGTCCCGACACTCGAATAAGCCTAATTCATAGGCGTCGCCCGCTTGAATGCTTGATAAAGCATGCACTGTCCCGTCGTTTTGCCCCAACGCTTGTATTGGCCTAAGTCATAGGTGTCGTCCGCGTGAATGCTTGAAAATGCATGCACGGTCCCGTCGTCCAAGGCTTGGCATAGCCTTCGCACGTCCCGCGAGTTAAGTCGTCTTGCACGGCTGTTGGCTTAAGTCTTGGCACCCGAGAACTTGGTTGTTCAAGTTGACCCCGTGCATAGCACGTTCCCTCGACGCGGAGCTCGGTGTAGCCTTTGCTCGTCGAGTCGCTGTCCGAATAAGTTAGGTAAGAGTTGTGCTGGGCTATCAAAGCATTTTCTAGTACTATCCCACTCTATCTGCGGTTGTCAAGTCGCGTAGTCCCTCGAGATCAAGGCTCGTTGTATAACTTATATGACTTGAGCGACAGCGTCGCCTAGAGAACAAGGTCTGTCTAAGGCACGAGCTACGGTCGACACGATGTAAAGTTAGCCACGGTCTATAGCATTTAAGGAACACGTTTAGTTCAAGTTAAGTTGGAAGGCTATGCAGTAGTCTTTTCCTGATATATGAGGCGGTCCCTCGGTTGGGAGTCTTACGTTCCTATGCACGTTAAGAAGTATGAGGCGGTCCCTCGGTTGGGAGTCTCATGTTCCTATGCACGTTAAGAAGTATGAGACGGTCCCTCGGTTAGAAGTCTCACGTTCCTATGCACGTTAAGAAGTATGAGACGGTTCCTCGGTTGGGAGTCTCACGGTCCCGATACACGTCTCGTAAAGTGTGGTTCAGAGCACGAGTGCTAAGTATAGTTCCAATCATACCAACAAATTAGGCCATGCATTTACGTGAGTCTAGACGTCTCGTAGGTGCGTGATCATGGACAACTTGTCGACAAGGGCGATGTTTCTTCGAGCGGCAACCCAGGGCCATGGGACCGACTCGGCCTAGGAGGAAACACGATATAGCCGAGCTGGGTATGAAGCAACCGGTAGTTTGGGAACTTGCATCGGGGATCGCAACCTACGGTGTAAGGGTCCCGATTGCCAGGCTATATCCACGATGGCTTGTCGTGCCAGTGACCTTTCATATAGATAATTGGCGTGCTAAGCGGCGAATCCGCATGCACGGTGTCGGTCGTAACAAAGTAAGTGTAAGCACGGTATGTGTAAGCCCCCTAAATTTAGGGCTTATTTTTTTTTAAATTTTATAAATCAATTATTTGTAATAGATATTATCATTTGATTATTATTTAATTAAATGCTCTTTACCGTGACTTTGACTTCTGGAGCGTCAAGGATGTTCATCTCTGGAAACCTTCTTCATGAGTTTTGTAGTGGACAGGATTACCTTTATTTTGGTATATGATGTCCCACTCAAACTTGTTCCCTTGTACTCTTTTTGCTTCGCACAACTTCAGGTCAATTTAGACCATTTGATCGTTGATTAATTATTAATTGATTTTCTACTCTTTTCTTGATCCTCATAAGCACGTTACCGTGACTTTTAATTTAGGAGTACCAGACTAATCATTTTTTTGAAACCAACTCCTCATGCATGATCTATTTGAGACACTCTTCATCCATGACCTTCGTGTCCCACTCAGACACACCATCTTGTGCTTCATTTTCTTCGCACAACTTTTGGATCAATTTAGGCCAATTAATTATCCACCGAAATTTGTGACCTGACTTCCAATTTAATTTCGGGATCCGACATCGATCCAACCTAGTTGACCCAAAATATAGACATGGTCCACACGAAGCCTAATATCTGCCTGACAATTGTGTTCCATTTATTTGAGTCCCCAAATGTTACTTATTTACCCATGATCATAAATATCTTTTTTTTTAATTCAATTATTGCACAATGTCCGATTTTGACCCGAACCGGCTCAACCGAACCCAACCCAAACTTCCTGTTGTCCCCTCATGAATATTTGCACACTCATTTTCTGCAAATATTAAATATCTAGTTTATCCATTTTAAATATTCGTGGATAACCGCTCTAATTAAATCCCTAGAAATAATCTAATTATCATTCAATCCTAGCCATTGGATTCTCTCTATCAATCCCAACCCCTCTATTCCTACATGGCAAAACACTCACTCCCATAAACCCCTTGGTCGGCCCTAGCTTTTAGAGATTCCTATTCTCTCTCTACTTTATCTTTCATATTTATCACTCTCTTTCTCTCTCTTCCCTCTCATTATTCTACAGCACTCCATTCATTCTCCATCACCAGCCTTCATTTTGGCCGACCACCCGAACCTCCATTCCCTCCTCCTCCTTCATGCCGAGCCCAGCTTCTCCATCCCGAGCCACCCCTTCCCGAGCTCCTCCTCCAGGCCGAACTCCCTCCCCGACCTCCACCTCCATGGCCGTTCTCCACCATCACCACCACTTCAACCACCTTCCCTCGTCCCTCGCTGCCGTTGCTGACCGCCCCACAGCCAGTGTGCCGCTGCGACAGCAACCAACAGTAGCAGCGCAGTGCAGCAATGGCAGTGCGCCCCTGGCCGTGCGGTACAGCGCCGCCGCCGGCCATGGCCGTCGTGGCCGGCCTCCCTTGGCCGGGCACACCCCCTAGACAGGCCCCGTGGCCACCGCTCCCCTCTCCGACGTGTATCGGAGGCGATTCGTGTCACGCCCCAGAACCTGAATACTGGAAAGTAGGGGCGAAACAAAGCCAGCTACGTGTATTAGAGTACGCCAGTACCCCAATATACGATCAAAGCTGTCTAGAAGACAAGTGGGAAGACTCTAGCATGCCACTGACGACTCCTATGGTCGAACAAATCCTATCTCAATCCAACAACAACAAGTATCAAGAGTATATCAAATATGAAAGTAAAGAGGCGTCCCAAAATACTATATCATACATGATCATGAAGCTAGTGAATACAAAATGCTACACTAGCAAAGTACCAATATACATGATCACTATATCAGTCTAGATCTAATATAATACATCATGTTGACCGAAGTCTGAGAAAGTCTCAAAATAATAGGGCTAACACATGCCCTAGCTAACACCACCAAAATGAAATGAAACACGAGCGGCACAAAAAGGGAACCCACTCGCGAGGAGGAACAACCGCAGATCTAAGCAGGCGGCGGGTCATCCAGAGAAAGGTAGGGAGAATCCTCGGGCTCCAGCGGTAAATCTGGCCAAACAAAACCAGTGGGGTCAGGCCCCAAATAGCAAGTACCACAAGGAAGCTCGAGGTGCATGACAAAAATCCAACAACAACACAATAGCATAATGACAGAAGTAAATAAATACGGATCGAGACTAGTGCGGTACCAATGCACGTATCTCAAAAATATAAATGACTGGAAATACTGAATAATATAGCTATGGAACAAAATAATCCGATGAGCAACAAGGGGTTTAGGAACTACTAGGAATTGGAGCTACAACCCTTAAACCAAACAAGGACCGGGGTTACAGATCTTTTCCTAGCAGAACTTAGCCTCTGGCCACTCACCGACACAAGAGCATATAAGGTAACACACAATCAAAAGTGCACGGCCAATCATTACCTATGGCTTGCTATCATTAACTAGCTAGGGTTATCACAATCCTAATTACTAGTATGCAAGTTGAGGATTTTCGCAACTACCTGACTGCAGATACCCGGATGTCCAGGGGTACGAGTAGTACATCTATTGCCCAACAAGACTGCTGGCAGATGAAACGTGTCTAGACTTGTAACATGAACAACCATATCATATACTTGTAAAAGAAAACATATAACTGACTGTGCCGCAACCCGGCACGACATGTGACTCGATCGTATATCAATACACGCAAACTTGGTAGGTCATGGAGCCCTTGCCTAGCAGGGTTGAGCCATGCCTCATGGGGCCCTTGGAGCTCGGGGTTGGTAGTGCGAATTTCCTCCTACAATGATCTACTTGAATTTACTAGTCATTTACCTTATCATATTTATGTCAAGTTCTCAAGTCGTGGACACTCAAGAATTTCCTAAGATGACGTATGTTATGTACGAGTAATTCGTAAGTTATCACTTACGAACATCCCCGTACTAACATCACGTGATACACGGAACAATACTCACACTCGATTGTCCAGTGCCAAGATGCAATAGATTATACATTCAACAAGCTATATCCACGGTGTCAAGAAAGAACATGTACTCATATCTCAAGTCTAGAAATCAATAAGAAAATCAAGTCATGAGTGCGCTACGACGAGCCACTAAATCGAGCTAAGCATATATAGTAATCTGGAGTGCACCATGACAGGCCACTATCAATAATCTGGATATAGAACAATACGTGAACATAAGCATGTACCATGTATATAGAGTGTACAATCATTCTTTAACTATCCAAGGTCATCTAATCATGTTAAGAGTCCATTACAATCGAGAAAATATCAAAAACGGACAAAAACGGGCAAAAAACGGACAAAAACAGCCTAAAACAGCATAAAACGGCATACCGGCGGTATACTGCGGCATACCGGCGGTATACCGGACTAAAGACAGTAAGTTTCTGGTGCCAAAAACGGCATACCGGCGGTATACTGCGGCATACCGGCGGTATACCATTTTTCCAAACAGCAACAAAATCCAGATTTTTGGTAAAACTCGTTTCGGCCATAAAAACTTCATTTTAAATCGAAATTCGGACTTTCAAAAGTCAAAATTGAATAGAATTGAATTTCCTACAACATGGAAGTATTAGTTTTAACAAATTAAAACATTTGATAGATCAAAACTTCAAAATACACGAAAATCATATCTAGAAACTCAGATCTACGCAATATTGTCGATCAAAACCAAAAGTGCTATGCATTAAACTTGTTAACAATTTAGAGGAGCATATTATAGAACAATAAAACTTTAATTTCTATGGAAAACAAAATTTTAGCATGGTCATGTCACTTTTGAGCAAGATGTACTTGCCTAGGTTTTAGCAACCGAGCCTAATCTTCTACTCCACCACCAAGAGGGGTTCCGAAACCACACTCTAGACCTCAAGGCCAAGCTTTCCTAGGCTTGAGGAAGGAGGAAGAGGAAATGGAGAAAGAAAGAAAAGAGAGGAGAGAGAAACTCATAGGATATATATAGAGAGGGTGAATTAATCATGACCGTCGGATCGTGATCCGAGTCAAAATCTAGATCAATCCTAGCCATTGAAAGAAAACCAATTGTCCAATGGATAATAGAATGTATCTATACTATTCACGAAAATATCTAAATACTATTCATCAAAATATCCAAAACACTATTCATGAAAATATCGGAAACACTATTCACGAAAATATCTGAAATTAAAAATATCTAAAATGTGGGAAATCCATCCGAGCGGCATGCCGTCGGTGTACTCCGGTACACCGTCGGTATACCGGCCAAGGAGAAAATCTATAATTTGGGAAAATTTTAAAGCGTTCCGAAAATCGAGAAAATACGAAATACAATACAAAATACGTATCCGTATATAAATACCGATACTGTGAGACGAGTCTCACAACTCTCCACAACTTAGAAAAATTCCGTCCTCGGAATTTCCTAAAGCCAGTCGAGCAAAATGCACATGCTAAAATAATGTAAAATCATAACACATCGAAAGAAAACATCTCGTATACAAGTGATATTTGAGATACAGAATTTAAATAAATACGGAAAATAATAAATACATACATATATAATACAAAAAGGAGGCATATGGAATAATATACCCCTGAGTCAGTTGAGTAGGGATTCGTCCTCGCTTGCCTACGCTGACTCACAAAGTGGACAAGGGTCAAGTTTCGAAGTAAGTCGGTACCAACGACTCAGTCGAACACATGGCACTAATCCAGGATGCACCTACGTAGTCGGGATACATGATTGATATCGTGTATCACGAGATACGGAGGTAGATGAGTGGTACGAGAAACTCGCGTTCACTCGTCGAATATGTCGAGGCGACCATTGTACTCTAAATGTAGGTGGAATACAAGACCGTCAACAAAACCCAAGAGTAAGATAAACTGAAGGAGTGCTCAAAATCTCACCTACAATCTGACCGCCCTCGGCCAACAGCTCCTGCAAGCTCATGTTGAAAGCCTGCCCACGCATCACGGGTAATCGTGTAGTCTGCTGCTGGCTCGGTCCTGCCCGCAGGGCTTGGGCATACTGTGCTGGACGCTGGTGCTGAAACTGCTGGGACTGCGTCGGAAGTGGGCGCTGAACATGGGATCGAGCTGACTCTGCTGGTGCCCTCTCGATCGCCAATGGCTCTGGGATAACTAATGAACCCTCTGGATGCAATAGTGGACAAGACCCAATCATATGGTCAGACGCACCACACCTGAGACACTGATGATTGGCCCTCCTGCACTGGGCTCTGGTGTGCCCTGGCTTTCCACAATAATCACATCCTGGCTGACCTGACTGCCTGGACTGCTGTACTGATGCCACTGTCGGGGATAATGATACTGTCTGACGAGGAGGTCGATGATCTGGAGCTCTGACTGCTGGAACTGGGGCAGAGGACTGAATGGTAATGCCCCTCATAGTCGAGTGTGACCTCTTCTGACCTTCGGTCCTATCGGCTATCCTCTGACTGGTCATCTCCAAGGATCTAGCTGCTCTCAGTACTGTATCATAGGTGTCATAAAAATGGCCTACCATAAGCTGTTGAAGCTCCAAGTGCAAGCCCTGCTCGAACCTCCGAGCTCTATCACCATCGGAAGCTACCATGTGTGATGCAAATCGACTGAGCCTACTGAACTCTGCCGCATACTGATCCACAGTCCTTGTCTGCTGACGAAGGTTGATAAACTGTTGCTGAAGCTGGAACTTGGCTGAGGTGTGGAAGAACTTCTCCTGGAAGCGCTCCCGAAATGTCTCCCAACTAATAGGCCTAGGAAGACCCATCTCCTGTGCTGCCCACCAGTCGCGGGCAATGTCTGATAACTACAGCTTCACCACTGCTACCTGATCCTCTGCTGGAGTCCTAGCTGCCTCCAAAATGGCCTCGGTGTCCTGAAGCCAAGAATCGGCTGATACTGCATCTTCGGTGCCGAAGAACTGAGCTGGACGCAGGCGACTAAAGTCGGATGCTGAGTTGTGACCACGACGACCACTCGCCTCCAAAGCTACGGTAACACCCTGGCAGAGGGTGTTGTTGGTATGGTCCTGGCCCTGCTGCAACTGCTGGCACAACTGAACCACCTGCTGCTGGATCTGAAGCTGATTCTGATGTTGCTGTTGTTGTGTCTCCATCATGCCCCGCATCATCTCGAGCAGGGCACGCTGGTCTACCTGGGCTGGCTGTACTGAAGGTACTGACGGAGCTGGCTGAGCTGACTGAACAGGAACAGACTGAGCTACCGACGGATGCTGAGATGGTGCTGGAGTCTGACTATGCGGAGGCGGGGTCTGATCATGACCTTCCATCTGAGCTGCCTGAGACGGCGGAGCAACTGAACCTTCGAAAGAAGAAGCAGGCGGTGTGTCCCTGAAAGATAAGGACACGAGATATCAATAATGGACAGGAATAGAACAAGGATATGTCAATCATGTTTACAGTTTAAGGCAAACGAGAATGTGATTAGCAAAGGGAGATCAAATAAAGACAAATATAGGATTGAGATTCTAACAAGATGAATCCCCCACAAGTCTGAAAACAGACCTGCATGGGCCACCAAAAAACCCTGTCACGCCCCAGAACCTGAATACTGGAAAGTAGGGGCGAAACAAAGCCAGCTACGTGTATTAGAGTACGCCAGTACCCCAATATACGATCAAAGCTGTCTAGAAGACAAGTGGGAAGACTCTAGCATGCCACTGACGACTCCTATGGTCGAACAAATCCTATCTCAATCCAACAACAACAAGTATCAAGAGTATATCAAATATGAAAGTAAAGAGGCGTCCCAAAATACTATATCATACATGATCATGAAGCTAGTGAATACAAAATGCTACACTAGCAAAGTACCAATATACATGATCACTATATCAGTCTAGATCTAATATAATACATCATGTTGACCGAAGTCTGAGAAAGTCTCAAAATAATAGGGCTAACACATGCCCTAGCTAACACCACCAAAATGAAATGAAACACGAGCGGCACAAAAAGGGAACCCACTCGCGAGGAGGAACAACCGCAGATCTAAGCAGGCGGCGGGTCATCCAGAGAAAGGTAGGGAGAATCCTCGGGCTCCAGCGGTAAATCTGGCCAAACAAAACCAGTGGGGTCAGGCCCCAAATAGCAAGTACCACAAGGAAGCTCGAGGTGCATGACAAAAATCCAACAACAACACAATAGCATAATGACAGAAGTAAATAAATGCGGATCGAGACTAGTGCGGTACCAATGCACGTATCTCAAAAATATAAATGACTGGAAATACTGAATAATATAGCTATGGAACAAAATAATCCGATGAGCAACAAGGGGTTTAGGAACTACTAGGAATTGGAGCTACAACCCTTAAACCAAACAAGGACCGGGGTTACAGATCTTTTCCTAGCAGAACTTAGCCTCTGGCCACTCACCGACACAAGAGCATATAAGGTAACACACAATCAAAAGTGCACGGCCAATCATTACCTATGGCTTGCTATCATTAACTAGCTAGGGTTATCACAATCCTAATTACTAGTATGCAAGTTGAGGATTTTCGCAACTACCTGACTGCAGATACCCGGATGTCCAGGGGTACGAGTAGTACATCTATTGCCCAACAAGACTGCTGGCAGATGAAACGTGTCTAGACTTGTAACATGAACAACCATATCATATACTTGTAAAAGAAAACATATAACTGACTGTGCCGCAACCCGGCACGACATGTGACTCGATCGTATATCAATACACGCAAACTTGGTAGGTCATGGAGCCCTTGCCTAGCAGGGTTGAGCCATGCCTCATGGGGCCCTTGGAGCTCGGGGTTGGTAGTACGAATTTCCTCCTACAATGATCTACTTGAATTTACTAGTCATTTACCTTATCATATTCATGTCAAGTTCTCAAGTCGTGGACACTCAAGAATTTCCTAAGATGACGTATGTTATGTACGAGTAATTCGTAAGTTATCACTTACGAACATCCCCGTACTAACATCACGTGATACACGGAACAATACTCACACTCGATTGTCCAGTGCCAAGATGCAATAGATTATACATTCAACAAGCTATATCCACGGTGTCAAGAAAGAACATGTACTCATATCTCAAGTCTAGAAATCAATAAGAAAATCAAGTCATGAGTGCGCTACGACGAGCCACTAAATCGAGCTAAGCATATATAGTAATCTGGAGTGCACCATGACAGGCCACTATCAATAATCTGGATATAGAACAATACGTGAACATAAGCATGTACCATGTATATAGAGTGTACAATCATTCTTTAACTATCCAAGGTCATCTAATCATGTTAAGAGTCCATTACAATCGAGAAAATATCAAAAACGGACAAAAACGGGCAAAAACGGACAAAAACAGCCTAAAACAGCATAAAACGGCATACCGGCGGTATACTGCGGCATACCGGCGGTATACCGGACTAAAGACAGTAAGTTTCTGGTGCCAAAAACGGCATACCGGCGGTATACTGCGGCATACCGGCGGTATACCGTTTTTCCAAACAGCAACAAAATCCAGATTTTTGGTAAAACTCGTTTCGGCCATAAAAACTTCATTTTAAATCGAAATTCGGACTTTCAAAAGTCAAAATTGAATAGAATTGAATTTCCTACAACATGGAAGTATTAGTTTTCACAAATTAAAACATTTGATAGATCAAAACTTCAAAATACACGAAAATCATATCTAGAAACTCAGATCTACGCAATATTGTCGATCAAAACCAAAAGTGCTATGCATTAAACTTGTTAACAATTTAGAGGAGCATATTATAGAACAATAAAACTTTAATTTCTATGGAAAACAAAATTTTAGCATGGTCATGTCACTTTTGAGCAAGATGTACTTGCCTAGGTTTTAGCAACCGAGCCTAATCTTCTACTCCACCACCAAGAGGGGTTCCGAAACCACACTCTAGACCTCAAGGCCAAGCTTTCCTAGGCTTGAGGAAGGAGGAAGAGGAAATGGAGAAAGAAAGAAAAGAGAGGAGAGAGAAACTCATAGGATATATATAGAGAGGGTGAATTAATCATGACCGTCGGATCGTGATCCGAGTCAAAATCTAGATCAATCCTAGCCATTGAAAGAAAACCAATTGTCCAATGGATAATAGAATGTATCTACACTATTCACGAAAATATCTAAATACTATTCATCAAAATATCCAAAACACTATTCATGAAAATATCGGAAACACTATTCACGAAAATATCTGAAATCGAAAATATCTAAAATGTGGGAAATCCATCCGAGCGGCATGCCGTCGGTGTACTCCGGTACACCGTCGGTATACCGGCCAAGGAGAAAATCTATAATTTGGGAAAATTTTAAAGCGTTCCAAAAATCGAGAAAATACGAAATACAATACAAAATACGTATCCGTATATAAATACCGATACTGTGAGACGAGTCTCACAATTCGTACGTTTGGCACGGGTACCCGTCGTGACGAGCTCGAAAACGGAGTTAAAATAGTATTTTGTCGCAGCAACTTCGCACACGATTTTCGAGACATTCGATCGTTGGATCGGCAGTTTCTTCACTCCGTCTCAATCTCGGTATATCCATCTTTACTTCCCTCAATTTTTGTCCGTTGATTTTATCGTTTGATACATCAAAACCGGCCACCAAGTTGACCGTTTAAATTGTATAATTTTTGGACAGTTTTGCGGAGCCAACTTCGTCGGTTCGTATCTCCTCCATCGCAGCTCCGTCTGGCGTGCCACTGGTTCCTATGTGTAGCTGGTATAACCCTCTTCCTAACCCTCCAGATTCGTTTCATTGTGAGCACGTTTGATTGGTTGAATTCGATGCCAAAGTTGACCGTCCGAATTCGTAATTTCCAAGTTGTTAATTTCCATTTTTGAACCCGGGACTCCAAATTCAATTTCTGACACCAACAGTAGACTCGTGGCGTCGTTCTGGCACATTTTCATATAATTTTTGTTAGATTTGGAGGACGTGGGCCCTGGCATATTTTTCGGTACAAAGCGGGTCCCACAGTCCGGGTCAACGGAACTTTTTGACGTCGGCTCATCGGAATCCAATTCCGGATATACCATTGAGTTCGTATCGTCATTCTGGACTCGTTGACATATAATTTGCTAGATTTTAGTGGACGTTGATTTCGGCACGCTTTTCGGTGCAAGTCGGATACCAATATCCGGATCAACGGGTCATTTTGAGATCGGCTCATCGGAATCCAATTCTGAATATACCGTTGAGTTCGTATCGTCATTCTGGACTCATTGACATATAATTTGCAGAATTTTGAGGACATTGGCTCCGACACTTTTTTGTGCAAATCAGAATTTCAATGTCCTGGTCAACGGACCAATTTGAGATCGGGTCAACGGAATCAAATTCTGGACATACCGTTGAGTTCATATCGTCATTCTGGATTCGTGGACATATAATTTGTTAGGTTTAGTGGACTAGTATTCTTGTACGTTTTTTGGTGCAAAGCGGGTCCGACACGGACACCGTTTTGATCCGAAATTACCTTTTTGCCCCTGTGTCCAAATTGGACTTATGGATAGGCTATCCTAGCTGATTTGACCATTCTGGATACGTTGGTGATGTTTGTTTCATCATTCGAAAATGTTTGTAGATATGTCTCTGTGTATTACCTTTTATTATAATTAATTCTTATTAAGTTCGTATTTCGGAATTAGTACAACAAAACTGAGATCAGTCGATTCCAGTGATCTCACATCGCTGAAATTGGCAAGATGATCATGTGGATCACCGTGATAAGATTATTAACCTTACCGTTGATTATCTTATATATCTCGATTTGTGTGTCGTAGGTTTCGATGTATGAATAACGAGGTACAACTTGATATTTTAATTCTTAAATTAGAGTTGATCCTGTTTGACCAAGATATATGGTATCTTGGTAGGTAATTTAGGAATAGTATGCTTAGGCTAGTTTTGACCTCGGTTGACCAAGTTTGACTGCTTGACCAAAAGTCAACTATCAGTCAACACTTGGCCTAGAAATGTCTAGAACTTGACCAGAGTTGACCAGTTGACCAAAAGTCAACTGTTAGTCAACATTAGCCTAGTTTGACCTAGAGTTGACCAGTTGATCAAAAGTCAACTGTAAGTCAACCTTTGACCTAGTTTGACTTGGTTTGACTTCCTGTGACCTAGTGTGACTCAGTGTGACCTAGTTTGACTTAGTTGAACTGAGATTTGACCTAGATTACATAGCTTATACTATATAATCTTGCTTAACACTATTGAACCCTAATTTGCTTATATATATATCTCATCTTTAGGTTTGTGACATCACTCTGAGCATCGACCCCATTTGACAGCTCAGGACCGCAGGCGAGTACATTCACTGATAGTTTTCATTGTCTTGATATCTGCTATATCCGATTCAGTTGTAGTGTCTTACTCGATTTCCAGTCATGATAGTTCACGGACTAGTATATGTTGGATCATGACATGAGATGTTGTTCCTGAATTTTCTTGGTATATTGGTACATTTTATGTGTTGTTCCCTGTACTTGTATAGACACCGATTCCTGAGAGGGAGTAGCTACCCTCTTAGGGAATCCCGTGTCATGACGTGTCATGTCCAGATCCATTATACTATTCGGGGATGGGAGAATTATTAGGGGCTATGTGATCAAAGCCTCTTGTCACTATTATGCTTGCGCCACTCTCACCTCACGTAGGGTGTAGCAGATTCCTCCGTGTGCTTGTTATCCAGGTTGGCCGGCATGACCCTTTCCAGAGATTTTCTTGTGATTGTCGGGCCAAGTGGATAACCTGTCCTGTCACTTACCCAAAGTCGATCACATAACGCTTTAATAATTCAAGGCACATTTTATATTTATCTTATCTTATATCCTGCTCAGTTCTACATTCAGTACTTTTTTCACCATGCTATGATATTCATTTACTCACATGTTCTACATGCCTTTATGTTGTACCTTGATTGGAGACTAAGTTCTACTCGGAAGAAGGGTTACAACCCCGGTCCTTGTTTGGTTTAAGGGTTGTAACTCGGCTTTCGAATGGTTCCCAAGTCATCCTATATCTTTGTCTTGTATTTTATTATACTATCTCTTATAGAATTTGTCAATTCATATGGAACTGCTGTTAGTGTTTGTACTTGCTCATTTTCTTGACAGGATAACCGTTGATGTTTACAGAGTACATGTTAGCTGAGTGCTCTACCTTTTACGGGTATGGCCAGGATAGAGTTTGATGAGACATTACCCCTGGATCTCCAGCAGGATCCATTAGCAGTGGATGAGACACCATTAGTTTAGATTAGTCATTTTCAGTGTATTTATTCTCTGGATTACTGTATTTGAGATTTGGAATGTTTCTGGTTTTGTGTTATCTTAGACACTTAGAACTCTATCTGGTTGTATCTCTGTGGTTTTATTTCATTTCATTTCATATCTATCTATCTTTTTATCGTACTCTACCTTAGATGTGATTGAGACTGTATTTGCTATGTCACCTCCATTCGGAGTGTATATACTATACAGGTACCTTATATATTGTTAGATAATTGACCTAGAACAGCGTTCTACCGTCGATACTGCGGCGTAGGCTGGACGTACCCACTTCTCGTGCCCTTACTTTAGGGTACGGGTCGTGACAGTATGACTTGAGTTATGAAACATGTCCTCGGTTGCACCCAAAGTATTATGAGGCCTAGTGTTTGGCTAAGTATGTAGTTCCCCGTCCCTACATCGTTCCCCGTACTCTGTCCACGGGGTGCGCGAGAAAGGAACACTGTCGCTATCGATTCGGTCGGGACCGATAGGTCGGGATCGACCGAGTCGATCGAATGCGAACGGTTGAATTAAGATCCATTCCTCGTTATGGAATGTCTTCTTCGGAACCAATTCCCATATTCAGCGGGTTGCGCCTCGAGGATTGACTCTGCGGCTGAGTCGGGAGAGACCTCCCGTTGCTCTGCTTTTTACGCCGCTTGCGTTGGTTTTGGCTTTGTTTTCTGAATGCGTTTTCGTGAATGTTTTCGATGGTTTTCATGGCTTGTATTTCGAACTCGCATTTCCTATCGAACTCATTGAATAATGCAGTGTTCTAATCGGTTGCTTGTGCGATTTCAGGTAATCGCGTAGGCGACGTCTAGTACGACCAACAAGTTCTCTCGTCGAAGTAAACTCAAGGTGAGTGACTGACCCTTCTCTTCTCGACCCCCCTTCTTAGGCAAAATCGATAGTGTTGTTGCGAATGAAAAGATAAATGCAAGTGCGCGAACACGAATAAATGAGCACGTTTTCAAAGAAAAGGGTAGGCTATGTCTTAACAACTAAAAACGTGTCTTTGTACGGTCATGGACAACTTGTCGACAAGGTAGAGTTTTTCCGCACGGCAACCCGGGGCCACGGGACCGTTGCGGCCAAGAAGAAAACATTCTCATAAGCTGTGCTGGGCACAATGTTAGGCGAGGACTTACAGCGGGGCTCGCTACTCGTGCTGAAAGGGCCTCGTCTAATAAAAGCAAAAAGGAGTCCACGATGGCTCTGGGAGCCAGTGACCAACACACGAAATATTGCACTTGGTATGGAAATGATAACAATTGACAGGGAAGAACATGGTAAGTTCATAAGGCACGGCGCGGGCTGCCGTGGGTAAGTTTTAACATAAATTTTATTATGCTTGTCATATGCTTGTTTGAAATTCATTAGGATGTTAGAAACATTCATACTCTAAGTCATATAAACTCTTCAACCAAATGAGAGCTTGGAACTTAAATAGCCACGCACCAGTACAAAGTGTAATGTACTGATCCTTGCTCTCCACGCAGGTACCATGAACCACGAAGGGCGTGCCACCTAAAAGCTCAAGACGAAGTGAACCCTTTTGAAGCCTCGTCCGCGTGTGAAGGCTTGTGTTTCTGAATTCCTTTTGAAGAAGATCCCGCACTCAGTCCAAAAGAAGATGACGACTCGCCTCGCCTCGATAGCAGGTGGAAAGTGTTATGTTTTTGCTTGTAAAAAGGGGATGTAATGTATGGAACGACTATCTCATCGGCGTTCATTTTGTAAGTCGAGTCATGTTGTAGCCCGCGCGGCAATGAATGTAAATGAAGTCAATGTAAATAAAGTTTTATTATCAATGAAAAAGTCCACTTCTATTTCAAATGTGTCAATCAATTTCTCTGCGTACTCTAACTTGATGTTGTGTTTCGGATGACCTTATGACTACGCCTTGTACGATCGCAACTTAGGTTCGTACGGCATCACGCCCGGGGGACGACTATCGATTCTACGGAATCGGGACGTGACATAATAGTATCAGAGCACGGCTTTACATCCTTTGGCCTCGCGTCTAGAGTTCCAAACCTTTGACCTCGCATCGATGAGATAAGTTGTTCCATACAATGAGTCCGTAATAATTTGTGACTGATGCATTTACCTTCGTATCGCAGAAGTGACGGAACCCACGGCCGAGCAAGAACAGAGCGCTTCAAGCGGCTCTAGTAGTTCGCATCGTCCGCGGGCCGGACCTTCTAACGATACCATCGAAAGGATGCTGCACATGATGGAGGCGCAGCGAAACCAGTCCGAGAACCAGCATCAACAGGTAGAGGAATGACAGGCCCAGTTCGAAGCTCGCTTCGACGCACATGCTCAACTTCAACAAAAGCAGCTGGATACCCTGCAGCAGATCGTCCAGACAATTATGGCCAACGAAAATTCTGCGACTGCGCCTGCCGTCACCACGCCTACTGTCATCGTGCCTGCGGTTCAACCCATTGAAGTCGACACGGAGGAGACCGAGCGTCAACCTGCAGCACCGAAAAAGTACAACTTTGAAGTGTCAGAATTTAAGAAGGCGTGCCGCACTTCTTTCAGCGGTACCGAAGCCCCTTCCATGGCGATCGACTGGTTGGAAGAGCTGGAAGATCACTTCGAGCTCCTCGACATTGAAGAATCAAAGCAAGTCGCCTGCGCACAACTTCAACTACGGTTGAACGCGCATAACTGGTGGGCCATGTGCAAGCGAGCGATCCGACCGGACAACACCACCGTGCCGATCTCTTGGGCCACGTTCCGCAAAGCTTTTGAAGTCCAGTACCTTCCATCAGCCGTTCGTCAAGCAAAGAAAAATAAATTCATACAGTTGAAGCAAGGGAGCCGGACAGTAGAACAGTATGCCACAGAATTCAACAAGTTGTCTAAGTTTGCTAGTCAGTTTCTGCCTACTGAAGAGTACCGTGTGCGACAGTTTGAAGTGGGTCTGCGACACTCTATCGGTACGCATGTCGGGGTTCCAAAGTACAAGACCGTGGGCGAGGCTCTGAATCATGCTCTCCGCCTTGAGAGCCTGTATCCTTCCGTTGCTGCCGACGTTGTGCACTACTCCAATCACAAACGTCCTAGCTATGCGGGAGGCAACAACTACGCGTCAAAGCGTCCACATACTAGCGGCTACAAAGGCCGGAACCCGTTACCACGATGCAGAAATTGCCACCAGCTTGGGCATACTGATGACCACTGC
This sequence comes from Iris pallida, assembly GCA_029216955.1. Classification (NCBI taxonomy): domain Eukaryota; kingdom Viridiplantae; phylum Streptophyta; class Magnoliopsida; order Asparagales; family Iridaceae; genus Iris; species Iris pallida. Next base: position 9,407,133 of record JANAVB010040417.1, on the reverse strand, counting down.
TTTGCCAAGACAGAGTGCTACGCTTGCGGGCAGAAGGGTTACTTTGCTCGAGACTGCCAAAATCTCTGACCGAATCGCAATGTCCCGCCATAACAAAACCGTCAAAAAAATCGGGGACAGGCGCCCCGACCTGCTCAGTCCACTCAACTCAACAACCAAGATCGACGTCCTAATGCACAAGGGCGCGTCTTTGCCCTGACTCGAGACGAGGCATTTCCTTCCGATACTGTCGTGACAGGTATATTGAACTTCAATAATGTACATGCTCGTGTGTTATTTGATTCAGGCGCTTCACATACTTTCATATCGGCAGACTTCGCCGCCGAGCATAAATTTTTTGTAATATCGTTAGACCTTGATCTTAGTGTAAGTATGCCTTCAGGCGTGCCACTACTCACAAACTTAGCATGCGAGGGAGGAACCATATGTATTGGGGGTCAAAAGATCGGTCTTGATGCGATAGTTCTAGATATGAAGGACTTCGACATCATTCTGGGCATGGATTGGCTCGGTCCGTGCAATACAACTATAGACTGCGCTGAAAAGAGGGTCACATTTCGTATACCTGAAGTGTCTGAATTTTGCTACTCGTATGGTGAGGCGTCGCCGACCTGCATGGTGATCTCTGTAATATCTGCTCGACGGATGCTGCATTGTGGGTACGAAGGCTATCTAGCTTCCGTTCGAGACATGCGACAGGATGGTGCAAACGCGGATCAGACCGACGTTGTGGCAGAATTCCCCGATGTATTCCTGGACGAGCTGCCCGGCATGCCGCCCGATCGAGAGATAGAGTTCACCATCGACACATTCCCCGACACCCGGCCGATCTCGAAGGCTCCGTACAGAATGGCCCCTGCAGAATTGAAGGAATTGAAGGTACAACTTCAGGAATTACTCGACAGAGGGTTTATCCGTCCGAGTGTCTCGCCGTGGGGTGCGCCCGTGCTATTCGTGAAGAAGAAGGATGGATTGATGCGACTCTGCATCGACTATCGGGAATTGAACAAAGCCACCGTCCGAAACAAATACCCCCCGTCCCGCATCGACGACTTGTTCGACCAGCTCCAAGGTGCAACGATGTTTTCGAAGATTGATCTGCGATCGAATTATCACCAACTCAAGGTCAAGCCAGATGACGTGCCGAAGTTAGCCTTCCGCACTCGTTACGGCCACTACGAGTTCTTGGTAATGCCGTTCGGTCTGACAAATGCTCCTGCCATCTTCATGGATCTAATGAATCGGGTGTTTCGTCCGTTCGTTGACAAGTTCGTAGTAGTCTTCATCGACGACATCCTCGTCTACTCAAAGGATCGAGCGCAACATGCAGAGCATCTGCGGACGGTACTCCAAACCCTTCGAAAGAATCAGTTGTTTGCGAAGATGAGCAAGTGTGAATTCTGGCTGAACAGCGTCTCATTCCTTGGGCACATCATCTCCGCCGCGGGTGTTTGCAAAAACAAAAGTAAAAAAACTTTATTGATACAAACTGTAATAAAGATTACAAAAATTCTGGGAAAATTACAACTATAGGAATCCAATCTTGATGACGATTGCTTTATCCCTTAGACGATGTGAACTGTGAAGACGAAGCCTTTGAAGTTGAAAACAACTCTAGAAACTGAAGGCAAAAGCCTCTGAAGTTGAAGACAAATGTCTCGGAAGAATGCAGCAGCACTTTGGCAAGAACTCCTGAACTCTCTGATTTCTGATCTCTGATCTTGATTCCCTTGAAATGAAGACTTGAAACTCTATTTATAGAGTTCTGAAAATAACTAACTTTCAGTTATTTTGGACTGCGCAAGCTGATTTGCGCAGCAACTGGTTTGCGCAGCACTGGATTGCGCAAGCAGTTATTGGATCGTGGGCCAACTATCTGGGACACATGGCATCATTTGATTGAAATGCGCATGATCGTGCATAGACAGTTGCCACGTAATGAGCAATTGATGGCATGAATGCCACATGTAATTGGTCAGTTATATTGGTAGAATATGCAAAATGAACTGCGCAGAAATGGTTTGCGCAAACACGGATTGCGCATGAGTGGTTTGCGCAAACACGGATTGCGCTGCCACCTGTCAGCCGCCCTCGAGCACTGTACGGCGTCAAAAACGAACAGCCTCCTCGTTATTCGTGTTGTCAGCTGTCAGAAAGATCTGATTTGATTCAGTCAATGATGACTTCTGCCACGTCAGCCTGCGCAGTTGGGAACATGCGCAAACCAGCCTGCGCAAAGTGATGTCTGCACAATCTGTTGTCTGCGCAACTCATCAAAATGATGAATATCTTGAATTTTTGACTTTGTTGATTGATACAACTTGATTTTTTAGGACCTACAAGACCCCCTTCAAAGTTTTCGAAAGTTGATTGTATTCAAAATTTCGAAATACTTTGAATTTTTTGAATGTTGAATCATTTTGCGCAATATGATGAGCTGTCTGCGCAAAGCGAATAGACCACAAGTTTAGGCGCAATCCGAGGCGGCCGTTTCGTTTTTTTTTTTGAAAACTATAAATAATCCTCCTCATACTTCAAAGTATTCTTTACTTGCTGTCTTCGTGTAATTGAGAGAGAATTTCTGAACTCTTTCTTCCTTTCTTCTCCGACGATTTGTCATGGCTCCACGACGATCAAATGCTGCCGCTACTTGCCGTCGCGAAGGGAAAAGCTCCGGACGAGTCTTCTGACAGGGTTGCACGGCGAGCTTCCCGACATGAATCCGCACATCCTGCTCTGAGAGGTAGTTGAACCGATCGAAAACCCCTTCTTAGGGTGATTCGACTCCCTTGAAACTCATCTCTTTTTAGAGATAAGTTCATATTGCGCCACCCTTTTTAGGGTTTCGGTTGCATGAACTATCAGTTCTTCATTTTTATGAAGGCTGTATTCTTGCACAATTTATTGATTTGTGCTGACAGAAGTCAGCACAAACGATTAAGTTGCGCAGATATCAGCGCAAACCATTGCTTTGCGCAACTTTTATGTTGCGCAAACTGATGTTGCGCAAGTCATGTCAGCGCAATCTGAGATTGCGTAAATCATGTCAGCGCAGTCTAATGTTGCGCAAATCATATCAGCACAGTCTGAGGTTGCGCAAATCATGTTTTATGTTTAAAAACAAAAACTTTGTCTCGGACTAATTTTTATCTGTTTGTTGATGCAGTTGAAGTCAATGAAGATCCAGATTACGAACATTTTGTGGGAACCCTCACAGAGTCTGAATACAAAGAGGATCTGTCTCATGTCCATTACCCTCAATATGATCTGCCGGCCTCCCGTCAGACTATATTGATTTCACAGGACAATGAAACTTTGATGTGTTTGATGAACGGACAGCCTTTAGAATCAGCTGATGCTGTAATTCACAAGAAACCTTTATTCCTATTCGGTGATGCCTTTGAGAGAGCCTCTCAGCCCAGGCCAAGGATGGAAGATAGAGTAGTTCACCAGCAAGATAGATCCTTTTTTATACCCGACATTGCTCGATGCCTTCCTTTGTCACGGTACGCTCATGCGAGCTACCCAAGGAAGATGGAATGGAATATCACTCTATTTCAGGATGCTCGGGCAGGAAAAATCTTCGTAAAGAAGGGGCCACATCATAAGGACATGTTTTATAGTTCTTCTGACAGATATAGTGTCCTACTGAGAGGCTTAAAACCTGGCTGCATTCCACCAGAGAACTCCTCCATGCTAATGCCTGTTAGGACACCAATATTCGTAAATAAATTTGCGAAGGTTGAAGGAAAATATCCGGAGCAAGATATAAGAATGACTGGACTGGTGAATCCAGACTACAAGCGATGGAGTTATATCGCGAATTGGGTTCTGGGAAAATTTTAAGACAGACTCCAACAAATCAACCTGTATGAAGCAGTGCATGCGACTGTATATGGATTTGCTCCCAATCCTCATATGTTCTTAGCCTTAGCTGAGAGATACAACTACAGGACTGGAACTTTCATGACCCCAGGGGGAGAGATGGACTTTGCGCTCCACGAGATGAAGTATATCTCGTTCTTGCCCATGGCAGATGCTCCGTATGAGGAGTATGTACCAACAAATGACGAGTTGAACAAGCTCAGAAAAGAGAATCCAGAGATGGTGACAGTGTTCGAAGAACTATTGTGCTATTACAAGATCTGCTCTTTATTTTACAAGAGTGCCACTGCCAATACTTGTTATTCTTCAAAGTGGCTACCATATCTGTTTCTTAATCATATAGAGGAGAAGAAAACCAAGGAGAACGATAAATGTTACCCAACCTTCTTCAAACCTTTGAGCCATACAGAGGTCAGAAAATTAATGGAACAGAGTGGTCACTTTGATAAAGAAGTGAACGATGACCATGAATATCCTCCTTTGAAGAGAGGAGATAATTTGGAAAGTTACTTAAGAATGGGCTATAGGCCCATGTCAGAAGAAGCACAATTGGCAGGATTCTTGACATACTGGCTGCGAAGGTTCGTGGTTCTCGGATCCAGTGCAGTGGATCGTTTTCACCATGGCGTCTTATTTGCAGCTGTTAAATTGGTCTTTGGCTATAAAATGGACTTACTATCAGCAATGACCTGTAAGCTGAACGCCAGTCTCCGTTTATATGTTGACTTGATGTTGAAAGCGAAAGGAGAGAGAGAATTCCCTCGCTTAGAACTGCCATATACATATTTGTTTGGATGGTTGCTTCTTCACTATCCAACTCTAATGGATCCTGGCATGGGACCAGTTGACGGCAGTTTTCTTCGAAGGTATTCCGATGGAAAATGGAAATATACTTCCTTATCTGAATGTAGATTTATGTTGAATCTGAACAGAGGCTGGAACTTCTGCTTGTTTGCCATTAAAATTGTTTTGATTGAAATCTTAATACAAACAGAACAGTGATACAATATAGGACTTAGATGTAGTCCTAGGAGTACACTTTTGTTTAAGCTGGGTCCTTAGTGCCAATGGAGCGAGTGGTAATGCGTTGACTCCGTTGACCGGCTGACGGCGGTTATCGGTTCTCTGAAGGTGTTGATTGCTCTGGGTGCTGGAGCTTGCTGAGAGGAGAAAGACGTTGAGTGTCTAGGACTGCCTCTCTGGTGATGTGAGTCTTGTGTTCTGAGTCTCTGTGTGTGTGTGTGAAGGGGATGATCCTTCTATTTATAGTTTTGCAGGCTGGCTGCTCATGCGCGCATGTAGGATGCGCCGGTGTGGGGACGCCACGTGGAGGTTGCTGATGGAGGCGCATGGATGCTGCGCCCTGATCGAGAGGGAGAACTCTTCATACTGCTGTTGTGAGCCGGCACGTAGCAGAGAGAAGATCTTTCCGTTGCTGAAATCTCGGATGAGTTGAGTCAAAGGACACGTGTCGTCGACTCATGGTTCGAAGATCTCGGATTTGGTGGAGAGGAGTGATCTGATGAGCTGCGCCTTGGATTGGGCGCAGGAGGAGGCTGCGGCTCATAACCTTTAGGAGTTACAAACCATTTGGGGCGCATGGCTTTTGAGGCGCATGCAGGCGACTTTCCTTCTGTCTTTCGGGATCAGAGAGCAGTCTGAGGCGCATGGCTTTTGAGGCGCATGCTGATTTGGACGCATGGTCGTAGAGGCGCATGCGGATGGTGGAGTGGCCACGTGGCAGTAGCCGTCGAAATAAAGTCATGATGATGCTGACGTTGCCGACGCTTCGTTTTCTGAATAAAGCTGTCAACTGTTCAGACTTTGGGAGGCGTGCTGCCAATTCTGTCAGTTCAGTATTTAATGTTGGTGACGTTCGATGGACAGCTGAGTGGGCGCATCGGTTGGCGTTGCACTCGGTATGGAGATGTGTGAGGGCGCACCCTCTATGATGCGCCGAGTACTGTAGGGCGCGTCTGTATGATGCGCCTGATACCGAAGGGCGCGTCCGTGTGATGCGCTGTTTGGCTGGCGCATCGGACATGTCTTTTAATGATGCGGCTGTCTCGCTCTTCGAGTGCCATAAATAGCCGTTTGGCTGAATTCGAGGCGTCCGGTTCATCCATTTAATGTAAATTCATTGCACGGAATTCGGAGGGCCATCCACTTGGCGCGTGGGTTTGATCTGCCCGGGCTATAAATAGTGGCATGGAGAGAAGATTTGCTTCTCATTCCCTCACGTTCTTCCAACATGAACTTGAACATGCGGGTGCATTCTGTTGACGAAGTGCTCCCGAGGGTGAAGATGAGACGCTGTGTTGTCTTCGATGCACTTGAAGGTGACTGTTACATCCAAAAGACGGAGTCGAGGGCTTCTGAGGCAGGCGGAAGGTGCCTGTTGCATCCAAAGATAGGGACGCTCGAGCCTCGTCTCCGTTATTCCGGAAGAGCAGTAGATCGAAATGGCGGTGCAAGGCTCTCTCTTCCTTTAAAGTGGGTGTCGCCCACTTTGATTGTGTTGAAAGCTGCTCCTTTAGTCGCGGTTTCGATCACGGTCTTCCTTCGGCTTTGGAGGCTCTTTCGAAGCCTCCCCTGGCCACAGCATTTGCGGTGCTCTTCTCTTCCTTGGTTCCAGCCAGAGGATTAAATGCTTTGTGTATCGAAGCATTTATCGGGCGAGCCTAGTTGGAAGAGCGGCACATAACTGGGCTCTGCTCGGCCAGGTGAGCCTGGCTGGAAGAATTTGGCTGAAGGGATGCACATAGCTGGGCCGAATGCACATAACTGAGCTGCTGGTAGAGATGGCAGGATGCGCCTGGATGGAGGCGCATAGTATCTGCTGCGCCTCACTGGTGGCGCATGGTGAAGCTGCGCCTATCTGAAGGCGCATGGTGGCCGCTGCGCTTATCTGAAGGCGTACGGTGGCCGCTGGCTGTAGGCTTAGGATCTTTCCATTTCTCCTTTGTACAACCTTTTCTAGACATATAATAGACTTTTATATATAAATAAAAAGTCTTTCTTCAAATGTCTATACTTATTGACTTTGCTGTGAAGTTCTTCGTCTGAGTTCTAGCGCATGTAGTGTCTGGCGCATGGGCTTTCTGGTTGTGAAATTCCATGCTTCTACAAGACCCCCTTCAAAGTTTTCAAAACTTTTGAATAAGTTTTGGAATACTTTGAATAAGAAGCATGGAGGTCAGGGCGCATGATTTCTGGGCGCATGCCTGTTCGGGCGCATGCTCTTCTCAGTTAATGATGATGGTGCCTCGGTAACCGAAAAGATTAATGATGATCTTTTGGTTTTATTTGCTGCTATCCTTGCACAGAACCCGAGGCGACGGCTGAGATCACACGTCATCTGTTCACGCGTGCGAACAAGCCCTATAAATAGGTAAGAGTTGGAGAGAGAAAGGGTTTTTCTTCTCTGTGCCTCTGCTTCTTTAGAGTTTCTTCTTCAAAACCCTAACTTCTCCTTCTTCTAGAGAATGGCTCCCAAGACTCCTCGCGGTGCTGCCGGCAAGGGGAAGGAGAAAGCGAAGGAGTCTGTCGATGAGGATGTACCTATCACTCTTGCGCCTCTTGCCGACGTTCGTCCTGAGGTAACAGGTGAGTTTCGTCTGTGCTTTGGGCCCTGTGCCCTAACTGCCGACGCGTATAGACTTTGGTCTTTGATGATACGCCGAGGTTCTGTCCTGCCGACGTGCATAGGTTTATACCTTTATCATGCACCGAGGTTTTAATGGCTGACGCGCATGGGTTTTATTCCCTGAAGATGCGCCGAAGCCTTTGCTGACGCGCATGGGCTCACGCTCTGATAATGCGCCGAAGCTCCAATGCCAACGCGCATGGGCTTACGCCCTGATGATGCGCCGAGACATGCTGACGCGCATGGGCCTATGCCCTGATGAAGCAGATGCGCGTGGGTCCATACCCTGATGATGCGCCAAAGCAGATGCGCATGGGTTCATACCCTGGCAATGCGCCAGTCTGCCTGACATATTTTGTCTTTTTTTTACCTGACTTCCACTTTTGTTGTGCCAGTGTCGATGACAATCCCTTTGTTGAATGAGGTCCTCCTGGACGCTTCTCTTTGCCAGATGGGAGTTGATTTTGATGAGGCGGTGATCAACCCTGCAAAGGATGCTATCCTTCAGGACCAACCTCGTGAGAGGATGCTACAAATCCAGGTCCAGTTGCCGCTTTTCCTCCAGAGTATGATGGAGAGCGGTAAACTGAAGTCTGCTGATTCTGAAGGTGTGACCTTCTTAAAGCCTGCCTTTCTGTTTGGCGACCGATTAGTCTCTTCCGAGGCGAAGATATTGAAGATCAGAGAAGACTGGTTCTTTGCTGCTAAGGGCATGATGTTATACATGCGGCAGGTTGACCGCCAGTTGCCATTGACAGCCTTTTATCGTCTAGCTTCGAAGAGAAGGATGGGTTGGGAACTTACTCCTTCTCAAGGAGGTGCCTTGGGGGGCTCCCTTTCGATTGATACCACCTCGAACCAGCGAGACACCTTGACCGCTTCACGAACTGGTTCTTCGTTCAGTTACCGAGCTTTGCGTCCCGGGAGCATCTATAGTGAAGTCCCAAATGACACGTTTCCCTTCAGTGCCCCGACTTTTGCAAATCGGATGCTGATGTCGAAGGTCACGTATCCGACAGCTAGTTTTAGAGTCGAAGGTTGGTGTCACTACATCCCAAAGTGGGACGAGTTGACCTCCTGGGTGCTTTCCAGGTTCAAAGTTGAGCTTAAAGAGATAGGGCTGACTGCCGCCATTCGGGCCACGCAGGCAGGCGTGGACCTCAATAAGCCGATGTTCCTTGCGCTGTTGGAGCTTTTCAACGCCCAGACTGGCAGCTTCTTTACTCCAGTGGGGGAGTTGGGATTGGCCCTTCATGAGATGTACGAAGTGTCCAAGCTTCCTTGGGGCTCGGAACCGTACGAGGAATATTTCCCATCGAATGAAGAGATCCAGGTCTTGGAAGATAAGGACCCGGAGATGATGGCCGTTTTCAAGGAGGTGATGAGCCATCATTATCTGATGCACCGGAGGGACAAGGATAAGACCCAACCTCACGTGACTGCTTGGAGGGACTATGTCTTCAGGCAGGATTTGGCAGATCCTTCGAGGATCCGGTTTGCGACTCCGCAGGGCTTGACACCCGCGGAAGTGAGTTCTGAAATAACCCGGCTGGACGAGAAGACCCCACATTCAAATGAGAGCGGCAAGAACACGTACAGCTGTTTCTGGCACTGCGCGCACCGGATGTCATCTAAGGCAGTGTTGACGGCCTACTTGATGATATGGCTCCGGGATTGCATATTTGCAGGGGGATCCGGTGCTGTTGAGAGGGTACATCAGAATCTCATTTTACCTGCAGTGAAGTTGGCCTTTGGACGACCTCTGGCTCTCCTCCCCGCGATGGTGTGCAACCTGCTGCACGGTTTGAGGTCTTTTGCTGATGATGTGATCCACGAGAAAGGTAATAATAACAACTTTCCCCGGGCCGAGCTGCCTTTCTATTATCTTATGGGGTGGCTGATCTTACATCATCCGAATGTGATGAGTCCTGGTCCTGAGGAGGACCATGTTGAAGGAGATGCCTTCATTCGTCGCTTCTACAAGAGGAAGTGGTCTTACACTGGCGTCTCCGTTTGTAGGAGGGTTTTGTCCTTCCTTCAGGGGTGGGAAATCGTGAAGGTTGGCCCAATCTTCAAGAATTTCGAGGCCGACCAGGATTTGGTTGATTCTGGCGAGGATGCGGTTACTTTGCCGAAATGGAGTTTTCGTTGGTTGCAGAGTATCCGGCCTTCGCATCTGGTCTACCGTAATTAGAATAGGTGTTATCTGGAACCGTACTTGCCAAGCCGATTTGCTCGTCAATTTGGCTACACTCAGCTAATGCTGTGGAATCCCAGTAGCAGTCTAGGCTTCATCGGGAGTTTGCTGGATGGAGCCCGGGGCTGGCAGTATTATAACGCTGGATGTACTAGCGTTAAGTTTACCACACCAGTTCGCAATCCTCGGCCGCCGATCTTATATCCGGCCGCCAAGCTGTATTGTACTATGAATACTATGTCTCCTGGTTATGACAGGGAGACTAGTTTCATCATTGGAACCCAGTTGGAGGCAACAACGAATATGTTGGTGGCAGCTCGGTCATATCGTCCGCCAGAATTGGCGGGGTATCGGGCTGCTGCTATGGCACCAGTGAGAGACCCGTCTGTCGGGAAAAGGCGGGCTGACCCAGAAGCTGGTTCTTCTGTACTGAAAAGGTCGAGAAGGACGTCGACCCCGAAGATTACGGAAACGCCACTTGTAACGCCAACGGGCTTAGCTCCCGCTGAGGTAAGGAGTGCTTCATAATTCCAGTTTTTTAGGTCATTGTGGCGACTTATGCTCTTCTTCTTGTAGGGATTGAAGAAGAAGTCTCGTGCTTCGAAATCGGGCACCAGTAAGCCGAAGGAGGTGGCAGGCTCTTCTGAGGAGCGCATTCCACCAACGATGATGTCTCCTGTGGAGGAGGGTCCCGAAGATGTTCCCGCGGAGGTTTTAGTATCTCCTGACTTTGAAGTCGCAACAACTTCTGGGATAGTACCATCTGCCATGGAGGCCTTGGACGCTGAGGGTCCTACAGACTCGAGGCATCCTGATGATGAAGTGGATTGGAGTTCGTCGCCTTCTGGTGACGTCCCTCCAGCGTTGCAAGGGTCCGTTGCGGGGGCAGCAGAAGCAGTGAGGATAGAGGAGAAGGTTGATTCCCCTCCTGGTCATGATGAAAGGAGGTCGGCCGAATCATTGCCGAATCCTTCCTTGGCTTCAACCATGGACATAGAGATGGCTACCGATCAGGCGGTAGCGACATATTTTGTCACTGTAGAGGGATTTGAGAAGAATGAGACCCTTCTGCCGGTCTTGTCTCCTGGGGCTGGCCAGGAGATAAATGTCGATCTCCCCGTTTTTCCGGGGGAGGTAGCTGATGCAGATAGAACGTCGGGGGTAGAAGAGGTGGCCGTTGACGTCGGTGATTTCTCCAGTCTTGAGAAGGGTAAGGGTGTGGAACCCTCTGTTGCTCCTTCCACTTGGGGTACTATCACGACGCATGTGCCGGCTCCTTCTGTTCCTTCGACTCCTCGGGCTAACAGTCTGGGCCCTGTTGATGAAGAGCCTATTGCTGCCGAGGTTCAAACCTCTCAGATCGAGGTTGGCGGATCTTCCTCCGGTCCGCAAACTGTAGTAGCTCCCTCAACTCCTGCTATGACGCCGCAGGTGCTGGCGGAAGCCGACGGGTATGTGAAGTTCCTCGTCGAGGGAGTGTACAAAATGCTGGAGAAAGGTGTATCTGCAGTGATGGATGCCAAGGGGAGCTTTGCGGCGGCAAAAGCTTTGGCAATGCCTTGTATCGAGCTGATCCGCATTCACCAGGGCCATGACCATATGGCCGAAATTTTGGAGGTTTCGGTGATGGAGCTGGACGAGCGGCTCGCGGAACTGCAGCGCATCCAACGAAATGACCTCTCAGTCTTGATAGATGCAGAGATAGGAAAGTCGATTGCTGAAATCGAGGCTTCCCATCGAGCCGATGTGAGCAGTTGGGAGCGTGAAGTGGCTGGGATTGAGGCTGCGGCGGAGCAGTTGTCTCAATCTATGAAGAAGACGACGGAGAAGCGGGCTACGGTGGATGCTAACATCGCAGAGGTTGATGCTCAGATGCGCCGTCTTGAAGACCAACGGGCCCAACTTCAACTAGAAGCTGATCGTGTCCTGGCTGAACACGTAGCATTCAAGCAGGAGGAAGCGACTCTTACTCAGCGGACCCTTGCTTTGGCTCAGCAGCGACGACAGCTTGATGAGAAGTATGAGAGTAAAACTTCCGCTGAGGCTGTCGGGTTAATGCGTCAAGAAGCCGAGCTGCGAGTCCAGGCGATTGTGGAAACTCGCACTGTCGACCTGAGACGTCGAGTCAGAGAACTCTCATCCCACCCTGGGGAGGATCGGGACTTGTAGCTTCTCTTCTTTTTTATGTGTTTTTTGCAACTCTTGCTGGGGAAATAGCGTATTTCTGTACTCCCTTTTTTTGAAAAATAAAGAAATACACTATCTCTTTGTGATGTGTTCATTTTTTGATCTCATGAACTTGATGATTTATGTGGACCTATTATCTTTTGCGCACCTTGGTTTTTAGGTACAGATAATAAGTTTGAAGGAACCAACATGTTTGCTCAGAGGTAATGTGGACATGGCAATCATTAGGTTCAAATGATAGAATCTTCCTACTCAGAGGTATTTATGGACGTGGTAGGAATGATCCTGGGGGATACGCTGAACAACTCAGAGGTAATGTGGACGTAGAAGTTCTGCGATCAATGTACGACAACACAGGAGTTGTTTGTACGGGATGTTTACTCAGAGGTAATGTGGACGTGGTAAACATGAAGGATAGCGTAAGCTTACGAAATGTAAGGTTCCGCTTTGTAGGATGTAGAGAGACAACTCAGAGGTAATGTGGACGTGGTTATCTTTCTACGGAAGGATGCCACGGAACAGCTGGGTTCCGGAAGCGTTTGATTTTGCGAAAAGAGGTTGCTTAGGGAAATACATGTCTTGGAGGATGTCAAGAATAGTACTTCTTTAGGAACTTGCCATTGATGGGCATCATAAACAAGTCCCCATGGGGTTTGGCGAGCCGGTAAGCACCGTTTGAGTATACCGTCTCAATGATGAAGGGTCCTTCCCATTTGGGCTCAAACTTTCCTGGTGTCTTGTGAGTTAACACCATTGGCCTTCTGACTGCTAAAACCAGGTCACCAACTTGGAAAGTTCTTTGCTTGACCTTCTTGTTGAAAGCCTGTGATATACGGGCTTGGTAAAGTTCGATGCGTTGTTGAGCTAGGAGACGCTTTTCGTCAAGTGCCTCCAGTTTCCGCAGACGACGACGTTGATTGTCTTCTTCTGTGAGATCGTTTGTGATTGCCACGCGGAGCGAAGGTATCTGTATCTCGAGAGGCAGTACTGCTTCGCTCCCGTAGACCAGGGAGAATGGAGTGTTGCCTGTTGGGGTCCGTACCGTTGTGCGGTAGGCCCAAAGGCATTCGCCAAGCTTTTCGTCCCAGTCACGTTTGTTGGATGACACGACCTTTTTGAGCAGCCTGACGATAGTTTTGTTGAACGCCTCGGCCAATCCGTTTGCTGCCGGATTGTAGGCGGTTGAGGCCACGTTTTGAATGCGATTCTTGTCACAGAACCTGCTAAAAATGTGGCTGATAAACTGAGGACCATTGTCATGGATGATCCGCCGGGGTACCCCGAAACGGTAAATGACATGGTGTTTGATAAAGCTGACCACCCTGGAGCTTTTTACTTCCGCTAGTGGGACTGCTTCCGCCCATTTGGAGAAGTAATCGGTGATGGCCAGGATGAAGCGGTGTCCTCTCGATGAAGGAGGGGTGATTGGCCCTACAATGTCCATGCCCCAGGCTTCGAAGGGCCAGGAGGCGACTGTAGGATGTAGCGGCTCCGACGGTGTATGTATGAAGTCTGCATGAAGTTGGCATACATGGCACTTCTTAGCATATTCCACTGCGTCGGCAACCATGGTTGGCCAGTAGTAGCCCATACGTCGCAGTCGATCTTGCAACTTAGGACCTGGTTGATGAGCTCCGTAAGTTCCGTCATGAGCTTCTCGAAGAGCTTCAGTCGCTTCTTCGTTAGACAGGCATCGAAGGAGAAGCCCGTCGAAGGAGCGTCGGTACAGCATTTTAGTGGCTGTATCATAGTAGAATCGAAGAGAGCGTCTCCTGACTGAGACGGCTTCCTTCGGGTCTTCCGGAAGGATTCCGTAGACAGCGAAGTCGATGAACGGGAACCTCCAGTCTCGGACATTAACCCCAGTGTTCGTCGGCATGGCGTGGGCCACTTGCAAGCACAGGTTGTTTCTGGGACAAATCAGGTCTCGGCCAGTCACCGTAACATAATGTTGAGTCCCAAGGGGTGCGGCCAATGAGGCTGCGAGGCCAGCCAGAGCGTCAGCCTCCAAGTTTTGTAAACGGGGGACATGTTCGATGAAGAACCCGGTGAAGGTTGAAATGTTGTTCAACGCGACTTTATGATAAGGGATTAAATCTTCATGGCGAACCTCGTATTGCCCCCGAATCTGGTTTACGACGAGTTTCGAGTCGCCGTAGGCTTCCAGATGATCCACCCCCAGCTGTTGTGCTAGCTGGAGTCCCATGACGAGTGCGTTGTACTCAGCAACATTGTTGGAGCACGGCTTCGAAAGAGAGTATGCGCGCTGGATGACCAGCTGATCGGGGGAGACCAAGACTACCCCCACTCCTGCGATGGTTTGGCCGTTGGGGCCCGTTCTTGAAGCGCCATCGAAGAACATCCGCCAAACGGGGCTTTCTTCGGTGACGTTAGATTCTTGGACTTCATCCGGGATGTCTTCATAGAGTTTCGAAGATTCTGGGATGGGGTGTGCAGCTAAAAAGTCAGCCAGAGCCTGACCCTTGACCGCCTTCTACGGGACAAACACCATGTTGTATGGCGTTAGTAGGATCGCCCATGTAGCCAGCCGGGAGTTTAATGACCCTGGCTTCGTCATGAGAACTCTGAGCGGATTGACTCGGGAGATGACGTGAATTGTCTGGCCCGAGACGTAATGACGAGTCTTCTGAATGGCAAACACCAAAGCCAAGCACTCCTTTTCAACGGGGTTGTACCGGTGTTCGGCCCCGATGAGCGTCCGACTGAGGTAGTAGATTGCTTGCTCGTAGCCTGCATCGCTGTTTTGAGCGAGTAAAGCGCCGAAGGAATGATCCATGGCACGGACGTAGAGGAGGAATGGTTTGCCGGCGACAGGTGCCACTAGGACTGGCGGGCTTGTCAAGTAAGCCTTGATGTCGTCGAAAGCCTTTTGGCACTCCTCTGTCCAGACGTAAGAAACTCCCTTCTTCATGAGCTGAGTAAAGGGTTGACATTTACCGGAGAGGTTTGCTATGAACCTCCGGATGTATGCCAGACGTCCCTGCAAGCCCCGAAGTTCTCGAAGGTTCTTCGGAGGGTCCATGTTGAGGATGGCTTTAGTCTTCTCGGGATCGACATGAATGTCTTTTGCCGTGATGACAAAGCCCAAGAATTTGCCACTAGAAACCCCCAGGAAGGATTTAGCGGGGTTCATTTTGAGTTGATGTGCCCGCATAAGATCGAAGACCGTCTTCAGGTCTCGTAGGTGATCTCTTTTGAGGCGGCTCTTGACTGCGATGTCGTCAACATAGCACTCAACTGTCTTGCGAAGATGTTGACGGAAGATGGTGCTCATAGCTCGCTGGTACGTTGCACCGGCGTTCTTCAAGCCGAAGGGCATTACTGTGTAGCAGAAAACACCCTTTGGAGTCCTGAATGACGTATGTTTTGCGTCATCGGGGAACATCTTGATTTGATTGTAGCCTGAATACCCGTCCATGAAGGACATGCGTTCAAAGCCACATGTGTTGTCGATCATTACATCGGTGATTGGGAGCGGGAATTCATCCTTCGGGCAAGCAGAGTTGAGATCCCTGAAGTCGATACAGACTCGTATCTTCCCGTTCTTCTTGGTGACAGGGACGATGTTGGCTACCCAGTCCGGGTGTTGTTCCTCATGGATGAAGCCACTGGTCAAGAGCTTGTCCACCTCCTGATCGATGACGTTCATGATGTCCGGGCGGAAGCGTCGCTGTTGTTGTTTGATAGGTTTGGCATCTGGTAAGATGTTCAACCTATGCATCGCGATCTGTGGATCGAGACCCGGCATGTCTTCGTAGCTCCAGACGAAGACGTCAATATATTCCTTAGCCAGTTGGACTAAAGATTCTCGGTCTTCTCCTTCCAAGTTTTTGCTGATAAAGATGGGTTTAGAAGAAGACCCATCCCCGAGGTCGATTTGCTCGACTTCGTCTTCGGTGGGAGGTTCTCGTAACTCAAAACGAGACTCCCATTGTTCTCCTAGGCGTTGAGCCCAGGGTTCCTCTTCAAAGGGTTCCGGCGGTTGGCCTTCGCCTTCATCTTTCTGAGGTTGCGCCGATGTCATGTTAGCTGACAGCACTTTCCTGAAGACTGATCCGATACTGGTATCGGAATCCCACGTCGATGCTTCCGACGAGTGGGAATGTTCTATGTCTTCTGCGTCTGAACTCTCTGGAGTTGATGGCGGCGTGACATAGCCTAACCCCCGTCGAGTCCGATTATAGTAATCCTGTGGCTTTCCATTGGGCATCGAAAGCCGGACAGGGAGATGCCGACCCTTGCCATAGTTTAGGCCTTTATTGCTTTTCAGGTCGTAGCCCATCTTTTGGATGATGTGCTTAGCCGTATCTGTGTACTGATAGACTTGTACTCTGCCGGTATCAGGTTCGGGCTCGATTGACGGGAGGTTCCGACGACGCTCGATTTTGCCCGAGATGATGGTGCCTTCGTCTCGGCTTCGTGGAGGGACTATGAAGACTCCTTGAGACGGGACTATTTGATTGTGGTAGACGGTCGTTACTTGTGTTTGCAACGACCGTAGAGCGTTGTCTAATGTATACATGGCATTCCAGTGTGGAAGACAAGAATAATTGAAAGACACTCTATTATTGATAAAGTACGAGATTTTATCCCGTGGGATTACATTGTCGAAGGAGGGTGCGTCTACATCAGCAGAGATATATTCGCCAAGCTCCTCATCTGTAAGCACTGGGGCCGGATCAGGAGAGTCCTCCACCGCTCTGACTTTGGGGTCTGAGAGGGTTATGTGAGCCCTCTCCGGCATCTTGGATGACTGCGGCGGCTTGCCTTTAAGACGCACCTTGAGGGGTGCCTCGGTTGCGCCTCCGATGAGTGGCGCCTTCCCTTGTAATTTTACCACCAGGGGAGCCGCTGTTTGTGGTGGCTTTCCCTTGAGGCGTATCTTCAGGAGAGCTTCGCGAGCCGGCACTTTTCCTGATAGCTTGATGCTCATTGGAGGCGCCTTCTGGGGTGGTTTCCCCTTCAGACGGATTTTCAAGGGGGCGTCAGGAGTCGTCTCAGGCTCCATGTCCGGCTCTGTTGCCGTCTCTGCCTCATCATCAGCGTCATTGGCTTCCTCCTCATCAATAGGCTTGTACAAGTCGGAATCGGTGAAGTAGGCCTCAATCCCTTTGAAGGGATCAATATCTGCAAACTCCGTCCGGATGACGCCGTTGGTGGATACATATTTCATGCATTGGTGGAGCGTGGAGGGCACCACCATGTACTCATGTAACCATGGTCGTCCGAGTAAGATGTTGTAGTTGACCTCGGCATCCACCACATAACAAGTCACCTCAGTTTTGAGGCTGCCGATGTGATACTTCAGCCGGATCTTGCCCAGTGGCTCGCTCTTGCTAGCGTTGAAGCCACTGATGGTCGTATTGGAGGGCGTCAGCCGGTACATTAGGATCCCCAGCTTTGATAGCAGCGCCTTTGGAATGATGCTTAGGGAAGATCCCGGATCGATCTGAATCCTGCTCACCTTTACCGAACCGATATACCCTGTGTAATACAACGGTCGGTTATGTCGGTGATGCTTGAGCAGCATGTCTTGTTGGGTGAAGGTTATGTTTGGGATAACTTCATCCGCACAATGACAGTGTACACAAGTAGTTGGGAGGTCTTCAGGCTGCTTGACCTGACTGAGAAAGGATTCGGCATCCTTCAGAGCTTCGCAGAGAGCTTCTCGGGAGTCCTTGGAGAGACGCAGGAGCTCGAACAAAGACAAGCGTGCAGGAGTACTGGCCAGTTGTGCCAGAATGTCAAAATTGTGGGGCTTGGCTAGCCCCGAGGCATTTTCTTTTCGCAGAGGTCTGTCGAAACGGGCCTCCACTTGCTTTTGTTTATTGGCTGCTGAGGGCTTGGATGGACCCTCCTCAGGGATGGTGCCAGGAGGCACCACTTCGGCGGCAGCTTCACCGGGCTGGGAGTTCTGTTGTGCACGCGTCTGCACAAGAAGCGCCTCTTCCGTTGAAGAAGAGACCGTACGGCAAGACTTGATCTTCCTGCCTTTTGCTTTGGAGGTAGGGCGTACCTCCGGTTGAGTTACCTCGGAGACGAGGTCGGGGTGAACCCAGAGGACCTCTCCTCGAGATGTGGTGAGTGGGACAAGTCCACTCACATTGTCACGGGTAGGTGGCAAGTTCACCACCTCCATTGTCGCCTTAGGGATGGAAACGACGCCATCTTGTGTGGTAGTTGGCGGCAAGGTGCCGAACTGAAGTGACACCACATTAGCTGACACCGTCTTCTCTTCGTAGTCGACGGAGATTACATCCGCATTGATCATGCGATGGATGTAATTTTTGAGGACGTAGCAGTCCTTAGTCGGGTGTCCGACAAACCGATGGTAGTGACAGTACCTCGGGTTGTCCACCTTCCCGACTTCATCGGGCCGCTTTGGGTCCGGAAGCTTGATCTTGTCACCCTGCTTCAGTATCTCAAAGAGTTGCAGGGTGTCGTCATCATTGAATGAATAAACCTCCTTGGGTCTCGGTGCCAGTGGAGGCTTTTGAGTAGGCACAGATGCGCCCTTCGAGGCATTAACAGTCAATGCCTGTTTCTCCTTTGTTTCTTGTCCGGAGTTGTTGGTTGCGGACTTTTTCTCCTTATCGTCAAAGGCAGGGAAGCTAACACCCAGAAGACGTGCATTGGCCGCCTTCTTCTCTGCAGCTTCAGCTTCAATGATTAGGGAGCTCCAGTCGGGAGGGGGAGTAGAGTTAAGCCAGAGCTTTACTGCAGGCAGCATGTTCATACTGCAAGCGGAGAGAAGCACATGTTCTGGCATGCCTGGAGGTAGCCTGAAGCAGGCCTGACGGAAGCGTTCGATGAATACCCGAACCGTTTCCTTGTCCTTCTGGCGTATCTTAATGAGAGACGCCATCGTCATGTCCTTTCCACCGTCGTAGAAGCGGTCGAGGAAGAGGCGTGTCAGGTCGTCGAAGGACGATATGGAATTATCGGGGAGGCTGCAGTACCAGTCATACGCCACCCCTTTCAGGGCCCCAACAAAGATGCTGGTGAGGAGCGCGTCCTCCTTCGGAAGATGCCCTGTCTGCGACTGGAAGTACGTCAGGTACCGTCGTGGAGAGTCCTTCCCGTCATACGACGTGAGTGTTTGTTCGTTTATACTTTGGAGGATAAACCACCTTGTTCCACTCAAGGGGATAAGGCTGGGGAATGCCCATCTTCTGGCGCTCCTCCTGCCTGTTCTTGGACTCAAAGCGCTCCCGCAGATCTTTGATCATTTCGACCACATCCTCCGTGGAGCTAGGAGCCGGGGAAGGAGGTACCGCCTGGAGTAGAGCGTTTGAGGGTTCCGACGTCCGGGGTGCTTCTGTGTCTGAGGGTGTCCGTTGGAGGGGCACACTCGACTCTCCATTGGCTCCTGGGTCGGGACCATTCGAAGGTGTCCTGATCAAGGCCGACCGCATCTCAAACACTTCTTGAGTCAGTGCTTGCATTGAGGCAGAGAGGGTTTTGAGTCCTCCCTCTAGCGAGTCTATGCGCTGGACAATGTCCTGTGGCGGCGCATCAGTCTCAAGATCACCCCCGGTCATGTATACTGTCATGACACGGCCGGATGTGGATGGATTAGTTGAGGCTTCGCTCTCAGCCTCGCTCTCATGTGGGGGAGTCACTTCTCCTGGTGTTTGGCCACCCCCAGCCACATTCAGGAATTCGTCTTCGACAGGCGCATCTGCAAGGGCCTGACTGCCCTCAGCTCTGTCTTGAAGGGCCTCTTCGTTTCCAGCACTACCCCCGGTGGTGTCCTGGAGGACATTGTCATTTTGAGGGGCTTCAGGGAGGCCATCGTAGCCTTGATGAAGATCCGCCGCAGCTGTGCTTTGGACATCTTCGTCTTCGGAAGGAGGCTCGACAAGGGTCTAGCTACCCCCAGCTTCCTCCAAGAACTTCTTCCTCGACCGAGTGCTTTCGAACACTCCAGAGGTCGAGACAGCTGCCTTGGTTTTCCTCGGCTGGCTTTTGGATGAAGACGAGGAATTGGCAGTCGTCTTTCGGACAGATGAGGAATTGGAGATCACGTTGCATGAAGCAACCTTTAGTTCCTCTTCTGCTGACACCTTCGTCCCAAGGCGATGTCGGAGGGGTGTCGATGATTGTAGCCGTTGGAAGACCGACTGCTTTGGTGGTACTGTCGTCTTGCAACAGCAGTTGATGGTGACCACCGCACAAGTGTGCCCCGTGAGAGGCGCATCGTGCTTGTTGGTCAACTCTCCTGACCGGCGCTTATGAGTGATCACGTTGCGCAAGTCGTTGGAGGAGAGTGCTACCCTCACACCCCTCTCAGGCGCATGGCAGGGCCAAGCGCCGGGGTGGTCGGGTGAGTGCTGCGCCCCCTGATCTAATACCAAGCAAGCATCACGATCAGTAGTGGAGGAACCACAGCATTTGAAGTGACTTGAACGGACCTCGAACGCACAACCAGAGGAGGCGCGGGAGTTCAAGACCACTGAGTTTGCCTCTCTCGGCTTGGTTGTGCACGCAGTGAATGCGCCCAAGCGAGATGAGGACTTTGAAGGTCGACTCGTTGTCGGTGCAGAAGTACTTGAGTCAACCTTGTACAGCTTGCCATCGGCAGCGCACGTGATTGTAAGCGCGTGCCTCTGGCCGGCTGCTGGCATAGCACGTTTGTGGCGCATGGCCCGTGCCGCCTTGGATTTCTTCGTACCAGCCCGCTGGGGCGCATAGTACTCAGCATCCAAATTCTCCTCGCCATTACAGCGAGTGAGTCGGTCAAAGACAGAGGCTCTTTGCGGCGCACCAGAAGTGATGCGCGGGGCATTGGCTGTGCCCCTGCTCCGTCGACATATCTTCCTCGCCTGAGAGGAAGATGGCTGGGGAACGTGGTCAGCCGCACGCTTCCCCGAGAGATGCGCTGCATCAGCGGGCGCACCTTGACTGCTGAGGACGTCAGCAGAAAGGGAAGGCTGGACGGGCGCATCCCCTTCAACGGTGGTGCCCGAGGCGTCGACTTTGCGCACCCAGACTGCGCGGGTCTTCTTCGGCTTCGTTAGCCGCTTCGAAGGACTCGTACATCCTTCAGAAATGAACTCCTCGTACGCCTGTTGATTGAGGCACACTACCAGCGTCTTGTGGGAGGAGCCCACCTTCACGTCGTCGGCCTGTGACACGACTTTCTCGGTAGAGGAGAAAGAAGTCTCCAGCAGAGTCGTCAGCTTGTTTGCCATTAAAATTGTTTTGATTGAAATCTTAATACAAACAGAACAGTGATACAATATAGGACTTAGATGTAGTCCTAGGAGTACACTTTTGTTTAAGCTGGGTCCTTAGTGCCAATGGAGCGAGTGGTAATGCGTTGACTCCGTTGACCGGCTGACGGCGGTTATCGATTCTCTGAAGGTGTTGATTGCTCTGGGTGCTAGAGCTTGCTGAGAGGAGGAAGACGTTGAGTGTCTAGGACTGCCTCTCTGGTGATGTGAGTCTTGTGTTCTGAGTCTCTGTGTGTGTGTGTGAAGGGGATGATCCTTCTATTTATAGTTTTGCAGGCTGGCTGCTCATGCGCGCATGTAGGATGCGCCGGTGTGGGGACGCCACGTGGAGGTTGCTGATGGAGGCGCATGGATGCTGCGCCCTGATCGAGAGGGAGAACTCTTCATACTGCTGTTGTGAGCCGGCACGTAGCAGAGAGAAGATCTTTCCGTTGCTGAAATCTCGGATGAGTTGAGTCAAAGGACACGTGTCGTCGACTCATGGTTCGAAGATCTCGGATTTGGTGGAGAGGAGTGATCTGGTGAGCTGCGCCTTGGATTGGGCGCAGGAGGAGGCTGCGGCTCATAACCTTTAGGAGTTACAAACCATTTAGGGCGCATGGCTTTTGAGACGCATGCAGACGACTTTCCTTCTGTCTTTCGGGATCAGAGAGCAGTCTGAGGCGCATGGCTTTTGAGGCACATGCTGATTTGGACGCATGGCCGTAGAGGCGCATGCGGATGGTGGAGTGGCCACGTGGCAGTAGCCGTCGAAATAAAGTCATGATGATGCTGACGTTGCCGACGCTTCGTTTTCTGAATAAAGCTGTCAACTGTTCAGACTTTGGGAGGCGTACTGCCAATTCTGTCAGTTCAGCATTTAATGTTGGTGACGTTCGATGGACAGCTGAGTGGGCGCGTCGGTTGGCGTTCCACTCGGTATGGAGATATGTGAGGGCGTACCCTCTATGATGCGCCGAGTACTGTAGGGCGCGTCTGTATGATGCGCCTGATGCCGAAGGGCGCGTCCGTGTGATGCGCTGTTTGGCTGGCGCATCGGACATGTCTTTTAATGATGCGGCTGTCTCGCTCTTCGAGTGCCATAAATAGCCGTTTGGCTGAATTCGAGGCGTCCGGTTCATCCATTTAATGTAAATTTATTGCACGGAATTCGGAGGGCCATCCACTTGGCACGTGGGTTTGATCTGCCCGGCCTATAAATAGTGGCATAGAGAGAAGATTTGCTTCTCATTCCCTCACGTTCTTCCAACATGAACTTGAACATGCGGGTGCATTCTGTTGACGAAGTGCTCCCGAGGGTGAAGATGAGACGCTGTGTTATCTTCGATGCACTTGAAGGTGACTGTTACATCCAAAAGACGGAGTCGAGGGCTTCTGAGGCAGGCGGAAGGTGCCTGTTGCATCCAAAGATAGGGATGCTCGAGCCTCGTCTATCGGAAGAGCCGTAGATCGGAATGGCGGTGCAAGGCTCTCTCTTCCTTCAAAGTGGGTGTCGCCCACTTTGATTGTGTTGAAAGCTGCTCCTTTAGCCGCGGTTTCGATCACGGTCTTCCTTCGTCTTTGGAGGCTCTTTCGAAGCCTCCCCTGGCCACAGCATTTGCGGTGCTCTTCTCTTCCTTGGTTCCAGCCAGAGGGTTAAATGCTTTGTGTATCGAAGCATTTATCGAGCGAGCCTAGTTGGAAGAGCGGCACATAACTGGGCTCTGCTCGGCCAGGTGAGCCTGGCCGGAAGAATTTGGCTGAAGGGATGCACATAGCTGGGCCGAATGCACATAACTGAGCTGCTGGTAGAGATGGCGGGATGCGCCTGGATGGAGGCGCATAGTATCTGCTGCGCCTCACTGGTGGCGCATGGTGAAGCTGCGCCTATCTGAAGGCGCATGGTGGCCGCTGCGCTTATCTGAAGGCGCACGGTGGCCGCTGGCTGTAGGCTTAGGATCTTTCCATTTCTCCTTTGTACAACCTTTTCTAGACATGTAATAGACTTTTATATATAAATAAAAAGTCTTTCTTCAAATGTCTATACTTATTGACTTTGCTGTGAAGTTCTTCGTCTGAGTTCTAGCGCATGTAGTGTCTGGCGCATGGGCTTTCTGGTTGTGAAATTCCATGCTTCTACACTGCTGTGCTCCTTTTCCTGCTGGGTATGATCAGATGCCCACGAATATGGTGGATTCGAAACTGCAGCCTCTAACTCGTGTCGCTTTTGAATGGTTAAAGACAATTCGACCATCTCATTTGGTCTACCGATTCGAAGAAGAGTGCTACTTAGAACCATACCTCCCAAGCCGTTTTGCTAGACAGTTTGGGTATGATCAGTTCCACGTAGGAAACGCAATTACCTGCCTCCAAGGCAAGGGTTATCTGATAGACGGAGCTAGGGCTTGGGCTTATTACAATGCCCGTGATACAAAAGCCACTTTCTCCATGCCAGCAAGAACTACTCCTCAGGGTCCTCGAATGCTTTTTACATACTCCATATTTTACACGTCAGCGAATACTTTTGCCGAGAATTTCTATCTCGCAGATAGTTTCGCCACTGCAACAAGATTGAGAAGAGGGAGAATTGCCCCATCAATCCCTATAAATGAGGAGGCGCAGGAACCGGCAGATGCACCTCTGGAGACTACAAGGGATATTATATTCCTCCAAGAAGTGAATGCACCACTTCGTATTTCACTGAAGGTGGGTAAATCTCCCGCGAAGAAGAGAAGAAGAGAGGAGCCTCCTACTCCTGTGGCGAAGAAGAAATTGATTCTTGATGTTTCTTCTGAAAAGGTGACTACCAGATCTCAATCCCGACAATTGGCCGAGACTCATCAAGAAATTGCCAGTACACCAACTTCCATGCAAAAGCGAACAGAACCAGAAAATGTAGAGAGTCCTGTTAGGCCTCTACACAGAAAGAAAAGAGTAGTTACCAGAAGAGTCTTGGAAGAGTCTTCTTCTATACAACTCCTGACTTCAGTAGATGCTGCTGCAGGACTTTTAATGGCATCTCCCACACCTGCTTCTGAATCAGGAAGCAAAACTCTCGAGGAGAATGAACATAGGGGAGATTTTGCCCCAAGAATTGAAGAGCCTAGAGAACATATTTTAGAGGAAGAACAAGGTGTTGTACAACCTCATTCTCCTATTGCAGATATTTCTCAACCTCCTCCTACTCCCAGGACTCTTCGTGAGGAAGAAGACCGTGAAATGATTGCAGCTCTGGAGGACTGCAGTTATAGCTTGCAGGAAGATCAGGCTGCGACTAGCAGTGAAAATGCAGCAGTAGAAGAAGAAGTCGAGGACGGTTCTTCATCCGAAAATGTTGATGAGTATTTACAAGATCCTGAAAAACAAACTGAAGAACATAGATCTCTTGATACTGCCGATGATATTTCAAATCCTAAAAAGGATATTGAAGTGGAGGCACCTGCAGAAAAGGCTGTCGATGTTGAGATAGAAACATCTCCTGAAGAAGTAGCCGACGAAGGTGTGCTAAAAGAAAATCCCGCCACCGACCCTCAAGGTATAAAACGAGATTTAACAATCTTTTCTTATTTTACAATGAACCGATAACTAATATCTCCATTTGCAGATCTTGGGACTTTGCCAATACCTCCAACGGACCTGATTATGGTGCCTATACCAACGGTGGTTATTAGCAGTAGTCATCATTTATCTTGTGGTTCTGAGGCGGGCAGCAGTCAGGCTGTTGCAGCGGAGGCTACTTCTGTTCAACAGTATTCCATTCCAGTAAGGAATAAACTCGTTGTTAAACCAAACCAAGGTAACATTGCTCTTAATTTGATCTTTTTATTCATCAATAATCAATTAGTAAAATAATAATTTTACTTTTGCAGAAGATCAAACAGGAGGAGCAACCAGCTCTACTCTGGCTCCCTTATTTAAAGAGCCTATTGTCCAACCTCAAAGAATCGAGCAACCTGTTACCCCGTCTTTATTGGGAGTAGCAGCGACTCCTGAAACTTTAGCCATCAATCAGCAGGTTATCCAGTCATTTACTAAATGCTTCTTTGAATCACTGAGATCCCTTGTCCAAAAAATGATAGAGAAAGAAGCAGCTGACTTCATCATGGTTAGGAAGCCCACTTCTTTCTTGATAAGAGCCATAAGAGACCAAGGAGACGAAGCTCAGGCCACTCTCCTTGAACATATACTGGATGAACTAGAAGTCTCCATCAAGAAGTATAAAGAACTCAAGAAGAAAGATGTAGACTCTTTAGTACAAGCTGAATTTGAGCGGCTGGCTCAAGCTGCTGATATGGAAAGGTTAACTCTTCAAAATCTGTTAGAAGCTCATTCAGCAAAATCAGCTGAATATAATTCTAAAATAGAATCAATTACTCTAGTGGCTGAAAGCAAAGGACGGCGACTTGCTGAGCTGAAGGCTAAAATTACTCGTCTTCAACAAGAGTTTGAAGAAGAAACTGTTAATCACCAACTGGTGATTGAACAATTTAATGCATTGATTGAGGAAAGGAATGAGTATGAGACAACTCATGGTGAAGAGATCACCCGCAGGACAGTAGATATGCCCATTTTTGATGAAGACAGCGGGATGGAGGAGGCAAGAAAGATAGTAGCGTCAACACACGAAGAAGAGCTGCAGACATTGAAGCAGCAAATTGACAATCTGATTGTCCCTCCTTCTTGATTTTGTATTTGGGTTTTGTTGCTGTAGCTGCATTTTTGTAATGTCTCATTTTTTGATATAAAGGACATTTTGTTGTGGCTCCATTATTTATTGCATATCTTATTCAGATATAAATAATAGATAGATATTTATTGACAACTTAATCGAAAACGACAAGTTACTGATGTAGAAGATGAACGATGATGAATCGTCAATGTATATGAAAATGAGTGAACGGGAATACCGTCAAGTAACGATGAAAGAACGGGTAAATCGTCAAATGATGTTGAAATGAACGAATTAACCGTCAAATGATAATAAATGAACGGGTTAACCGTCACAATAGATGAACGGATGAACCGTCAGATATTAACGAACGGACGAACCGTCGGATGAGTGTAAATAAATGAACGGATGAACCGTCAGGTGTTTAATGAACGGACGAACCGTCGGATGAATGTGATAAATGAACGGATGAACCGTCAGGTATTAATGAACGGATGAACCGTCGGATGAATGTGATGCTTCATTAATTGAAGAACTTCTGTCTATAAATATAGCAGAAATCTGATAGGAACGAACACTTCTACTCTTCAACATAAAAATGTTTTCCGGAGAAGCATCTAAGAAGGTTGAGAC
The DNA here is from genome assembly GCA_029216955.1 of Iris pallida. Classification (NCBI taxonomy): domain Eukaryota; kingdom Viridiplantae; phylum Streptophyta; class Magnoliopsida; order Asparagales; family Iridaceae; genus Iris; species Iris pallida. The sequence goes on along the minus strand of JANAVB010040417.1, from coordinate 9,380,680 downwards.
TGTCTCGAAGGTTCAGAAGGGTATTGAAGAACGCCCTGCCGATCCAATTCAGCCGAAGGAGGCAGAAGCAGGCGAAGGTTCGTTTGCACCCCAACCACCGCGGGACATTTTGGACTTCCTGCTCGAACCAGGAAAGACTAAAGAAGAAGAAGCAATGAGGATGGCCGCCTGCAAGTTTCTTGTAGGATCCAGCAAGGAGGTTCTCGGCTCTTTTGCTGACCGCATTTTTGAGAAGGATGGCAGTGGCCCTCGTCCCAATGTAGAAAAAGATGATAGTGACCTTTAATATGTACTATCATATAATAAAATTTAAATTTTATTCATGAACTTGATTCTGTCTAATAATTTACAAATATTTACATTTATACATAATACTTCTTTAAGAATTTGCCATTGATAGGCATCATAGCAACTCGACCATCAAGTTCTGAAAGTTGATAAGCTCCGTTTGAGAAGACTTTGCTCACAACATAGGGACCTTCCCATTTCGCATCGAATTTCCCTTTGCTCATATGAGTCATAGTCATAGGACGTCTGACCGTTAGAACAAGTTCTCCTTGCTGAAAGGCTCTGACCTTCACTTTACGATTAAATGTCTTTGAGATGCGGGCTTGGTATAACTCAATATGCTGTTGAGCCATTAACCGCTTTTCATCCAATGCTTCCAACTCTTGAAGTCGAAGAAGGTCATTATTTTCTGTGGTAAGCTCATTGGCAATAGCAATCCTTAAAGAAGGAATTTGTAACTCCAAAGGAAGGACAGCTTCACAGCCATACACCAAAGAGAAAGGTGTAAAGCCTGTGGGATTGCGGACTGTAGTTCGATAGGCCCAAAGACATTCGCCAAGTTTCTCGCTCCAATTCCGTTTGTTAGTGGATACAAACTTCTTAAGGAGCTTAATAATGGTTTTGTTAAAGGCTTCAGCTAAACCATTAGCGGCAGGATTGTACGCCGTCGAAGCAACATTGTTAATCCGATGATCATCGCAAAATCTAGTGAACTTCTGACTAATGAATTGAGGTCCATTGTCATGAATGATTCTGCGAGGTACACCGAATCTATAGATGACATGGTGTTTAACGAAATTGATGACACTGCTAGTCTTGACTTCAGCCAAAGGTATAGCTTCGGCCCACTTGGAGAAGTAATCGGTTATCGCCAATATGAACCGATGTCCTCTAGAAGAAGGAGGATTAATAGGACCTATGATGTCCATACCCCAAGCTTCAAAAGGCCATGAAGCAGCAGTCGGGTGTAAGAATTCCGAGGGTTGATGAATGAAGTCTGCATGGATTTGACAAGCACGACATTTCCTTGCATATTCAATGGCATCTGATACCATAGAGGGCCAATAATAACCCATACGTCTAATGCGATCCTGTAATTTAGGACCAGGTTGATGTGCTCCACAGACGCCATCATGAGCTTCACGCAACACTTGTTTGGCTTCATCACCAGCTAAACAGCGTAGAAGAAGACCATCATAAGTTCGCCGATAGAGTGCTTTGGTGGTTTGATTGTAATAAAATCGTAGAGATCGACGTCGAACGCTTGTAGCCTCCTTAGGATCTTCAGGGAGTATGTCATGTAATACGAAATCGATAAAAGGAGTTCTCCAATCGTCATCAATAACTTCGACTTCAGCAAGATTGCTAAATTTAATATTATGATTGTTCTCAATACAGAACAGTTCTCGGTTAGAAATAACCACCACCTGATGCCTTTTGACAGGGATGGCTAAGACAGCTGCAAGATTGGCCAAAGCATCGGCTTCAGTATTGCAAGCTCGTCGAACATAGTCAATGAAGAAGGCTTTGAATGATGTAGCTATATTGATTGCCGCTTCATGATAAGGCACCAGGTCTTGATGACGGACTTCATAGGTTCCTCTAACCTGGTTCACAACCAGTTTAGAATCACCATAGACTTCCAGATATTCAACATTCAGTTGTTTAGCTAGCTGAAGGCCAACAAGTAAGGCATTGTACTCTGCCACATTGTTGGAGCAAGGTTCATCTAAAGAGTAGGCTCTTTGGATAGTTAATCCGTCTGGAGAAACGAGAACAACTCCAATACCTGCCACTATAGCACCATTTGGTCCAATTTTTGATGCACCATCAAAGAATAAACGCCAGGTTGGAAACTCTTCGGAGATCATGTTGACTTCTAACGTCTCGTCAGGAATTTCGTCATAGAGTTTAGATGTTTCAGGCACAGGATGAGCTGCTAAGAAGTCCGCCAGCGCTTGACCTTTGACAGACTTTTGTGGAACATATACCATGTCATATTGAGCTAGCAGGATTGCCCATGTAGCCAACCGAGAATTAAGTGTACTTGGTTTCTTCATGAGTACCCGGAGAGGGTTAACTCGAGATATAACATGAATAGTTTGACCAATGATATAATGCCTCGTCTTTTACACAGCAAACATGAGAGCCAAGCATTCTTTCTCGACAGGACTATAACGGTGTTCAGCACCAATCATAGTTCGGCTAAGATAGTAGATAGCTTGTTCATGGCCTTCTTTGTTCTTTTGGGCAAGTAAGGCACCCAATGAATGGTCCATAGCACGGACATACATCAAGAATGGAATGTCAGAGATAGGTGGCACCAAAACTGGTGGATTCATAAGATATTGTTTGATATCGTCGAATGCTCGTTGACATTCTTCAGTCCAAACAAAAGATACACCCTTCTTCATTAGTTAAGTGAATGGTCTGCAGCGTCCAGACAAGTTCGAAATGAATCGCCTGATGTACGCAAGTCGGCCTTGGAATCCTCGTAGCTCTTTTAGGTTGCGTGGAGGACGCATCTCTTGGATGGCTTTGATCTTCTCGGGATCCACGTGTATACTCTTAGAGGTAATGACGAAGCCGAGAAATTTGCCACTAGAGACACCCAAGAATGACTTGGTGGAATTCATCTTGAGCTGATGTTGACGCATGAGATTAAATATTGTTCTCAAATCTTGGATGTGATCTTCTTTTAGACGACTTTTAACAGCAATATCGTCCACGTAGCATTCGACTGTTTTACGAAGATGTTCTCTGAAAATGGTACTCATAGCCCGTTGGTAGGTTGCACCCGCATTCTTGAGACCAAATGGCATCACTGTATAACAATAAACTCCTCGAGGAGTGCGGAAAGATGTATGCTTTTCATCTTCAGGATGCATTTTGATCTGATTATACCCGGAAAATCCATCCATAAAAGATATCCTTTCGAACCCACAAGTATTGTCAATCATGACGTCTGTGATAGGAAGAGGAAATTCATCTTTTGGACATGCTTCATTGAGATCTCGGAAGTCGATGCAGACTCGAACTTTTCTAGTTTTCTTCAGAACTGGGACGACATTGACTACCCAATCAGGATGCTGCTCTTCTCGAATAAAGCTACAAGCGATGAGCTTCTTGACTTCATCATCAATTGCGTCCATCATTTCAGGCTTAAATCGCATTTGTTGCTGTTTGACTGGTTTAGCATTAGGAAGAATGTTCAGTTTGTGAGTAGCAATCTTAGGATCTAAACCTGGCATGTCTTCATAACTCCAGGCAAAGACGTCGATGTATTCTTTAATAAGAAGAATCAACTCTTGTTTGTCTGCTTCTGGAAGATTTTTGCTAATAAAGATTGGCCGAGGTAAATCTCTTTCTCCTACATCAATTTGAAGTAATTGATCTTCAGTAGGAGGTTCACGTTGTTCAAATCGAAGTACCCATTGGTTATCCATATGTTGAGCCCAAGGATCTGTTTCCGGACTTTCTTCAACATCTTCATCACAGCCTTCTGGTAGTTCAACAGAGACCATGTTAGAAGATACAATTATACGATGGACTTCACCGATGCTGGTATCGGAATCCCATGATCTGGAATCAGAAGAGTTAGAACGTTCTTCACTATCTGACTCAGAAGCTGCTGGGGATAACAGTGGAGGAAAAGTATATCCGAGACCTTTCTTGGTCCTGTCATAATACATTTGTGATTTTCCGTTTGGAACTGTTGTACGAATGGAAGTTCGTCTACCTTTACCATAGTTAAGGCCGCTCTTGAAGTCGTAACCCATCTTTCGGAGGATGTCTTTTGATTGTTGACTATAACGATGGAACTGGAGACGTCCCGTATCGTTAACTTTGCTATCATCCGTATAGTTAATCTTTGTTTCTGGTCTTTTATATAAAAATGCTGAACTTTCACCTTTCTTTAAAGAAGGATGAATATGGTAAGAATCATCTGGATCTTCAAGCGAGACTTCTGTCTGAAGAGATTGTACGACTCCCAGTGTAATTGATTGGAAGCTATCTAACATATCCAAATAACTTTTAGTATAATAAATAACATCAATATACTGGAAAGTAGGTGCTTTTTCATTAATTTGTACATCAGTATTTACAACAGGACCTTTAACCTTAGCAGATTTGGTCAAATTGATTACAAGAGGGGGAGAAGAAGAACGTGGAGGAGGCTTGTTACGACGGAGGTCGATAACAAGTGGCTCAGAAGAGGTGAGCTCCCTTTTTTCCTTGTTGCAATTTAGATCAACAACAAGTGGCTCAGAAGGAATGAGCTGCTTTTTGTCTTTGTTACGACGTAAGTCGATAACAAGTGGCTCAGAAGAGGTGAGCTCCCTTTAATTTTTATCATCATCAACTGATTTATTTTGAACTGGTAAGTGAATAACCAGTGGCTTGGAAGATTGAGGATGAGAAACTCGCCCCTTAACAGGTATGATAAGAGTGTCTTGAGGTACTACTTTTTGATCTTCTTCAGTATCCATAGCCAATACTACCTTCATAAATTCATCCTTGTACATACGAGCATCGTTGCAATAAGCTTCAACACCCTTGAAAGGATAAAGATCCGCAACTTCCTTATGAACTTGTCCTTTGTCATCAACGTATTTAAAGCATTGATGAAGAGTTGATGGAACGACATTATGTTTATGGAGGAATGGCCTTCCCAGGAGAGCATTATAAGAACAACCATGATTGTCAATGATATAAAAGGTCACCTTTGTGCGAAGATTGCCTATTTGGAGTTTTAGACGGATCTTGCCCAAAGGTTCACTCTTTCCTTGATTAAATCCCAGAATAGTAGTGATCGTGGTTGAAAGACTATGCACTGGTATCTTCAATGCATCTAGCATTGTCTTTGGCATAATACTAAGTGCAGACCCTGGATCTATCAGGATACGATCAACCTTCATTGAATCTACATATCCTGTATAATAAAGAGGACGATCATGTCTATTATCTTCCATTAGCATATCATCCTGAGTGAAGGTAATATTTGGGATCAGTTCCAAGACACTATGACTGTGATGACAAGAGACTGATTCTGATTCTGGCTTCTTGAGAAGAGTTAAACAAGTTTCAGCCTGCATCAGAGCTTCACTTAGAGTTTCTCGTGTCTCTTTGAAAAGACGCAAGAGTTCAAAGATTGACAGCCTGGCTGGTGTATTGGCTAATTGAGCCAATATATCAAAGTTGTAAGGCTTCTCAAGCCCAGTAGGAGATGACTTCTTTAGAGGTTTGTCAAATCGAACTTGTTGCTTGCCTTTGTCAGCCGTTGTTGGCTTAGGAGGAATTGATACTACAACTGGTGAAGATGTAGAAGGGACCTCTTCAGCAGATGCGGGTTGTGCCGGAGTAGGTTCGGAAGAAGAAGCATGATCCCTTTGACCTTCAGAATGATCTTTCAAATAAGCTTTTCCTGATCTGGTGCCTAACAGAATCTCTTCGTCAACAATGGGATCAAAAGATACCATGTTGCAGATTTTGGTTTTGCCTTTAGAACGAGTTTTCTTCCTGGAAGATATCTCAAATTCTGGAGCAAGATCATGATGGATCCACATAATTTCACCATTTTCAAGAGACAAGGGAATAAGACCTTCATTGGATGGAAGCGGGAGATTCTCAATCTCAAGGGTTGCTTTAGGAATCGGAATGACACCATGCTGTATTATCTGCGGAGGGAAATCTCCAAATTGGACTGAAACCATATTTGCCGTAACAGTCTTCTCATCTTGTTGCAAAGTGACTACACCTGCATTGACAAGCTCTTGAATCTTACCTTTGAGCACATAGCATGCTCGAGTAGGATGTCCAATGAATCGGTGATAGACACAATACTTGGGATGATCAGTTTTATTGACTTTATCAGGTTTCTTTGGATCAGGGAGTTAAATTTTATTGCTTTTGAGTAAACACTCAAAGATACTTGCAGTGTCATTTTCGTCAAAGGAATATTCCACCTTTGGACGAGGTTCCCTCGGTGGATGTGCAGAAGGAGTAGGAGTAGATGTAGGTGGGGCTACATTGACAGCCAAAGGTTCTTTATTTTTGTTCAAGTTAATATTCAAAGTCTCTTTCGCTTTGCGATTGTTCTGGCGATTTCCACCACCTGAATTCTGATGCTCATCGCGATCAGGGTTAGACATTTGTACCCCCAATTGTTTGAACTTGTCGGCACTTACTTCAGCAGCTTTGGCGTTGACGATGAATGAGGGCCAATCTTGGAATTGGGTTGATCCCGTCCACATACTGATAATAGGCAAAAGATTTGCCTTACAAGTATCAATAGTGACAGCAGCTGGAGTCCCTGGAGGCATTTTCAAAGCTTCACGGCGGAACCGTTCAATAAAGCTCTCAGCAGTTTCATTATATTTTTGTTTGATTTTGTTGAGAGCTGACATAGTCATATCATTAAATCCTTCATAGAACCGTTCCAGAAAGATTTGTTTAAGACCTGAAAAGGATGTGATGCAACCATCGGGCAAACTTCTGTACCAGTCGTATGCTACGCCGGCTAAACAACCGACGAACACTCTGGTAAGAAGAGCGTCATTTGGCTGAAGTTGAACAGTCCTTACCTCAAAATGATTGATGAATTGACTCGGGGAAGTACTGCCATCGAACAGAGAAATTGTAGGGATTTTATACTTTGGGGGAAACGGGATGTCCTTCCATTCAACCGGATAGGGCTGTTTAATCCCCAACCTTTGTAGATTGTCTTTCTCTTTAAATGCTTCAAATTGGGTTCGTAAGAGTTTGACAGCTTCATTGGCGTCTTCTGATGAAGAAGAAGGAGCAGGTTGAGTTGTAGTGGTAGGAGGAGGAACAGCGTTGTAAGCACTACCCCCAGCTCCTGAATGACTAGGCGTAGTTTGTACTTGCACTTGTACAGGAGGTATTTGAGGAGGCACTACCCCCAGCCCAGTATTGGCAGGTATTGAAGACGTTATGATCTCTGGACTAGTAATAGGTGCAGTTGGTGGTGTAACATGCTGTGCTACAATGATGGAATGCATACTAGCAACCATCTCAGCCATAGTTTTTAATTTGTCTTCGAGTGCAGCAATTCGTTGTTCCTGATTTGCGGAGGTTGAAGCATCTGGATCATCGATGACAACATAAGCCGTCACTTCTCTCGGCACAGTGGAAGATACTGTTTGTTCAGAACTTTCACTGTATGCATCATAATCAGAAAACGAATCATCTCCTGACTGGGAAACAGGGAGATGACTTGAAGGATTTTGAGGAAGATTTCTTTGACCGATTGTATCTCGGCTTCGGGAACGGGTATGTTGAAATACTCCTTCAGAAGATTCTTGAAGTAATTCCAAATACCGTTGGCTTGGCTTACGGAGTCTACCATGCTTAGAGCATCTTTTACCTCCAGTGTCTCGGGAAGTCATGTTAACAGAAGCATACAAAACTTCGTCTTCTTCTGACATAGGTTCAGATTTAGCAAAAGTTAAACGATCGAAGACAGATCGTTTTGTCGTTTGACAACAGCATTGGATGATGACTTTATGATTACAGTGATGATCAGATGGTTGAGATGGAGATATTGAGACATTATCCTGTTTTTGTCTTAGATGTTCTCGAAGATCTACAACAGGACGAGGAAAGTTCCGAGGGATCTGTTCTTTGATAACATTTGGAACATGATTCCGATTCTTCAAATGTTTAGTCCCTTGAGTATACAGGGAAGTACTCACTTCATTAGCATAAGTGTCGGGATTTCTGACTTTGGAGATTTGTTTCTGATGATATTTAACCTTCGGCATTGGCTGTTTGCGTTTTACCGAAGTGGGTCGATTAAGATAAGTTCTGAGGTCAGCAAATTCACCCCCAGGAGTTTCTGTTTGAGACACTAACAGTTTTTCCTGTCTGGAACGACAAATTTGGAGAGTCGGGAGGTCCTAGAATTCTGCTATCGGAGTAGGCAGAATACCTCTTTGATTAGTACAAGTACTCTTGTTATAAAGGAAAGAAGTATCCTTGTTTGCCAGAGTTCTTGAATTGATTGGAGCCGAGACACATTGAGATGGATCTTCTTCAGTAAAGACTGAAGAAGACTGAGAAAAGACTAAAGGGCCTTTTCCTTTGTTTTGAGATAAAGGATTAGCTAAAGAGCGTTTTCCTCTGTTATCTTCCAAGTCATGAGACAAGGAAGTTTGAGAAAAGACCAATGGACCTTTTCTTTTGCTTTGAAGAGGAGGAATAGTCAAAGGACTACCCTCAGTGGATTGCGTAGGGGCAATAGGGTGTTTGGGAAGAGGAGTAGAATCTCTTCTTTTATTGTGAGAAGAAGAAAATTTAGCCAAAAGGCTATTTTTCTTGGATTGCGCAGACTTGGTTTGCGCATGGGTGGAAGGTGCACTAGTCATTTGTGCATTAGAAGCTTTGGTAGGAAGTGCATCAGGAGTTCTTGTCTTAGAGTGCTTGGGATGCACCTTAGTTACAAGAGTGCTATTTTGCACAAGAAAAGCCACTGCCAATTGCGCCAGAGTCATAGAAGTCTTCTGTTTTGACAAGGCAGCATATGAAGTAGCCTGTGCAACAGTTACAACAGATTGTGCAGCCTTGACTGCAACAGATTGTGCAGCAGTTGCTGAGACAGACTGTGCAACAGTTGGCACAGCAGTTTGTGCAGCAGTCTGACTAGCAGATTGTGCAGCAATTGGTACAGCATCCTTGGTGGCAAAACTGCCAGATTGTGCAGACTTGGAGACCCAAACTGAGCGCACTTTGCTCTTAGCAGAAGTGGCTACAGTACGGGGAGTGGTTTTGGAGTTGAGCATCGCCTCGTAGGCTGTCTGGTTGACCTTAACAACCAGCGTCTTCTGCGTCTTCCCGATAGACGCTACGTCACATTGAGTTGCTACTTCCTCGTCGGAGGAGAAAGTTGTTCCCAGCAGAGTCGCCATTTTGTTTGCAAAAACAAAAGTAAAAAAACTTTATTGATACAAACTGTAATAAAGATTACAAGAATTCTGGGAAAATTACAACTATAGGAATCCAATCTTGATGACGATTGCTTTATCCCTTAGACGATGTGAACTGTGAAGACGAAGCCTTTGAAGTTGAAAACAACTCTGGAAACTGAAGGCAAAAGCCTCTGAAGTTGAAGACAAAAGTCTCGGAAGAATGCAGCAGCACTTTGGCAAGAACTCCTGAACTCTCTGATTTCTGATCTCTGATCTTGATCCCCTTGAAATGAAGACTTGAAACTCTATTTATAGAGTTCTGAAAATAACTAACTTTCAGTTATTTTGGACTGCGCAAGCTGATTTGCGCAGCAACTGGTTTACGCAGCACTGGATTGCACAAGCAGTTATTGGATCGTGGGCCAACTATCTGGGACACATGGCATCATTTGATTGAAATGCGCATGATCGTGCATAGACAGTTGCCACGTAATGAGCAATTGATGGCATGAATGCCACATGTAATTGGTCAGTTATATTGGTAGAATATGCAAAATGAACTGCACAGAAATGGTTTGCGCAAACACGGATTGCGCATGAGTGGTTTGCGCAAACACGGATTGCGCTGCCACCTGTCAGCCGCCCTCGAGCACTGTACGGCGTCAAAAATGAACAGCCTCCTCGTTATTCGTGTTGTCAGCTGTCAGGAAGATCTGATTTGATTCAGTCAATGATGACTTCTGCCACGTCAGCTTGCGCAGTTGGGAACATGCGCAAACCAGCCTGCGCAAAGTGATGTCTGTGCAATCTGTTGTCTGCGCAACTCATCAAAATGATGAATATCTTGAATTTTTGACTTTGTTGATTGATGCAACTTGATTTTTTAGGACCTACAGCGGGCATTGCAGTCGATCCAAAGAAAGTTGAGGCAGTCGCTGATTGGAGATGGCCCGCATCAGTTAGCAAAATTTAAAGCTTCCTAGGCTTGGCGGGATACTACTGACGCTTCGTGAAGGACTTCGCGAAGATTGCATCGCCGTTGACTCGCCTCACCCAGAAAGGAGTCGCGTTCGAGTGGTCAGACGACTGTGAAGCTTCCTTCCAAGAGCTCAAACAACGGCTCGTTTCGGCCCCGATACTTGCACTTCCTGAAGGGATGGAGAGATTTCAAATCTTCAGCGATGCTTCTGGCCAGGACTTGGGGTGTGTGCTCATGCAGCGGGATAAGGTGATATCTTTTGCTTCCCGGCAGTTGAAGCCGCACGAGAAGAACTACCCCACGTACGACCTAGAATTAGCGGCGATTGTGTTTACGTTGAAGCTGTGGCGTCACTATCTCTATGGCATGGCGTACAGGATTTATACGGACCACAAAAGCCTCAAGTATCTCTTCACCCAGAAAGAATTGAATTTACGGCAGAGGCGATGGCTCGAGCTGATCAAAGACTATGACTTGTCAATCGACTACACACCGGGCAAGGGAAATGTGGTAGCGGATGCGCTGAGCCGGAAGTACTTAGCTTCGTTATGCATCAACGATCGACTGCTGCGTGACTTGGAAGGAATGGGCATCGAGCTACGAGTTCGTTTCAGAGACGTAAAACTGGCGCAACTGCGGGTGGAACCGAGCCTACTGGAGAGGATCAAGTCTGCACAAAAGGACGACCCCTACCTGGAGAAGATGCAGAAGCTGATATCGACAGGGAAAGCGTCCGACTTTGCAGAGGACAAGTCGGGAGTGTTGCGCGTGAAGGGACGGCTATGCGTACCGGACGACGCAGAACTTAGAAAGGAGATAATGTCGGAGGCGCATTATGTAAAATATTCCTTGCATCCTGGCAGCACCAAGATGTATAAGGACCTCCGCATTGTCTTTTGGTGGCACGGCATGAAGAGGGACGTAGCGCTCTTTATGTCCAAATGTATGGCCTGTCAGCAAGTCAAAGCCGAGCACCAGCGACCGGGCAGGAAGATGCAGAACCTTGCCATTCCAGAATGGAAATGGGATCACATCACTATGGACTTCGTTGTTGGCTTGCCGAGGACGCCGCGGGAAAATGATGCCATCTGGGTCATCGTCGATCGACTAATCAAGTCAGCGCACTTTATTGTCATCAAAGTTACTTGGAGCGTCGATCGCCTTGCTCAGATATACCTTGATAAAGTAGTTCGGCTGTACGGGGTCCCAGTATCTATCGTCTCGGATCGGGATGGACGGTTCGTAGCACGCTTTTGGAGTAGTCTTCATTCGGCACTGGGGACCAAGTTGAAGTTCAGCTCAGCTTATCATCCTCAGACTGACGGCCAAACAGAGCGGGTGAACCAAATTCTCGAAGACATGTTATGACTCTGTGCGATCGACTTGAAGTCAAGTTGGAACGTCCATCTACCGCTGGCCGAGTTTGCATACAACAACAGCTATCAGTCCAGCACCCAAATGGCGCCGTATGAAGCTTTGTACGGCCGGAAGTGCAGATCGCCCATTTGCTGGGATGAAGTCGGGGAACGACAGATACTTGGTCCGGAGCTGGTGGAGCAGACCGTGCAGAAGGTCAAGTTAATACGAGAGAGATTGAAGATAGCACAAAACCGACAAAAGAGCTATGCCGACACGCACCGACGCCCCCTCGAGTTCTCGGAAGGCGACCATGTATTCTTGAAAGTTATGCCCATGCGGGGAGTTTCTAGGTTCGATGCGAAGGGGAAATTGAGACCAAGATTTGTTGGCCCGTTCGAAATATTGAAGCTGTCAACCCCTTGACCAAAAAATTTCCTCAAATTTTTTTATTATTTATTTTGAAACCACTTTATTTTGTCTCATATATATATGTTATGGTTATACTTTTGTTTTGCATTAAAAACCAATAGAGGACCAATTGATAATAAATCCCTTGGCAGGGACCTAAGTGTAAACCTTTCAAATTTAAACAGGATATGCCCACAGCCATCTGGTGGTTAAACCAGAATCTCTATTCATTAAATCCTCTATTTTCGAATGGAGTTCAAGTTTAAATAGAAAATTTAAATCTCAAGCCTTGAGGAGTATATCTAGTTTAAACCAAACCTTATATCTGAATTTGAATTGAATTCAAATTACTTCATCAGGATAAAACCCATAGTCCTAATTCAAATCGAGCACAGTAGATTTGAATTCCCAGCACATTGGATTAACACAAGATCAAATTCAAATCTTTTAAATACCTTTTGTTTTCCTTGAGCCCATCCAAATCACCTATATATATACATCCTATTGCGTTTTCCCCTGGCACACCCTAATAACCATCTCTCGAGCACATCTCCAGAGCAGAACAGCCAAGGGAGGACTGAGGAACCATCCCATCCTTACTGCTACAAGTATAGGTATTCCCAAGCACCCTCTTGAGCATCTAGTTATTTTATGTGTTCGACATAATGCTTAAAAGAATTTAGTTGGCACCTGGTAAAGAACTAGGAGTATGGGAAACATGGAGTTGTACCAAGGCCTGTACCAAAGTCCCCTACTGCAGGACACCATGTTCTGTTTAAACCCCAAGCTAAGAATAGGCTAGCCTCATGTGACAGACCTTAGGAGTATGGGTGTAGAGAGTAGGGTGCTGTTTTGACCTATGAGCCAATTCTCAAGTCCTAAGAATATCTTAGCATTATTCTCTCTGATAAGCCTTTCCTTGATTATCCATGGGATATTGACTTATGAACCTGATTGTACCTAGTATTGTTAATCCGTATTGATGGCCGACATATGAGCCACCATATTGATACTGACATGGTACAGTCACATGAACCTTCCTTGTAACCATTGGATGTGGTTGTATGAGATTTCCTTGTGCCAACAGGTACTGGCATAAGAAATTCTTGTATCCAACTGATACCACTCACGAATCTTCCTTATATTCAATGGATAATACTACCAGTTTGGCCAAATTGCTTGATGCCCGACACCTTAGGCTTGCAGACTTGGATTGATGTACAACTTAGCCTTGGTTTGGGACTAACAGGGATATAGGTATCCTAATGTGCTAGGGTGTACCAGTATGTAGGAACAAGTTTTGGGTTCCTGCATATACAGTAGGGGATATAGGATGCAGAGAATTGATGTCAGATGCTTAAGTATGTCCTATACTAGATACACTCTTAGGCTCACCTATCCTTAGCCCACAGCAAGTTGACACCCCAAATTGCAACCTTAGTCTGCTGTACACCAAAGTCCAATAAAAGATGCATGGCTCATGGACTTGCAGGTTCAGTTATATTCAGACTTTGAAGTGTCTTCAGTCCAACTCCTAGGAAATAGAGGGTGTTCAAGAATAGTTTTTATACCAGATAGAGATTTTGAGTGTTTCTTTAAAGTACCAGACTCCTAAGAGATACATGGGCAGCAGTGAATGTCGAGTATAATGGGTATCCATGGCTACATATCTGATAAGAATACTTGGACTTCCCAAATCAAAGAACAGATACATTAGCAGGTATTAACATTACAGGGTATGGCAGAGCAATCTGGTAGATTAAGACTAATTGTGATACAGGAAGGATAGTGGAGAGGTGAGGCCACTTGGTGACTCAAATCGTGAACTGGGTTCACAAAAGACACAATATCATTGTAACAGGTTCCTAGTATCAGCTAATGTTCAGGGGTTAAATGAAATACTTCATGGTAGTTATATAGAAGTAGACTATTACCTTGAGATCTTTTAAGTATTGTTCATGTAGACCCAATGTTAGTCTATTGATGTTAAATAGTGTTATGGCATTGCAGTTAGAAAGAGGTGAATCAAATTGGTGGTGAAGCAAGCATACAGACATTCCAATATATGTTCTGTTTCCTGTGACTTAGATTATGAAATTGTGCAATTGTGGATAGAGCCTTAGCTTAATTGTGTCAGAGACTAAGGACAGATTCTATTATATTATATGTAGTGAAGTCTGCCACAGGTCATGCATGATGGGATTGATTATTCTATACCATTTCCCCTATTTGTTTACTTATTACTAAAGCCTAGACAACCTGTACATGTGGGTAATAAATTGGAGTTCACATGTGGGTATCCTAAGTTTAGGTAATGAGAGAGGGGTCACCTAGTATCAGCAGATGCCTAATTGAAGTGTTAGTCACTTGATATGAGTGTGGAGTAAGAGAAGGTGTGGGTAGTATTCATAAGACCTATTATACATTTTGAACCTGTAGTCAAGGAGGCAGTGATGATGTATCCCTTTGTGTAAATGGCAGGACCCTGTTACATTCTCACATATATGATGATCTCTATATGGTAGGCCATGTGAGAATGGTGTTGAAATATCTTTCACATACTAGTATATTAGTGGAAGGGTCTATATTGATCTGCAAATAATATGCAGAGACTAAGGGCAGCAGTAAACCAAATGTAACCCATGGGAGTAGTAGTACACAAGAATAGGATAGCTGGATAAGTATCCTACTGTAGGTAGAGGGATGTGGATGCTGTAAGAACCTAAAGATTAATAACATAATGATAGATTGTTGTTGTTATCAAACTCATTTATTAACCCATTATACATGCTTCAAATAGGTTCATTGGACATTGATTAAGTGCTCTGAAATATACCGCAGCAGGACCACAAACAAGTATACCTTACCTCCCTCTACAGTTTTACTTACATGCAGTTCTTTCTATTTTACTGTCTTAGATCATTTATGGACATGTGCTTTTCGTGCTGTTTTCTGTGGAGTTGTTTTTATTGTTTATAGCCATGTTCATGTTTTGGCCTTGTGTTTCATATTTGGAGTTTTTCGTCAGTACCTTGCTTGAGTCGTGTCATAGAACGGGTACGTGTAGTGAACTGCCATAGCCTTGATTATCGTTTTGCACAACCAGAGAGTCCACACTCGGGACGAGGGTTGTTTGGTGCACCAGAGAGTCCACACTCGGGACGAGGGTGTTTGTCGTGTTCATTGGCACCAGAGAGTCCACACTCGGGACGAGAGTTGACCAATTACACCAGAGAGTCCACACACGGGACGAGGGTGTCTTGCCGTAAGCTAACCAGAGAGTCCACACTCGGGACGAGGGTTAGTGCTTAGTTCAAACCAGAGAGTCCACACTCGGAACGAGGGTTTGGTTCTTCCATTGATCTCGTGTATCGTTCACTCAGCAGTTCATTTATACGTAGTTGTTCTAGTGTTCGTATTCGTGTTCGTATTTGTGTTCATGTTTGTGTTCATGTTCGTAGTCATTTGTCTTGTCCTTGTTCTTTCTTGTTTATTTCCTTGCGCATGATAAAACTGTTAGATAGGCATGTATATTATGTATCTTGCTATGTCCTCTGAGGACCTGATGATCTCTTCAGGTTTAGCTGTTGCATGGAGTTAGCTAGTAGTTCTAGATGGCAGACGTGATGATACATTGCGGGATTCAGGTATTATTATTGAGTTTATTATCCGCTCGTGCTTTTCATTCCTTATCATGAGATATCATGTTCCTTGTTTCAGTTGTAGACTCTTGTTATATTCCTTAGAGTCTTATCGGACATTTATGCTAGTGGGCTGCAGACCACGACCCGTAGTGTTCATTCATGTTTCATATTCTTATTGTGGATTGAGATATAGATTGTATTGCCATGATTTGGCAATAAACCATAGCCTTGACAGCGTTTACATATTCGAGATGGGCTGGAGTCCGCTCGATACGTAGCTGGCTTGCTCACGTGCTCGCGTCCGAAAAGCGGGTGCAGGTCGTAACAAGTTTTTTTGGTGGCCCATGCAGGTCAACGTTAATCACTTTGGTTACGTTACTGTGCCGTCGTGAGCCTGCGAATAGGATTAGAGACTTAGGATCTCATCCACATGTCTTGACTCCTTGTTTGAATTCTATCCTTGATTTTATTGAATCCTTGACTTGCATCATGCTTGAAATCTCTTCAAAGCAACTAAAATGTTTTCCTTGTTACAGCTAAGATGAACTCTCAAGACAGGAACAACGCTGCACTGAACACTCCACCGGCTACAAGAGGCTTTTTTACGTACATGACTCCACCAAAACAAGGAGGTCAGCTCACTCATATGGGCAATCCAGCGCAGCCGCAGTTCTCGAGATTCCGCAGAGACGACATTCTGCCACCTCCGCAGTTTTCTTCGCAGACTCCACTACCAGTACCCGATCTGCCACCAGCATCTGTTCCACCGCCAGGGGTTCCACGTCCAGTACCAGCCATGCACCCAGCACCAACAATACATCCTGTATTTGCCATGCACCCACCGCCAGCGATGTATCCAGCCCAGACGATGTATCCAGCACATGCACTGCCTCCTCCACCAGCACTGGACAATGTCACACTCTTGGGGATCTTCCAACAACAAGCCAACATGTTTTATGACACCTTGAGGGAGGCACTTCGGATTAGAGATGCTCCGCGACAGCGACCGGGGAATCCCAAGCACTTCATGGACTTTAGGCCCATGCCGTTCCATGGGACAGAGGGGATCGTCTACGCTGATGAATGGCTGGAGAATGTGGAGAGGTATCTGAAGATGGCCTGAGTCCCAGAAGATATGAAGATCGAGTCAGTTAGTGGACAGCCCTTCGACATCGCACGGACGTGGTACCAAGGCGAACCCCGATTTTCTGCTCTAGACGTAACTTGGGAGGAGTTCAAGCGACTGTTCAAGAGGAAATTTTATCCATACGTAGCACGGGAGGCGTTGATTAGACAGTTCGAGCACCTAGAGCAGGGCAACCACACCGTCGACGAGTACACATCGGAGTTTTCTCGCCTCAGCCGATTCGCGGAGAACTTGGTCACCACCCCTGAAGACAAGGCACGACGGTTCAGAAAGGGACTATCTCACGAGATTCGCCTAGCCATCGCCACCAGTCGAGCCGCCACTTACGAGGAGATACTAGAAGTCGCCCAAGCTATAGAAAAAGAACTGAGTCACAAGCCGAAGAGGAATCGAGACACATTCGGAGGAGGCAACAACCCATCAGCACCAGCAAAACGCCCCAATATTTCCGAGAAGACCCCAGCACCGCAGCATCAACAGCAACCACGAGCAGCCCCACAACAAGTCCAAGACGCTCCCACCTGCCTGTACTGCAAGAAGAGAGGCCACATCCAAGAAAACTGCCGAAGATGGTTAGGATTGTGCTACACTTGTGGATCCAACCAGCACTTATCTCGAGACTGCCCGAAGAAGAACGCGACAGCACTGCCATTACCAGCCGCACAGGAGGGACAAGCCTATGCCGTGAACACGGTGGATACGACAACCCCGCAGGGGACAGCTGGCGAGAACTTTCAGTAGATATTGGCAGTATCATAAATAGGCCATATTAGATTTAATTTATGAATAATTGAATTCCTTTTATAGCAGCTTGTTTTAGACTATTCACTCTAGTAGATCACCAGCTCCTTAAATTTTGAGGACGAAATTTGTTTAAGGGGGGAAGAGTTGTCAACCCCTTGACCAAAAAATTTCCTCGAATTTTTATTATTATTTATTATTTATTTTGAAACCACTTTATTTTGTCTCATATATATATGTTATGGTTATACTTTTGTTTTGCATTAAAAACCAATAGAGGACCAATTGATAATAAATCCGTTGGCAGGGACCTAAGTGTAAACCTTTCAAATTTAAACAGGATATGCCCACAGCCATCTGGTGGTTAAACCAGAATCTCTATTCATCAAATCCTCTATTTTCGAATGGAGTTCAAGTTCAAATAGGAAATTTAAATCTCAAGCCTTGAGGAGTATATCTAGTTTAAACCAAACCTCATATCTGAATTTGAATTGAATTCAAATTACTTCATCAGGATAAAACAGATAGTCCTTGTCACCCCCATTTCCTGTATTTCGTATTTATACTCGTAATTTGATTTTTGGCACGTATTTTATTTTCTCGACTTGTGGATTCGGGTTCTCGTAAATGGGTTTTGGACCATGGCTTGGTTTTATTTTGTGAAGTTGGTTTGGTTTGGTTTGGTTCATCATGAGTGGAACACTTTAACCTACACTCTACCATCAACACAACACACCCACCCTCATTATATCTCCACCAACCTTTCTCTCTCCTCTTTATTCTTCATTTACTTCTCCATCTCCTTCTTCTTCCTTCCTCTACACAACTCCCCAACCCATAGGCAAGTGCACCTTGCCATCAAATAAACACCACTTTTTATTCGTCCATTAACTAGATTAGGCCATGGAGAACAACTTTAGAACTTGACATTTTGTGATTTGGAGCTTTCATTTTTCTAGATCTAGGTTTTGGCTATTTTCGGATTTACATAGTTTTGATCTATTTTGGTTGGATTTTGTGGGTTTTGATGCTTCCATGTGGAAAAGAATTCAATTTTACTCAAGTTAGACCCTTGAAAATCTAGATTTGGTTTTGATTTTACCAAGATATGAAGTTTTGAACCTTAGAGTTCTTGGAGTCTTCTTCTCGGCCTGGAGAAGAAGACAGCAGCCTGCGCTCTTTAGCGCAGGGCTGGATTGCGCATCCCCCTCGGCCAGCGCTCTTTAGCGCAGCGCCGACCGCGCAGCTTGCCCCTTGGCGAACTGCGCTCAACCCGAGTGCGCATGGATTCATGCGCAGTCTGCTCATGCGCAGTCTATCCCTGCGCACTCCACTCATGCGCAATCTGACCCTGCGCCATCCATTCCTGCGCAACCTGATCCAGCGCAATCCATCTGCTGCGCTGCTCATCCTGCGCAGTTGGTACCCTGCGCAGCTCACCCTGCGCACTTGGCACCCTGCGCAGTTGGTACCCTGCGCAGCTCACCCTGCGTACTTGGCACCCTGCGCAGTTGGTACCCTGCGCAGCTCACCCTGCGCACTTGGCACCCTGCGCAGTTGGTACCCTGCGCAGCTCACCCTGCGCACTTGGCACCCTGCGCAGTACATACCCTGCACAACCTTCTTGTCTATGATGAATTTGTTATTTCTTGATCTTGGCTCTTCTATAGTCCTATTTATATTAGTATTTTATTAGATATTTTACGTCCATTTTATATCCTTACGCCTTTTGACATGAACTTGATTTTACTTAATATGTTGGGAATGACTATTGTACATAGCATGGTATGACAAGGAACTAGCATAACACGACAGTGACCCGTAGTGGTGCACTCCTGACATGACCAACCTGACTTGATAGTGGCCCGTAGTGGCGCACTCCTGACAGTACCCTGACATGATTTATCTTGATAACTTGATAGTGGCCCGTGGCGGCGCACTCCTGACTTGACTTGACTTGTAACTTATAACTTGACTCGTATAATCAACTTGACACCGTGGGTGTTCCTGCTTGCTTGCTTGTACAATCCACTTGTCTTGTCTTGCATCATGTCTAGGACGTGACTTCCTGGGTACCACGGCCAGGGACTCGCGCTAAATTGGATTAGGCTAATGATTAGATCAAACTAGAACATGGAGAATTCCCAGTCACAGGCAATCTCGTTATCTGGGCGCTTTAATGGACTTGTAGCTTGCCGACGAGTAGAGCACATTTCCAGCACACTGTCATGTGTTGTACCCTCTAAGTCACCTAAGGGTACATTTGTCTCCCGGGCAATGTACCCACCTATAACTCTCAACCTGCGGAAGGATAACTGGATGGTCTGCAGGGCTTGGGACTGGAATTCTCACTTACATCTTGTTAGTAATTAGGTTTGTGATAACCCTAGTTAGTTAAAGTAGTAAGCCGTAGTATTTGTTTGGCCGATTGCGAATGGATGGTGTCCAGCCTTGTTTAAGCCTTGTCTAGCTCCAGTACCTGCTATCTCCTGAGCATGTTTGTTTTACTGGTCTTAACGATAAATGAGTAGAGACATTGAGCTATTCAGACGAAGGGTTACAACCCCGGTCCTTGTCTGGTTTAAGGATTGTAACCTGGCTCCCGGAATGGTTCCACGTCCCTAGTCGTTTATCGCCCTGTGTACTTTACTACTTGTACTTCTTTTATTCTTATGTTCTGATATGCTGGCTTTTGTTCTTATTTGTGGCCTCCTTTGTGGCACTTGCTCTTTCTGGGGTTTGACCCAGCTGGTTTTGTGTGGCCAGATTTTGGAGCAGCCCCCGAGGATCTACCGAGCTTCCAGCCCAATGGTGACAACTAGACGGAACCCGGGCCAAGAGTGGGTTTTCCTTTTTGTTTCACCCACTTATATGTAAATTTATTCTTTTGAGGCATTTAGCCGACGAGCACCTGTTAGCTCGATGCACATTTACTTACTGTCTGCCTACGGGCTGTAAACATGATTAACAAATCCTAGGGTTGATCATGTATGACTGAACTCTTGCTAGTCCCATCATTTTGTACGACTAGCTTCATGATCATCCAATATGTAATATTTGGGACGCCTTATATATATATATTTGATGCTCTAATATCTTGTAACTCTGTTAATTGCTTGAGATTGAGACAATAGGCTTGACCTTAAGAGACTGCTGGCTTGTAGTAAACCCTCATATGTAGACAGCCGTGACCGTATAGTTGAGATGTATTCTATTTCAATATACGTAGCTGGCTATGTCTGTCCCCGCTCTCCAGTATTCTGGTTCTGGGGCGTGACATGGTTTAAGTGGTGGCCCATGCAGGTCTTGTCAATCAAGAAATGTGAGGGTTTACCGAATAGATGTCTCAATCGATATTCGCCCTTGATCTCTGCTCGTATCTTCAAATCCCAGAGATTCTTGACCTGATCACATGCTTGTATCATTGATCTGTCCTGGTCCTTTTCTTATTGTTCCCTATGTCGTCTTCTTCAGCGGCATTACTCCCGGACCTGCCAACCAGCCAGAGGAAGCTCGACAAGCACCCCAGCGCCAGAAAGATCAAGCTCAGCACTCTGGAGTAGCCTCCCGAGTTATGCTTTCCGGAGGCTCAGTACCTCCAGTTCAGGCAGCTTCGCCCGCTCAACCAGCTAGACAGGATGAGGGACCTTTGGTAGGGCTTATCAGAGAACTGCTTGCATCCCAAGATCGTCGAGGCGACACCTTGCACCAGGAAGTTCATGATGCACTAAACCGAGGAGGTCCCCAAGGGAATCAGGCGGCCAACAGTTTCAAGCGCTTGAACCCTCCCTTCTTTGACGGCAGTGAAGATGCGATTGCCGCGGACGCTTGGCTTCAGGATACCGAGGTGGTTCTAGAAGCAGCTAGAACACCTGAGAATGAGAAGGTAGCGGTGGTACGCCTACAGTTGTTAGACTTGGCTCGCGATTGGTGGGCAGCTCAGGCCATGGGATTAGCAGCACCAGTCACTTGGGCGACATTCAGAGAGAGGTTCCAGACAAAGTACTTCGATGCGGTAGCATGGTACGACCTGCAGACCAGATTCACCAACTTAAAGCAAGGAGGCAGGACGGTCGATGGCTATGCGACCGAGTTTTCCAGGCTGAGTAGGTTCGCCCCCACCTTGGTGGCAACCGAGTTCGATAGGGCTCAGCAGTTCCAGCAAGGGCTGCACTTAGAGATATTATTGGCTGTGGAGCAGTTCGAGCACCAGACGTTCGATGCAGTGTTGAAGGCAGCAAGGAGGCATGAGTATACCTCCCGGAGAATTGTGGACAGGACCGGAGGCAGGAAGCGGTCCCACAACCAGATGCACCAATCTTCAGCTCCAGTCCCGGCAGCTAGAGGTATAACTATTGGAACTCCGAGGCGGGCGGCCTCAGTGATGTCGGTTCAGCATTCAACCCCGACGTATCCGCAGCAGCAGAAGCAGAAGCAGTCTTCCGCGGTGGGATGTTCTCATTGCGGGAAGTCGGGCCATGTAGTGGCAGAGTGTCGTAGGGCACAGGGGTTGTGCCTGGCTTGTGGAGGAGCAGACCACCAGATAGGGACCTGCCCGAATAGGGGAGGTCCATCATCATCCAATCTTTCTAGTTCTTCGGTGAGAGGACCAGCCCCAGTTCCAGTCCAGCAGCAGCAGCAACAGCAGTACCCGAGGCCATTGTTGCCTCAGGTCCAGGGCTTTCAGCAGCAGAACCAGCAGCAGTTCACCCAGGCTCCAGCACAGAACCGACAGAGGGGTTTCCAGCAGAGAGGACCCGCAGCTAGAGGTCAGGCTATGATGATGACCATGGAAGAAGAAGTTGCACCAGGTGAGGTAGTGGCAGGTACTATTCTCGTCAACACCTTTCCAGCATCTGTATTATTTGATTCTGGTGCATCGCATTCATTCATGTCTGCACGATTCGCGACACGAATAGGATTGGAGCCCGAGTCATTATCAGTGAGGCTCAATATACTTACTGGTAATGGTCTTGTGGGAGTAGATCGAGTGTTTTCCTCCTGTCGGATCGTAGTTAGCGGTAGGGACGCTAGATTCATAGAGTTCCCTATGGCAGACTATGATGTAGTCCTAGGTATAGATTGGTTGAGGAACCATTATGCTAGGATAGACTGCCATGTTGGCAGAGTTGTCTTTAGTATTCCCGGAGAGCCAGAGTTTTCATTTTCCAGAGGCACAGTAGAGCCATCTCCTCCAGTATTGCGGATGGCAGTAGCAGCAGTGCAGTTGCCCCGGATAGTTGAAGAGTTTCCAGATGTCTTTCCAGAGGAACTTCCAGGGATGCCACCAGAGCGGGAGATCGAGTTCACCATTGACTTGATTCCCGGGACAGCACCAGTATCAGAGCGAGTCTACAGAATGGCGCCTTCTGAGTTGGAGATTTTGTACAAGATGATTGAAGAACTCAGGACCAAAGGATTCATTCGTGCAAGTGGATCGCCTTGGGGAGCCCCGATGCTTCTCGTAAAAAAGAAGGATGGTACGTCCAGGCTATGTGTTGATTATCGTACCTTGAACTCAGTGACAATCAAGAACAGATACCCTCTCCCGAGGATAGATGACTTGTTTGATCAACTCAAGGGGGCTTCAGTTTTCTTGAAGATAGACTTGCGGTCAGGATACCACCAGATCAGAGTCAGAGAGTAGGATATCCCGAAGACGGCATTCAGATCTAGGTACGGGCATTGGGAGTTTCTAGTTATGCCCTTTGGAGCGACCAATGCGCCGGCGGTGTTCATGGACCTCATGAACCGTATTTTCATGCCTTACTTGGATCAGTTTGTGATAGTGTTCCTTGATGACATCCTGGTCTACAGCAAGAGTAAAGCAGAGCACGAGCAGCATCTCAGAGTTGTCCTCCAGATTCTCAGAGAGCACCAGTTGTACGCCAAGTTCAGTAAATACGAGTTCTGGCTCGATCGCATTTCTTACTTGGGTCACATCATTACCAGAGGAGGAGTGGAAGTGGATCTCCAGAAGATTGTGGCTATCGAGGCATGGCCAGTACCCAGCTCAGTGGCAGAAGTTCGCAGCTTTCTTGGATTGGCCGGCTACTACCAGCGGTTCGTCTCTGATTTTGCAAGGATTTCAGCGCCGATGACCCAGTTGACCCGCAAGGATGTGCCGTTCGTTTGGACAGCAGAATGCCAGGAATCATTTGAGAAGTTGAAGCGAGGTTTGATAACGGCTCCCATTCTCACCCTTCCAGATGGGACCGGAGGATTCACAGTTTATTGCGATGCTTCAGACAGAGGATTGGGATGTGTTTTGATGCAGCATGGGAAGGTAATTGCTTATGTGTCACGTCAACTCCGTGATCATGAGAAGAATTACCCGACCCACGACTTGGAGCTAGCAGCAGTAGTGTTTGCACTTAAGTTGTGGAGGCACTACTGTACGGAGACAGAGTGGAGATATTTACTGATCATAAGAGCCTGAAGTATGTTTTCACCCAGAAGGATCTTAATATGCGGCAGAGAAGATGGCTCGAGCTACTTGTGGACTATGATGTGGACTTGCAGTATCACCCAGGGAAGGCCAACGTAGTAGCAGATGCATTGAGCAGGAGAGCCAGAGTTTATTTCCTGACGGCGCAAACAGAGCTATTGGCAGATCTTCAGAAGATGGGAATTGAAGTGATTCTTCCTTCCAATATGGCCTTGATGGCCAGCCTACAGATTCAGTCCACCATAGTTGAGAGGATCCGGACAGCACAGTTAACAGATTCCAAGATTCAGCGGCTCAGAGCAGAGTGCGAGGCAGGGAGAAGGCCAGAGTTATGTATTCATGAGGATGGTACACTTCGACACGGCACGCGTCTTTGTGTACCCAGTGGAGATATCAGACAGGAAGTCATGGCAGAGGCTCACAGTTCGCAGTATTCCATCCACCCAGGCAGCACGAAGATGTACCGAGATATTCGTCAGCACTTTTGGTGGAATGGTATGAAGAGGGAGATAGCCCGGTATGTCTCTCGATGTTTGGTTTGCCAACAAGTCAAGGCTGAACATCAGAGGCCAGCTGGACTTCTTCAACCTTTACCGATCCCAGAATGGAAATGGGAGCACATAACCATGGATTTCGTGACTGGACTACCCAGATCTCCGGCAGGCAGAGATGCTATTTGGGTCATTGTGGACAGGCTTACCAAGGTGGCACACTTTCTTCCATTTAGAGTTGGACAGTCGACGGCGCAGCTAGCAGAGATGTATCTCAGGCAGATCGTCCGACTTCATGGAGTGCCAGTCAGCATAGTATCAGACAGGGATACGAGATTTACATCGCACTTCTGGCGCAGTCTTCATCAAAGTTTGGGGACTCGTCTCAAGTTCAGCTCAGCGTATCACCCGCAGACAGATGGGCAGTCAGAGCGTACTATACAAACTCTCGAAGATATGTTGCCGTCGTGTATCCTTGACTTCGGTGGTTCGTGGGAGGATCACATGCACCTGGTGGAATTCTCGTACAATAATAGTTTTCAGGCCAGTATCCAGATGGCACCCTTCGAAGCTCTGTATGGCAGGAAGTGCAGATCCCCGTTAGCATGGGACGATGTCGGAGAGAGGTAGATGCTTGGTCCAGAACTGATTTCTCAGACGGTTGAAGTGGTCAGAAAAGTCAGAGATCACCTCCGAGTTGCTCAGGATCGCCAGCGCCATTGGGCCGATGCTCATCGGCGTCCCTTAGAATTTGCCGTCGGCGACCATGTATTCCTTAGGATCTCGCCTACTCGCGGCGTCATTCGTTTTGGCGTACGGAGAAAGCTTAGTCCTAGGTATATAGGGCCGTTCAATATTCTGGAGCGAGTAGGCGATGTGTCCTATCGTCTCGCTCTTCCGCCGTCGCTAAGTGAGGTACATGATGTATTCCATGTATCCCAATTAAGACGGTACATCCCGGATCCGAGCCATATCCTAGATCATTCGGAATTGGTTGTTGGTACCAACCTTTCGTATGAGGAGAGGCCCGTGTCTATTTTGGACCGGAGAGAAAAGACGCTCAAGAACAAGACTATTAACTTAGTCCGTGTTGCTTGGGGTCATCACTCTCTAGGTGAGTCAACATGGGAGCGTAAGGACGACATCCGATCGCGATATCCCTACCTGTTTGACTCATGAGGTATAATATCTTTCTTATGCCTTACGTTTTTCCTTCCTTGCTTGCATTGTATGATTGTATGATTGAACTGCTTAGTGTAGCTTGTCTGTGCTTAGTATAGCTTGTCGTGACAATCTCTAGCCCTTGATTAAATTCCGAGGACGGAATTCTTTGAAGGTGGGTAGAGTTGTCACCCCCATTTCCTGTATTTCGTATTTATACTCGTAATTTGATTTTTGGCACGTATTTTATTTTTTCGACTTGTGGATTCGGGTTCTCGTAAATGGGTTTTGGACCATGGCTTGGTTTTATTTTGTAGAGTTGGTTTGGTTTGGTTTGGTTCATCATGAGTGGAACACTTTAACCTATACTCTACCATCAACACAACACACCCACCCTCATTATATCTCCACCAACCTTTCTCTCTCCTCTTTATTCTTCATTTACTTCTCCATCTCCTTCTTCTTCCTTCCTCTACACAACTCTCCAACCCATAGGCAAGTGCACCTTGCCATCAAATAAGCACCACTTTTTATTCGTCTATTAACTAGATTAGGCCATGGAGAACAACTTTAGAACTTGACATTTTATGATTTGGAGCTTTCATTTTTCTAGATCTAGGTTTTGGCTATTTTTGGATTTACATGGTTTTGATCTATTTTGGTTGGATTTTGTGGGTTTTGATGCTTCCATGTGGAAGAGAATTCAATTTTACTCAAGTTAGACCCTTGAAAATATAGATTTGGTTTTGATTTTACCAAGATATGAAGTTTTGAACCATAGAGTTCTTGGAGTCTTCTTCTCGGCCTGGAGAAGAAGACAGCAGCCTGCGCTCTTTAGCGCAGGGCTGGATTGCGCATCCCCCTCGGCCAGCGCTCTTTAGCGCAGCGCCGACCGCGCAGCTTGCCCCTTGGCGAACTGCGCTCAACCCGAGTGCGCATGGATTCATGTGCAGTCTGCTCATGCGCAGTCTATCCCTGCGCACTCCACTCATGCGCAATCTGACCCTGCGCCATCCATTCCTGCGCAACCTGATCCAGCGCAATCCATCTGCTGCGCTGCTCATCCTGCGCAGTTGGTACCCTGCGCAGCTCACCCTGCGCACTTGGCACCCTGCGCAGTTGGTACCCTGTGCAGCTCACCCTGCGCACTTGGCACCCTGCGCAGCTCACCGTGCGCACTTGGCACCCTGCGCAGTACATACCCTGCACAACCTTCTTGTCTATGATGAATTTGTTATTTCTTGATCTTGGCTCTTCTATAGTCCTATTTATATTAGTATTTTATTAGATATTTTACGCCCATTTTATATCCTTACGCCTTTTGACATGAACTTGATTTTACTTAATATGTTGGGAATGACTATTGTACATAGCATGGTATGACAAGGAACTAGCATAACACGACAGTGACCCGTAGTGGTGCACTCCTGACATGACCAACCTGACTTGATAGTGGCCCGTAGTGGCGCACTCCTGACAGTACCCTGACATGATTTATCTTGATAACTTGATAGTGGCCCGTGGCGGCGCACTCCTGACTTGACTTGACTTGTAACTTGTAACTTGACTCGTATAATCAACTTGACACCGTGGGTGTTCCTGTTTGCTTGCTTGTACAATCCACTTGTCTTGTCTTGCATCATGTCTAGGACGTGACTTCCTGGGTACCACGGCCAGGGACTCGCGCTAAATTGGATTAGGCTAATGATTAGATCAAACTAGAACATGGAGAATTTCCAGTCACATGCAATCTCGTTATCTGGGCACTTTAATGGACTTGTAGCTTGCCGACGAGTAGAGCACATTTCCAGCACACTGTCATGTGTTGCACCCTCTAAGTCACCTAAGGGTACATTTGTCTCCCGGGCAATGTACCCACCTATAACTCTCAACCCGCGGAAGGATAACTGGATGGTCTGCAGGGCTTGGGACTGAAATTCTTACTTGCATCTTGTTAGTAATTAGGTTTGTGATAACCCTAGTTAGTTAAAGTAGTAAGCGTAGTATTTGTTTGGCCGATTGCAAATGGATGGTGTCCAGCCTTGTTTAAGCCTTGTCTAGCTCCAGTACCTGCTATCTCCTGAGCATGTTTGTTTTACTGGTCTTAACGATAAATGAGTAGAGACATTGAGCTATTCAGACGAAGGGTTACAACCCCGGTCCTTGTCTGGTTTAAGGATTGTAACCTGGCTCCCGGAATGGTTCCACGTCCCTAGTCGTTTATCGCCATGTGTACTTTACTACTTGTACTTCTTTTATTCTTATGTTCTGATATGCTGGCTTTTGTTCTTATTTGTGGCCTCCTTTGTGGCACTTGCTCTTTCTGGGGTTTGACCCAGCTGGTTTTGTGTGGCCAGATTTTGGAGCAGCCTCCGAGGATCTATCGAGCTTCCAGCCCAATGGTGACAACTAGACGGAACCCAGGCCAAGAGTGGGTTTTCCTTTTTGTTTCACCCACTTATATGTAAATTTATTCTTTTGAGGCGTTTAGCCGACGAGCACCTGTTAGCTCGATGCACATTTACTTACTGTCTGCCTACGGGCTGTAAACATGATTAACAAATCCTAGGGTTGATCATGTATGACTGAACTCTTGCTAGTCCCATCATTTTGTACGACTAGCTTCATGATCATCCAATATGTAATATTTGGGACGCCTTATATATATATATATTTGATGCTCTAATATCTTGTAACTCTGTTAATTGCTTGAGATTGAGACAATAGGCTTGACCTTAAGAGACTGCTGGCTTGTAGTAAACCCTCATATCTAGACAGCCGTGACCGTATAGTTAAGATGTATTCTATTTCAATATACGTAGCTGGCTATGTCTGCCCCCGCTCTCCAGTATTCTGGTTCTGGGGCGTGACAGTCCTAATTCAAATCGAGCACAGTGGATTTGAATTTCCAGCACATTGGATTAACACAAGATCAAATTCAAATCTTTTAAATACCTTTTGTTTTCCTTGAGCCCATCCAAATCACCTATATATATACATCCTATTGCGTTTTCCCCTGGCACACCCTAATAACCATCTCTCGAGCACATCTCCAGAGCAAAATAGCCAAGGGAGGACTGAGGAACCATCCCATCCTTACTGCTACAAGTATAGGTATTCCCAAGCACCCTCTTGAGCATCTAGTTATTTTATGTGTTCGACATAATGCTTAAAAGAATTTAGTTGGCACCTGGTAAAGAACTAGGAGTATGGGAAACATGGAGTTGTACCAAGGCCTGTACCAAAGTCCCCTACTGCAGGACACCATGTTCTGTTTAAACCCCAAGCTAAGAATAGGCTAGCCTCATGTGACAGACCTTAGGAGTATGGGTATAGAGAGTAGGGTGCTGTTTTGACCTATGAGCCAATTCTCAAGTCCTAAGAATATCTTAGCATTATTCTCTCTGATAAGCCTCTCCTTGATTATCCATGGGATATTGACTTATGAACCTGATTGTACCCAGTATTGTTAATCCGTATTGATGGCTGACATATGAGCCACCATATTGATACTGACATGGTACAGCCACATGAACCTTCCTTGTAACCATTGGATGTGGTTGTATGAGATTCCCTTGTGCCAACAGGTACTGGCATGAGAAATTCTTGTATCCAACTGATACCACTCACGAATCTTCCTTATATTCGATGGATAATACTACCAGTTTGGCCAAATTGCTTGATGCCCGACACCTTAGGCTTGCAGACTTGGATTGATGTACAACTTAGCCTTGGTTTGGGACTAACAGGGATATAGGTATCCTAATGTGCTAGGGTGTACCAGTATGTAGGAACAAGTTTTGGGTTCCTGCATATACAGTAGGGGATATAGGATGCAGAGAATTGATGTCAGATGCTTAAGTATGTCCTATACTAGATACACTCTTAGGCTCACCTATCCTTAGCCCACAGCAAGTTGACACCCCAAATTGCAACCTTAGTCTGCTGTACACCAAAGTCCAATAAAGGATGCATGGCTCATGGATTTGCAGGTTCAGTTATATTCAGACTTTGAAGTGTCTTCAGTCCAACTCCTAGGAAATAGAGGGTGTTCAAGAATAGGTTTTATTCCAGATAGAGATTTTGAGTGTTTCTTTAAAGTACCAGACTCCTAAGAGATACATGGGCAGCAGTGAATGTCGAGTATAATGGGTATCCATGGCTACATATCTGATAAGAATACTTGGACTTCCCAAATCAAAGAACAGATACATTAGCAGGTATTAACATTACAGGGTATGGCAGAGCAATCTGGTAGATTAAGACTAATTGTGATACAGGAAGGATAGTGGAGAGGTGAGGCCACTTGGTGACTCAAATCGTGAACTGGGTTCACAAAAGACACAATATCATTGTAACAGGTTCCTAGTATCAGCTAATGTTCAGGGGTTAAATGAAATACTTCATGGTAGTTATATAGAAGTAGACTATTACCTTGAGATCTTTTAAGTATTGTTCATGTAGACCCAATGTTAGTCTATTGATGTTAAATAGTGTTATGGCATTGCAGTTAGAAAGAGGTGAATCAAATTGGTGGTGAAGCAAGCATACAGACATTCCAATATATGTTCTGTTTCCTGTGACTTAGATTATGAAATTGTGCAATTGTGGATAGAGCCTTAGCTTAATTGTGTCAGAGACTAAGGACAGATTCTATTATATTATATGTAGTGAAGTCTGCCACAGGTCATGCATGATGGGATTGATTATTCTATACCATTTCCCCTATTTATTTACTTATTACTAAAGCCTAGACAACCTGTACAAGTGGGTAACAAATTGGAGTTCACATGTGGGTATCCTAAGTTTAGGTAATAAGAGAGGGGTCACCTAGTATCAGCAGATGCCTAATTGAAGTGTTAGTCACT
The DNA here is from genome assembly GCA_029216955.1 of Iris pallida. Taxonomy (NCBI): domain Eukaryota; kingdom Viridiplantae; phylum Streptophyta; class Magnoliopsida; order Asparagales; family Iridaceae; genus Iris; species Iris pallida. The sequence goes on along the minus strand of JANAVB010040417.1, from coordinate 9,350,219 downwards.
TGATATGAGTGTGGAGTAAGAGAAGGTGTGGGTAGTATTCATAAGACCTATTATACATTTTGAACCTGTAGTCAAGGAGGCAGTGATGATGTATCCCTTTGTGTAAATGGCAGGACCCTGTTACATTCTCACATATATGATGATCTCTATATGGTAGGCCATGTGAGAATGGTGTTGAAATATCTTTCACATACTAGTATATTAGTGGAAGGGTCTATATTGATCTGCAAATAATATGCAGAGACTAAGGGCAGCAGTAAACCAAATGTAACCCATGGGAGTAGTAGTACACAAGAATAGGATAGCTGGATAAGTATCCTACTGTGGGTAGAGGGATGTGGATTCTATAAGAACCTAGAGATTAATAACATAATGATAGATTGTTGTTGTTATCAAACTCATTTATTAACCCATTATACATGCTTCAAATAGGTTCATTGGACATTGATTAAGTGCTCTGAAACATACCGCAGCAGGACCACAGGCAAGTATTGTAACGTCCCAGAACCAGAATACTGGAGAGCGGAGGCATACATAGCCAGCTACGTATAATGAAATGGATTCCACTCCACCATACGGTCACGGCTGTCTAGATACATGAGGGTTTAACTACAATCCATCAGTCTCCTATGGTTAATAACAAGCCTAATTGTCTCAATCTCAAGCAAGCAAGTAAAGTTACAAGATGTAAGATCACCAAATATACAATAGTAAGGCGTCCCAAACATTACATATCCAGCTGATCATGAAGCTAGTCGTTACAAAATGTGAGGACTAGTAAGAGTTTAGTCGTACATGATCAACCCTAGGATCTGCCAATCATGCTACAGCCCGTAGGTAGACATTAATAGGGTATGCAATACGAGCTAACAGGTGCTCGCCGGCTAAATGCCTCAAAATGAAAATTTTACAATAGAGTGGGAGAGCAAAAATAAACCCACTCGTTGCCCTGGTCACGCCTGATGGTCACCATCGGACTGGAAGATCGGTAGGTCCTCTGAGGTAGCTTCGAAATCTGGCCACACAAAACCAGCTGGGTCAGATCCCAGAAAGAGCAAGTGCCACAAAGGAGGCTTCACTTAAGAACTAAAACCAACACATCAGAAAATATATTAAAGCAGTTAAAAGAACTGAAAGTAAAAGAATAACAACCGTCATAATAGAGTACGAGGGAACCATTCAAGTAGCCAGGTCACAACCCTTAAACCAAACAAGGACCGGGGTTGCAACCCTTTACCGGAATAGAACTCCGTCTCCAATCTTGTTGGTAAGGTAAAACATTATAAGCATGACGTGTGGTGCAATAAGACAATAAACGAAGAGAGGACTTAGAACTGCTCCAGAAGCCAGGTTACAACCATTAAACCAAACAAGGACCGGGATTGTAACCCTTCTCCTGAACCGAACTTAGCCTCTGATCTTTATTGTTAAAAGTGACAATCATGCGATCAAGCTTGCAATAATCGAACACTGAAAACCATGCCATATAATCGCTTCCGGCCAATCAATGACTACGGCTTTCTACATTAGCTAGCTTTAACCCACATGCAGTGAGATGTTCCTCCAGCCACAAGCCCTGCAGCTAATCCAGGTTATCCAGGCGACTTGGGTTCATTTACCAGTACATCATTCTTTCCATCTATCAATGAATTCAGACTTGTACCCTACTCGTCCGCAGGCTGCAAGTCCCATAATGGTGGCCGGGATAACGGGATCGCCTGTAACTGAGGAAATCTCTCATGACTACTGAATTATTCTAGTTATTAGCCTTAGCCGTTTACAGTAGGTACCCCTGACCGTGGTACTCAGGGATCCCTGTCCTAGACATGATGCAACATTACCGGTTTAATTGTACAAACACAATCATCCACGGTGTCCAGGCCATTCAATCTTGTCATGTCATGCTCACTATCAGGAGTGCGCCACGTCGGGCCACTATCATATCATGTCAAAAGTGTACCACAACGGGTCACCATCGTGTCAGGGAATAATGAATTTAGCACAAGTACACATTTAATTAGTACTTGAATATTAGAAGGGACAAGGGCTGCGGGGGACTCTTGCGGCTCGAAAAATTTTCATGCGGACAACTGTCACTTGGCCATATACGGCTGGACAAAATCTATACACATGCATGCTAGCAGGCAAATGTATATAATGCATTAATGTAATGCATTAATACATTAAATACATTATATTAATATATTTTAATATACAAAATATATTAATATACGCTAAATAATATATTAATATATATATTAATGTATGCTTGCATGTATTAAAATATTGCATTAATATGCATGCGGCTGAGGGGAGCCACATGCGGCTGGCTTAAGAAATTGTAGTAAGAAAATGCATTACTTGCTTATGGACTTATGTATTACATGCATTAAATGCCTTCTTAAAGACTTAAATGCATTAAGTGCATTTAATGCATTCTAATGGATTTAAATGCATTACATGCATTAAAGGGACTAAAATGCAAAAATGCATTTAATCCATTCTATGCGGCTGGTGCTTGTGGGCTTAAATGCTTTAAATGCATTAAGTCTTAAAGTAAGGACTTAAATGAATAAGTATAAAGTAAGGTCTTTAAATGCATAAGTATTAAACTAAGGTCTTAAATGCATAAGTATAAAGTAAGGTCTTAAATGTATAAGTATTATACTTCCAGGAGCCTATGCGGCTGGGCTTCCAAGCATAATGCATGTAAGGACAAAATGACATGGATTCAAGCCTATGCGGCTTGCTTGGGAAAAATGCATTATTATATGCATTAGCCTATGCGGCTCACTTGGAGAAAATGCATTATTATATGCATTTGATTGCATTGATTTGTAGAGAATGCATGCGGCTGTGCTTGGAAAAAGGCATTAAACAATTGCATTAAAGCAAATTCATTGAAGCAAAGCTATGCGGCTGTGCTAATAATATAATGCATTATTATATGCATTGAATAAGCATGCGGTCCACTTTGCTCCTCCATGCGGCTGAACGCATTTAGTGTATGTATTTGGAAAAAATTGCATTAAAATATTGCATTAAAATATTGTATGCATTAAATGCACATTAGAATATTGCGTGCAAAATATTGCATGCATCTGCGGCTTACTTGGGTGCTGATGCATGCAAGGCTATGGGTGCAAGCATTAAATGCTAAGCCATGATAATAGGGCCAAGCATTAATGCTAAGCTTAGCTCCCACGTGCATGCATTTAATGCCAAGGTGGCCAAGTATGCTCCCATGCGGCTACAATTAACACTTGCAAGCAACTGCAAGTGTATATGATATTAATTAATACGATTCTATATAAGCCATGCGGCTCCTGAGTAAATGGCCATGCGGCCAGGGCAAAATCCCGTAGGTCAGATTTGGACCAAACGAAATCCTCGGCAACATGGGATCATCAACTTAGCAAAATATGCAAGTTTGATGGATCAAAATTCTGGAAACCGAAATACCACAAAACTAGATTTACAAGAAGTTAACCATAAAAATGAAAAAAATATCAAGTACTAAAGTGGTTTAGAGACACATGAGGAAGATAATGGAACAATAAAAATGGACTTCCTCCATGAAGCAAGGCGCACTTGCCTAAGCTCTCCCATTCTCTCTTTCTTTCCTGGTGGTTGAAGAAGTAATGGTGGAGAAGAAGTAATGAAAAGAGAGAAATGAGTGGTAGAATATTTAATGAAGGGAGTGGAGGTAGGTGGGATATTTAATGAATGTGGTGGTAGGTGGGAGTGGTTCACATAAAACCGAACCATGCAAACCAAGCCGAACCAAGTCAAGTTGGGCCGAACCAACCAAGGAAACGTGCAATACGGGTCTAAATACGTACACATATACCGAGATACGTGAGACGAAAAATGGTCATTACAAGTATACCTTGCCTCCCTCTACAGTTTTACTTACATGCAGTTCTTTCCATTTTACTGTCTTGGATCATTTATGGACATGTGATTTTCATACTGTTTTCTGTGGAGTTATTTTTATTGTTTATAGCCATGTTCATGTTTTGGCCTTGTGTTTCACATTTGGAGTTTTTCGTCAGTACCTTGCTTGAGTCGTATCATAGAACGAGTGCGTATAGTGAACTGCCATAGCCTTGATTATCATTTTGCACAACCAGAGAGTCCACACTCGGGACGAGGGTTGTTTGGTGCACCAGAGAGTCCACACTCGGGACGAGGGTATTTGTCGTGTTCACTGGCACCAGAGAGTCCACACTCGGGACGAGGGTTGACCAATTACACCAGAAAGTCCACACACGGGACGAGGGTGTCTTGCCGTGAGCTAACTAGAGAGTCCACACTCGGGACGAGGGTTATTGCTTAGTTTAAACCAGAGAGTCCACACTCAGAACGAGGGTTTGGTTCTTCCATTGATCTCGTGTATCGTTCATCCGGCAGTTCATTTATACGTAGTTGTTCTAGTGTTCGTATTCGTGTTCGTGTTCGTGTTCGTAGTCATTTGTCTTGTCCTTGTTCTTTCTTGTTTATTTCCTTGCGCATGATAAAACTGTTAGATAGGCATGTATATTATGTATCTTGCTATGTCCTCTGAGGACCTGATGATCTCTTCAGGTTTAGCGGTTGCATGGAGTTAGCTAGTAGTTCTGGATGGCAGACGTGATGATACATTGCGGGATTCAGGTATTGTTATTGAGTTTATTATCCGCTCGTGCTTTTCATTCCTTATCATGAGATATCATGTTCCTTGTTTCAGTTGTAGACTCTTGTTATATTCCTTAGAGTCTTATCGGACATTTATGCTAGTGGGCTGCAGACCACGACCCGTAGTGTTCATTCATGTTTCATATTCTTATTGTGGATTGAGATATAGATTGTATTGCCATGATTTGGCAGTAAACCATAGCCTTGACAGCGTTTACGTATTCGAGATGGGCTGGAGTTCGCTCGATACGTAGCTGGATTGCTCACGTGCTCGCGTTCGAAAAGCGGGTGCGGGTCGTGACAGAAGCGAGTCTCCCCGGTAGCTTACCAAATTGCCTTGCCGCCTGCATTGTCAGAGGTACATGACGTCTTCCACGTATCACAATTGCGGAAGTACGTGCATGATCCGAGCCATGTGGTGGATTTGGGTAAGCTGGACCTGAAGGCGGACTTGTCATATGTCGAAGAGCCGGTGCAAATCTTGGAGCGCAAGGATAAACTTCTCCGCAACCGTGCTATTTCCTTCGTCCGCGTCCTCTGGAGGAACCATTCGGTTGAAGAGTCGACGTGGGAGCTTGAGTCAGAAATGAAGAAAAAGTTCCCTTCATTGTTCTCGTAGAGGTAGGTTCTATTTTAAGTTTCGAGGACGAAACTTTTTCTCAGTTGGTTATGGTGTAGTGCCCTATCCCTACACCATGCCCTGTACTCTGTCTACGGGGTGCGCGAGAAATGAACACTGTCGCTATCGATTCGGTCGAGACCGATAGGTCGGGATCGACCGAGTCGATCGAACGAGAACGGTTGAATTAAGATCCATCCCTCGTTATGGAATGTCTTCTTCGGAACCAAGTCCCATATTCAGCGGGTTGCGCCTCAAGATTGACTCTGCGGCTGAGTCGGAAAAGACCTCCCGTTGCTCTGCTTTTCACGCCGCTTGTGTTGGTTTTGGCTTTGTTTTCTGAATGCATTTTCGTGAATGTTTTCGATGGTTTTCATGGCTTGCATTTCGAACTCGTATTTCCTATCGAACTCCTTGAATAATATAGTGTTCTAATCGGTTGCTTGTGCGATTTCAGGTAATCGCGTAGGCGACGTCTAGCACGACCAACAAGTTCTCTCGCCGAAGTAAACTCAAGATGAGTGGCTGACCCTTCTCTTCTCGACCCCCCTTCTTAGGCAAAATCGATAGTGTTGTTGCGAATGAAAAGATAAATGCAAGTGCGCGAACACGAATGAATGAGCACATTTTCAAAGAAAAGGGTAAGCTATATCTTAACAACTAAAAACATGTCTTTACACGGTAATGGACAACTTGTCGACAAGGTAGAGTTTTCCCGCACGGCAACCCGGGACCACGGGACCGTTGCGGCCAAGAAGGAAACATTCTCATAAGCTGTGCTGGGCACAATGTTAGGCGAGGACTTGCACCGGGGCTCGCTACTCGCGCTGAAAGGGCCTCGTCTAATAAAAGCAAAAAGGAGTCCACGATGGCTCTGGGAGCCAGTGACCAACACACGAAATATTGCACTTGGTATAGAAATGATAACAATTGACAGGAAAGAACATGGTAAGTTCATAAGGCGCGGCACGGGCCGCCGTGGGTAAGTTTCAACGTAAATTTTATTATGCTTGTTTGAAATTCATTAGGATGTTAGAAACATTCATACTCTAAGTCATATAAACTCTTCAACCAAATGAGAGCTTGGAACTTAAATAGCCACGCACCAGTACAAAGTGTAATGTACTGATCCTCGCTCTCCACGCAGGTATCCCGAACCACGAAGGGCGTGCCACCTAAAAGCTCAAGGCGAAGTGAACCCTTTTAAAGCCTCGTTCGCGTGTGAAGGCTTGTGTTTCTGAATTCCTTTTGAAGAAGACCCCGCACTCAGTCCAAAAGAAGATGACGACTCGACTCGCCTCGATAGCAGGTGGAAAGTGTTATGTTTTTGCTTGTAAAAAGGGGATGTAATGTATGGAACGACTATCTCATCGGCATTCATTTTGTAAGTCGAGTCATGTTGTAGCCCGCGCGGCAATGAATGTAAATGAAGTCAATGTAAATGAAGTTTTATTATCAATGAAAAAGTTCACTTCTATTTCAAATATGTCAATTAATTTCTCTGCGTACTCTAACTTGATGTTGTGTTTCGGATGACCATATGACTACGCCTTGTGCGATCGCAACTTAGGTTCGTACGGCATCACGTCCGGGGGACGACTATCGATTCTACGGAATCGGGGCGTGACAAAGTAAAGGTCCGTGCTTCGGCACGAGATGTGGCGTCGAGTGTTAAGTCGTTGGTATAGAGTGCATAAGTCAAACTGGAGTCGTTGCAAGTTAAGTCGAGAAGGGCCGTAGGGCAAGTTGGGTGAAGTTACGTTGAGTTGTTGGGCACAACCTCAATTATGAGGCACGGCTGTGCTGTCATAACACAAATATGGGTAAGTCAGTAAGTGGCGAGGCACTGCCTCAAGGAGGTAGCACGGTCATTCGAAAATGGGGTCTATCGTGGAGTTGCGTCCCTGATCATGGCCGTAAGGCAAACACGACTTGATAGGTTAACGTTGTTGGCACGAAAAGGGGTCTAGAGGCAGAGTATGAGTTAACTTTGTTGTTGCAAGCACGAGATGGTCCTCAGACACAAGTATGCCAAGGCGTCTGTCATAAAATCGATCCTAATGCAAGACTAGGAAGACAATCGTAAAGGGACTTGTATTGCACAAAGTAAAATAAACGTGTCGGTTTTGTATGGGTGAGCGAGGAGCTCACTCCACCAGTACAATTGAGTACTGACACCCACATAGTTTTTATGTGCAGACGCATGTAGAAGCTCGTGGTGCGGAGCTCGCTTGGATGCGTCGAGGCATGGAGTTCCTTGGCGATTCGAAGCGTGCGGCCGCGTGAAGTCAAGACGTATACGGGACATAATGTGTAGACATCGCCTTCCGAAGCTTCCGCTGGCTCAAGCATTGTATCGAGAGATGAGAGAGAGTAGAGTGACTTGTAAAGTGAGAGAAAAGTGAGCACGAGAGACTTGTAATCATGGCTTGCGCCTATTGTAATCTGATTGTTCAATATCACTAAAGAGTTCTTTTGAATAACTTGTATTTTGATTTTAAATTCTGCTGCATGTTCAATGTTTCTGCTTGGGACTTCTGTGCGACGATCCCGTCGCCGCCGATATAATCGGCCGTTATGAAACTGCCTTGCACGAGCGCAATTCTAGGCTCGTGCGGCATCACGCCTTAGCGAGGACGATCGCTCCTACGGGAGCGGGACGTGACATTCTCCCTCTTTTTTTTTCTTCTTTTTTTTTCGATTTTGTTGTGGCTAACGTCCGTTATGGAAATTAATTTTTAATTAATATTTTAAGAAGAACGCCCTTCGGATGGGCGTTCTTATGCTGCGGGTGTAATTAATAGAAACTATGTGCTTTATATATAATTTTATAAATTTTTAATGCTTTCAGTAAAAAAATTCGTTTTTTTTTAATTACAACCAACACACATCCACATGATCTTACGTTTGAAAAATCTTCAAATCCGAACCCTGTCGATTTCGTCTGATGTCCAAAAATATATTTATTATAATAATGAAAAGAGGGTATACATATGGATACTATTACTAGTAAGGTCTAATTAGGCAAAATCAAACCGAAATCGAACCAAAATTAATCATAACCGAAATCGAAACAATTCGTTATGGTTTTTTTTTTTCTGCAGGACTATTTTTATTATTTAATGGGCCAAAATCAAAATTAGAATTATGGTTAATTTTATAGTTTTTATAGATATTAGTTCAAAGTTTGGCAAAAAGTTGGACTAATTATTAAATTATCAAAGTTTAGGTTTAAAACACATCAATATAATTGTTATTTTTAAAGTATACAAAAAAGAATACATATGTTTTATCATAAAATATGCATAAAATTGAGGGTAATTATAATTATGTAAGTCTTATTCGATTTCCGATTTCGGATCGAAACAAAAATTCAAAACTGAAACCAAAGTCGAATAATTTTCTTAGTAACCGAACTCGGTTCAGTTCTGGGTCCAAAATCGAATAATGCTCGCCCCTAATCTGATATATGAACAAGTATGTACAAAAAATTTATTGTGTACATAAACATGGATGCCATATATGTGCCCTAAGTTGTATAAAAAGTGCTATTTTTTCATCTATTTTGTATTCGATTTTGTGTCTGTTTCCAATCCGAAATTAGTGATGATTAAAAAAGTAACTTCCACCACATATTTTTTGGAAAATGATCAGCAGACCGAGGGAGGGGGGGACCGCAGTTTAAACCGCGGTGCCACGTGTCCCCCCCCCCCCCCCCCCCCCCCCCCCCCACCCATTGGTTGGGTTCCTGCTGCTGACGCCTGCACCCCCTGCTAATGTCAACCCGCTGAACCCGACCAATGGGGGGGGGGGGGGGGGGGACGTGGTACCACTATTTAAACCGCGGTCCCCCTCTCGATCTGCTAGGCAGTGTTGATATTTTTTTTATTACAACCTACACACCTACACGTACGTCGGAGGAGTTATAAGTGTGCCGGTCCGCATGATGTTCGTTATGCTTTCCACGTGACCTACCACATAGTTTAGGCTCTTCCAAGTCCAGGCCCAGTAGGTAGAATGGGCTGCAGTTATAGCAGAACTTTAGAATCTCTCGTTTGTTTGTTTCTTTGTTTTTTGAGAGTACCCTGGTCCTCAAGCCAGGAGCAGGCAGAGGCAGAGAGCCATAGGCAAGATGGGTTGGTGGAGCAAGAAAGAGAAGGAGAAGGAGCCATGCAAGAAGGAGGCCTGTAACATCCAGGCTTGCCTCACCAAGAACAACTTCATGTCCCAAAGGTTATTTCTGCCCCTACAACAATTTGCCTCCCATGAATTTTGACATGATTGTGGGGTGGGTGGAAATTAAGACTAGCTAAAGTGATTTGATTCTGGGTTTGGGTTTAAATCAGACTTGGAGACACCCAAACCTAGGACAGCTCACAATTAGCAAGAGGGTTATGTGGGGACAACAACTTTTCTAGGTTATTCCTGTACCGGACTATAGAATGTGCACTTGGGATTCTTGAAAATAAACCTGGATCACCTGGTTAACAAATATCTTTCTCCAATGATAACACTTCAACATGTTTGTTTATTTCTGATTGTTTCTTTCAGCATGCTACACTTACTAAAATAAAATTAGTTGGTTTTGTGTGTTGGGTTGTATCAGGGAGTTGATTACAAAGTTTAGTCCCACACCGGATAGAAAGTTGGAGAATGAGGTATAAATATATGGGATTGGTCCAGAACTTACAAGGGATTTTTATTTTTAAGCCATATGAGCCAAGTCCAATATCATACCTTATGGATCAACTCCTGTTCGGGGTCACGCTCCGTTTCCCAACATTGTTGTAGTTAGGGGATCTAGTTCTAATTAAGTTGGGCTAATGGAAGAAGATAACAAAGAGGAGGTTGAGCTGTGGTACAATCACTTTATAGATTATATTATTATATGCTTATGAGCATGCTTTTCTTATTCAAAGTAATAATACTTCCGAGTCTCCGACAAGTAGGAGATATGCAAATACAACCAATTACATAGATACATCGCTAGCATCATTCTAGACCATCCATTGCAGTGTATCCGACCTAAACTTTTTTACGTTTGATCATGATTGGCATAGAGCAAGAGGAGGAACTCCTTTCTTGCGGAAGTAGTTGGTTTCCATTTGGTTTTAGTAAGTCAAGAAAAGTAATGTTATTCTAGTTAAGGTTTTCCTTAAGGCTTGAGCTTTTGCTTGTTTTAGGGGGTATTGTATAAAAGCAGTGGAATATATAAGAAAAGTAGAAGGTGAATTGGAAGTCCATTGAGGGCCTTTTTGGTTCTTGGAACCTAGAAAGAGTCCATGGGAATTTAGCTTAGATTTTGCAAGGTATCATGTTTGTTAGCAGGATCCGATGGCACTAGGGGAACGGTTTCCCCTTTTTTTGGTCTGGTCCCCTGGACACATCAGCCAAAAGAAAGGCCCAAAATTCGGACCATATGTGTAGGAACTCATAGAACTTGAGGGTTGTGTTGAAGGCACCGTATTTCTATCTTGGTAGCGATGCTAATTAGGGGGAGACACAACTTCATTTTACTTTCGGGGACAACACACAATTTTTACCTTGGGGGCAATACATTTCATTATCATTCTCTTTCTTCCTCTTCCAAACCAAAATTCTAACTAAACAAACATTCCCTCTTATTCCTCTTCTTATTTTCGAAGTTTTCTTATGGTTTGGTAGTAGATAATCCACTTAGGTACTGTTTTCGAACTTTCAAATTCCATTAATGGAGTTTTGAAGCTTCAAATTAGATACAATACTGTTTGGGTCGATGGAGGACTGCCAAAAATTTGGTAGTCTTGAAGGCAGACTTCTCTGTCACCAGAACTGCCAAATTTTTGGTAATCCTACAATAGAAAAGGATTGCCAAAATTTTGGCAATCCTATAATGAAATTGGACTGTCTGACTATGCAGAACTATATCAATTTTGGTATTCCTGGAGTAAGTTGTGTTCCCCTGAGATAAGAAAAAAAGGGGTAGTTTGGAAAGTCAAAAGTTGAAAAACATTTGTGTCGCCTCCGAGATAGAAATGCGGTGCCTTTAACACAAGCCTCTTTCTTGTTAAGTGGGACCCACTGCTTTTAATATTTTTTTTTCTTTCTTCTTTCACTTACAAATTGTATCCACCGTTATTCTTTCTTCCACTTCCAAATGATAAATCTTTCAAACAAACATATCAACCTGGAGGATATGTCAAAGAACCTGTGGATTTTCACTAGCCAAGTTTTATACCTTCCATGAGTTCTCCAACTTCCTCTACACCAAACAGCCCTTAGTAGGAATTCAGTTGAAGTAAAAACCACAAATGATAACCCTTACACTCACCCAACTGATATGTCCTTACATGATACCACCATTACCTTAAACTCTGATACGGTCAATACCTAAACCACAACCAATACCTTACCTGATCCCATGAAAAATAATTTAGTATTAGTAAGCCATGGTTACCTTTCAGCTGAACAATTACTTAATGCTGTTGCTAAGCTGTGGCAAATTTTTCATTGATGTTTTCTATATTATTTGATTCCTGTTTACAATTTCTTGAGTAACAGATAAGCCTATATAGAGGGGGTTGAACTATCATTTGTGACTGGTTTTTAATTGAAAGGCTCGGTGATGAAATGAAGTTCAATCTTTTCTTATCCTTTCCTCTTCTTTTGCATCTATTATATTCTTTTTTTTATTCTTAAACTTCTGCTTGTATTCCTTCACTAGATGAGTAATGTAGACTAGTAGAAACCTATACTTCTAGCACAATCAAATTATGAAAATTCTCATAGTATTCTTAAAGCAAATAACCTTGTGTTTTTGTCAGACTAGGTCAAAGTGGTTCCACTTTGAAAATATTTCAAACTAGTTTGGACCTAGGAAAATAGGAAGTCATATCTCCATGAGGCTCCCACTAGTATATAGGATTTCGGAGGATCAAGATGTAAGCATTCTCATCCCCACTTATGGTAATGTCGTTTTTGTGGCTCGATTCAGCTTCCTCTATGATTCAGATTGCTAAGCCTTATCATTGAGCCAAGTAGTACCCTCAACTTTTAACTTAGAAGTATCCCTGAAAAAGAGAAGAATCTTTTCGCCATGACATTCATGGTTAGTATTGTTAAAAAATACATGCTATATGTAAGTGAAGAAGTTGCATATTAACTTTAACAGTTAATCTACCACTTCACATAATCCATAAGAACCAATGCGACTTTTGGAACATTTTGGTTCAAAGCTTTGATCCATGGCAACACAAAACCAATATGGGCATGTGCTGTCAAAGAAGAGTGTGTTTTCACAGTGGATGATGGGTGGGCATCCATTTGTTGTATTTGATTAGTTAGTCTGGCTTAGGCTGTGTCCACCGAAACAACAAGTTGAACTAAGGAACTTATAAATTTAGAGCATTTAGCATAATATTGTCATTTTTCGACCTACCATTCTATTCAAGAAGTTTATACAAAGCAAAACCCTCAAGTAGGGAGATTTCTGCGGTCGAAAACAAAAGGTGCAATATTAGTTACACCTCCATATTTAGCGATGAAGATCGGAGGGAGAAATGTCTCTTCTCCCTGATTCCTATCACTTCAAACTGACAGACATTCCCAACAAGCTGCAGTAAAAGGTTACCTCATATCATCTTAGCTTGTCTAGTGGTGCAAATTAGTTGGAGGGGAAAAAAGTTTACTGATGAAATTTCCTTGATTTTAGCTAGTTACATTGATGGCTGAAACTGTAAAGTGCTTTGCTTGAGCACCTGCTCATCATATTTATTCTTAATGATAAGTTATTAAAAAACCCAACTGATGCATAGCTTGCTACTGTTGATCACAAATAAAAGATCAAAAGTCAAAACCACCTGAACATGCCTTCAACGACAACAACAAAGCCTTTATGCCAAATTTTTGGGGTCGGCTGCACAATAATTTTGATGTTGTCAAAGGAAAATAAAAGTAAGAAATAAAGATGTTATATTTCAGCTGAAAGTTAAATGAAGACGATGAAATCAAAGCTCATACAACTTTTTGGCTGTTGGGAGAAACTGAGGTCCACAGAAGCCAAGTAATGCACATTGTGCACTGTTGTGCTGCACTGAAAAAACTAATTGAAACATAATTTGGCTTCACCATCAAAGGGGTGACAAATTTGACTTCCGATGATCTGCCTCTTGGAAATTCTTACTATTTTGTATTTGAATGGGGTTATAAATTTATAATGTTAGACTAGGACACGAGAAGTAATTAGGCACACATAACAAGAATGAGCAGAGAGAAACAAGCTTGAGATGAGGTTGCTTAATATGTAGCAATTCTGAAATTGAAGAAACTTACAAAAGAATTCTCCTTCTCTAACCAAGGAGCTATAATGTTATAGGTGAGAACATGAGAAGTAATAAGGAACACAAAGTACTAGTGCGGAGAATTTGAGATGAGGTTGCTTAATATTATCATTTCCAAAAGTAAATGAACTTACATAAGAATTCTCCTTCATAAATCCATCTAGCCCAGGATGCAACAGGAATTCTCCGATCCCATAATTTTTTTGACATCCCCTCAATATAATAATTTACACCATAAGCACTTGAAAGAACTTTAGGACTATTCAATAAGAAAAATATGACCTCTAATGACAGTTTTTATGCCTCAAGATGAGCGACTTAATTATTCAAAGAATTAATTTTTGCACTTACAGTAAACTTTAGTCGAAATGTGATTCAAAAACATATAAAACAGCTTTCCAAATCTTTTTTTCTGCCGGCAATATAAATTGTCCTTGATAATATTTGACATAGGTTCATCAAGTTTTGCTGACTGCAAATGTGTTCTAAATCGGCAACTGAGAAGTCCTTTGGCTCAAGAATATGCTTGCATTCCTATACAAAATGATTAACTAATAAAATCATTAGTGGACTCCAATAACGAGTCCATTCTCCACTGGAAACTACTCTTGGAACAAACAGAATTGTCAAAGACCTAAAAGTGAAAATTAGGAGTTCTGGACTATATTTAATTGACCGGAGGATTCACCGCCCCTACTAATTGTGGCTTTCTTTGGTAATCAGAGTTGCGCGATCAGCTTTCCTTCATTAAGTGTTGTCTAAACTGAGATTCATCAATTTCCATGTGAGAAGTGTTCATGAATGACATAGCATATATTTTTGGAAGGAAAAATGCTGCACAAAAGTTAAATGTACGTGCCCCTCTCCATTGATTTCAGATGTAGTTGCATGCTTATATGATTTTTCAGTAAATGGCTAAATTGGATCTAAAAAGTGTATTTAAGATTTAGAATTAAGTTTGATATAAAGTCCATTCATGCTGACATCCATTACTTATTTCAGGTGCCTAAGGGAGATTGAACAGTTGCAGTCGTGTTGTGAGAAATGCAATTATAAGTCTACACACTGTGCTTCTGTATCTGAACTCCTGAAAATGAAAACCAAGTGACGCTCAGCATATGTCAAGTACAAAATGGTTTGTTGAGTGACAATAACATCCAAGTAAGGAACAAGCTTTCAATGTTCCTCACTTCAGTTTTATTAGCATGATAGACTTGTAATATAAGCTTCCATATTTTGTGCAATACAAGTGGGAGGAAGTCTGTTGCAGTATCCTGGAGGAATATAAAAAAACTAGCACGTGCTAAACTTGATGTAAAATGTATTTTTTATTTCGAAGTTGTAGATTGTTCTGCATGTCAGATGAATGTTCCCTCTTAGGTTTCTACCCAAGTAAAAAATATATAAAAATTCATGCAGGATGCACACGATACTGAAATTATTCAATTTACTGATATGTGAAGTAAGCTGGTCTGTAGTAAGAGATATGACTCATATTTTAGTTGTTTCATATCGAACAATGGGTTAAACTAGATCAGTGAACATAAACTGCATCAGCCTACGTGCATTTTGGTTTGGTAGAATTTGGCATGTGTGTTTAGGTGCATCCAAAAATCAATAACTTGATGATGATGGTTAATGATCATAACATTATGATGTTATTTCATGACTGCAATTTTGCATCATTCTGTTCTTTCTTTTCGCTAGACTAGTGTAATCTTGCTACCTTATCTGTCAATCTTTAGATGCTTAGTTGTAGTTGCTTATATTTCCTTCACCAGTGAACTCAGAATTGAGCCTGAAATATTAAATGTTGATTCTACTGTATTATGAAGAACCTAAATGAGCATTTCCCTTTTAATAGCAAGAGGTGTAAAATGCCCTCCTCTCATTGATAAGATGATTTGCTACGACATATTCATTTAAGAAATCCTAAATGCAAGGAGATTCCTGGAGAAAATAAATTTCCAAAAATTGGCATCTGCATGTCCATCAGTTTTTGTGTGTGATAGCACTCACATAACTATGAATGAGGACGGTGATAAGTCTCATCTATTCTTATTCTGGGTTGTCCTTTAACCACAATGTTTCTCCATCACTTTCATGATCGAGATGGAGGCATATTACTGACTGATCTGCAGGTGAGTCATAAGCTTTCAACGCCAGAATCAATCTTTTCAACCACCTCTCTGAAAAACATCGTCACTGAACTGAGTCTGCACGACCCTCACCTCGAACCATAGCTAAGAAAGAAACCTCATAATGAATAAGAAACAGTGGATTGTAGTCTGACACATTAAATAGAAGAATCAATTATAACCAATTAAGAAGAACACTATAATTCTTTATGATCATTTCCCTCCATTATCACTTCACCTCATTGGGTCCCATTGCAGAAATCTCAAATAAATCAAATGGTTTCTTCTGAAGTTCCTGCCAGTACATTGTAGTTAAGTTAGGTACTACAATATGAGAAATTGAAATTACTCGTTTCGATTTTGTGTCCAAATTATTTGGATTGATGCTTTCCTTGTTCAGGGGTCCAGACAAAGTGTATATTATGCCTAACCCCTACCAGGTTTTGGGAAGCCTGACCATATTACATTGAGTACAAACCCTTCCTACTCTATTTCGTTTTCTGATTATTCCAGTTACACCTGTCCAGTTGGATTGCAGATCTCGGGGTTATTAGGTCAATTTGACAAGATCATTTGCAAGAAGAAATTGTTTAGCACAAATGTTGGAAGTCTTCCTTTCCTTTCTGGTTTTGCTCAAGTTGATATGTGAGGCTCCTTGCTACTGACAAAGGATAAACCTATTATTGCTTGTACATCTTTCTATAAAGATAGTTATTTATTATTGTTGGGTAAGACTGAAGTAAGGATTAGACACTGGAAGAATTAGTTGTATTGTGTATAATTAAGCCTAGGTTTACTAGTTAGTACCTTGTCTATTAAGGCCAGCCTGGTAGCTAATGACATATAATTAAGCCTAGGTTACTAGTTAGTACTTTTCTCTAATCAAAGTGTTGGCTGGAAATTCTTCGCTTATCTGGTGCTTGCCTACTCCCCTATGAAAGTATGCAAACGAACAAATTTCGCAACTTGGTCATCCAGACTAAAGTGCAGTAGCATTTCTATTGGTGTTGGCCGGGGTTCTCAACCTACGTTGAAAACACCCATGAGTACGACGAGGGTCATCTTGTGTGTCGGAGAAGATGGAAGGGTCGATGGTGACAAAGGGGATTCGATTCTGGCCTGTATAAGGCTCAGAACAGAGCCTGCAGTAGAACTGTCTGGCAGTAGACTGCCGGCACATTGCCGTGGGGGCTGAAGACCCAATTCAAATGATTTTAATCATCATAGGATCTAAATAATGGTCCAATTTTTTTCGGAATTATGGTGACTTAAATAGACGTTTCCTAACCGTGATCCCCATACAACATACAATGAGAGGAGAGAATTCTCTAAGGTACAATTTTCAACCAGAAGAGAAGAAATGTTTCGAAGTTCTTGGCATTGTTACGAAGAGAGCGTTTCGGGGAGTTTACTTTGGTTCGTCTTCGTTAATCCCTATTGTTCATTGTAATCTATTTTCATCTATTTGAAATATTGCAGCGATCCGTGTGGTTTGGTGGAAAAGTTTGTAAAGAATCGGTGTATTCTCTTTATTCCATTTGTGGAGACTTTTTCGGATTGGATTCCGATCATCCTGTAGTTTTTTCTATGAGAATTTTTCACGTAAATATCGTTGTGTTTGCGTTATGCTCGTTGTGTGTTTGTATTTGTAATCGTTTATGGGTTGCGCCTTTTCTTCGGTCCTCAACAAGTTCTTCCAGTTAGGGAAACGGTTTCCACGTTTGTTCCCAATATTGTCTCCTCCCACTTACAAGTAGTATCTTCCCCACCGGCCTACCGCCACCATCCCTTCCCCGTCCAAGCCGGTTTCTCTTCTTCCCCAATCCTCCTCCTCCTCCGAGTAGATCTCCTCCTACGAGGCAACGATGACAGCGTGGACGGGGACATCGACGGCTTGCACCAGGGCGAAGTCCAGCTTAGGGCGGTTCACTGTTGAGGCGGACGTTCGTCGTCGAGTTCGGCGGTCCACCTCTGGCGGGTGTCTCTGGCAGGGAGCTCCATAATATAACAATTATCAACAAAAAAGGAATTGAAACCTCTCAGACAAAACCCTTTCATGCCCCCTTCCCCATCTGAACCAAACACCGGAATCCTTCTCCCAGGTTTCAAATCCTGTGAAATCAACTTTCCTCCCCCCACTTCCATTTTACCAAACAGGCCCAGTGTTTACATACCATGGAAGAGGCTATATGGTGGTTTGAAATACAAACAGTGGTTACCTGGTTTCGGAAAATATCGATATGCTATTTTCTATGTTGGAAAATTTTTAGTGTCATTGTTTCATATTACATTAGCCATCAATTCCTCAGCCAAGAAGCATCAATTAATGGAGGTGGTAAGTAGCTTTCAGTCTTCATCTAGACCATGTTGCTCTCATTTATAGAAGAAGAATATGTTTTCTTAGATGGTTCTTTATTGAAGTTGATATATCTGCATATGCAAGCAACGTTCCAGTAAAGAAATGTTGACTGCATCCTATTTTTACACTCTTACTAATCAAAAGCTCGAGAGCAGCTTCAATTGTGCTTTGTTCATCACACTTTGGCAAAGGAAAATAATAGTGCTTTCACACTTCATCACTCATTAATTCTTTGCTGAAGCACAAATACCACTGATTGAAACATCACAGATCTTATCAAACAGTATAATCCAAAAGTAGAATAAATAAGTTTATGCTTCTTACATTGTACTTTGGTGAAGTTGATTATGTAATCTATATATCCAAACAAGTAGAGTAGCGTTCTTTCTCTATTTTTACTGCTCTCTACGTGACTGTAATTTCTGGAAGAGTGATGCTCTAGTAAAACTAGTTTTCTGGAGGAAGAAGAGCTTCTTCAACATCTTGAGCAGCATCATCATGCTTGGCCTCCTGTAATCGAACAAGCTGCCACCGCCGCCCTTGGCCACTCCGTAGGCCTGTCGGTCACCCGTCGTGTCCCCCTTCAGCTCGAAGGAGACCCTCCGGAGCTCCTCGTTGAAGGCCTCCCACAGCATGTCCATCTTCTCCTCGTTGCTGCAGACGCCTTCTTCTTCGTCGTCGTCGTTGCTGGGGGGTACAGAATTCAGCATGTCGATGATGTTTGCCGCTTCCTCCCCCTCCGACGAGCTCCTTCGTGGTTGGCAGTCGGTGTTGTCGTTGACGGAGGAGAGGAACCACAGCGGGGAGGCGGCGAAGTGGGGGAAGGTGAGTTGGCAGGGGGAGTCTTGGTCTGTGCTGATAGTTGGGAAACTGAAGTCATCCATTCTCCTTCTTCTTCTTGATTTCTCTTTTATTTTTAAAAAAACTAAACTCTTCTTGATGATTGATATTTGATGATGATGATGATGATGAAGGCTCTTAAGCTGAAGAAGAAGAATGGATGAGTTCCGAGAGTGTGATCACATTCATGGTGGTTGGGACTCCTCAACTAACGCTCTGGATTGGTGCTTAAAAGTCTACTCCTCCTGTTGTTGGTGCGTTTTGTTTTTTGGCGGGACCCCTTTTAGGGACATATAGCCGTTGGGTTAATTCTATCCCACCCATTATTTATGAGATGTTTTCAAGGATTAGTTAATTAATCATGTAGTGCAATTCCTTTTGACATAGTACTATCCATATAGCAGGATTATTATTATCATTTGTGACATCATGCAAACATCTTATTTACGAATGTAGTTTGGGGATGAATGTTTGCTCGAATGCTCTTTTCCGGAGCGATTTGGCTCTCCCAATAGAATCTCAGATGGCACGTAAATGCAGTCCAAACTAGAGTAGTTCATCTGTATGTAAATATGAAATTAGTAAGCATCATGCATAAAAATATCTTTCCGATCTCCAAGTTTACTTGAGTATATATTAGATTATGAATCAAGTTTGTTTTTGTGGCCACTAAACCAAATTAAGTTTGTGATTTGTCCCTCTTTGAGGAGTAAAGATGACAATCACTTTGTACTTTGAACCTTGTCAATAGGGGAAACAAGTGATGACAAATTTCTTCTTGCCTACTTTTTTTTCTTAGTCATTTTTCCTCCTCTCTTCTGAATGGCTTATGATTTTTCTTTTTCTTTTTTTTATTATCATCAAATAGATTCCTTTGTCATTAGTTTCAGACCTACTGCAATCTCTGCGCAGAAACAGAGAACATCCTTAATTGATTGGGCCAGTGATGGGGGTGGCATGACAAGGACTTTCTTTGAGTTGGCAGAATTAGGTTGTTGCAAGGAGAATTGCTGGATGCAATTGGATTGACAAACACTTATTCCTAACATATAATTAGCAGAGGGGGAAGCTTGAGATTCTAAGACAAAATTGAATACTTGATGCTTTCTATCTCAAGTTTTATGTATTCGAACTTGAGATTTACTGTCACATGGGTATGGGATGGCTCACTTGAGATTTACTGTCCAAGCTCCCCAGCCCAAGTGGTTAGGGAGGGGGGCTCACTTGAGAGAGGTCCCAAGTTGAGTCCCCTCGTGGGCATGGAATGGCTGGGTGGTCGCAGGACGGCCACGGTCCCGAGCTGGCGGCCTCAAGAAATGGATACCAAAAAAAAAAAAAAATTGAAATTTAACTTCTTCTTTTTTTTAACTGTCACATGGGTATCTCCCATTATTTTATTTTTTTTTATCTCTATCTGTGAATTGTCAACAAAGTGTTTCATTTGTCAACTATATATATGGTATTTCTCTGAAGTACGAGTTATAAGTTTATAACATGGTACCGAGCCTAGAAAACTGTAACAAATTTGATGACTTATCGAAAAGGGTGCATAACCACAATTTACTCCATTTGCCGGTGGAGATAGGGGACGAGTATTCGGTTAATTCGGTTTAAACCGAATCGAATAACCGAAATTCGAAAGAAAAAACCACGTATCCTCTAACCAACGGAAATCTTATCTCATGCCATATGTTGATATGAAGGGCCACTTTTACTTGGGGTGGTCCAAAAAATGTTCAAAAAAATTACAAGTTTGTCATCCATTTTTTTTTTTACTTGGGGCTAGTCCAAATTTTTCCAGCAAGTAGGACTGCAACTAAGTTGACAGTCCTACTTTATGTTAGAACTGCCAACAAGTTGGCAGTCCTATTTTTGTACACGCTGAAGAGGTCGTCAGCGGCGGCGTGTCGCTCTGCTAGCGGTGGTGTGACTTGGACGGAGGGAGACTGTCCCCCGTGGCACGTCCCTGGCTGGTGCGAGCGAGGGAGGCGGCCGGTGGGACGTCAAGCGGAGGGGGGTCGGGAATGGAGGGGAGGGAGTCGAGGGAGAAGAAGAGGGGCTGGGAGAGGGAGCGGGTGAGGCGGGAGTCGTCGGAGGGGGAGGGGCAGCGGAGGGGGAGGTAGAGGCGGGAGAGGAGGTTGCGGAGGCAGAGGCGGAGGAGGAAGGAGATCTGCCGGACGGATTGGTGGCGGCCGACGGTGGTCGACGGGAAGGAAGGGTTTTAGGGTTTCAGAGATTTTGGAAGAGAGAAAGGAAAAGAGGAAATGAAATGAAAATGAGGGTTTAGGGGATTGGGCTCGCTTCAAGCAAATTGTGGGCATGTCCAAGCAAAAGTTCCACCTTCATGGACTGTCCCCAAGTAAGGATGTCACCCTCATTTTCCGTATTTCGTATTTATGCTCGTGGTTGGATTTTTGGCTTGTATTTTTAATTTTCTCGACTTGCAGAATTTTGGGTTCTCTCGTATTTCGGGTTTTGGTTCGGCTTGGTTTTAATTGGTTTGGTTTAGTTGGTTGGTTTAATATGTAGTGGAACACCTTAACCTACACTCCTCCCTCATTTCCACCACAACCACCCTCATTATATCCCCACCTAACTTTCTCTCTCCTCTTTACTCTCCATTAATTTTCTTCTTCTTCTTCCTTCTTCCACACAACACCACACCATAGGTAAGTGCTCCTTGCCACTACATAAGGACCCAATATTATTTGTCCATTAGCTTAAGGAGATGGTTTTGAACAACCTTAGGTCTTGATGTTTTGTGTTTTGAAGCTTCATCTGTTCTAGATCTAACTTTTTTCCATTTTCAGAAATTAGTGGTTTTGATCTATTTTGAGTTGGTTTTGGTGGGTTTTGATGCCTCTATGTTGTAGAGAATCAAATTTCACCCAAGTTAGAACTTTAAAAATCCGAATTTGGAGTTTTATTGGCAAAGTTGTGAGATTTTGAACCTTGGAACCATTGTTAGTGTTCTTCTCAGCCAACTTGGAGAAGAAGAAGGCCACCCGGACCCGTGCCCGCGCCGCGCCGTTGCGCGCGCGCCGCCGTGCTGCGCCCTCCCGCGCGCACTTCGTGCCGCGTCCTCCCGCGCGCACTCTGCTGCGCTGCGCCCTTGCGCGCGCACTCCGCTGCGCTGCGCCCTTGCGCGCGCACTCCGCTGCGCTGCGTCCTCCCGCGCGCACTCCGCTGCGCTGCGTCCTCCCGCGCGCACTCCGCTGCGCTGCGCCCTTGCGCGCGCACTCCGTGCCGCCCCCTTGCGCGCGCACTCCGCTGCGCTGCGCCCTCCCGCGCGCACTTCGTGCCGCGTCCTCCCGCGTGCCCTCCGCTGCGTCGCGCCCTCCCGCGCGCACTCCGCTGCGCTGCGCCCCGCGCGCCTCGTCGGACGCGCCCTCGCGCGTTCTGGCTCCGCGTTGCCCCCGCTCGCGCCTTTGGTGTGTTGCGGTTGTTCCTCGAGCGCGTCTCTTGACGCCGCTCGCGCACCCTAGCCCGAGCCTTGCCCGGCGCCCCCCTTGGGTCGCCTTTAGCCCAGCACACCCTGTGCTCTGGTGGACCTTGGTCCTTGGTTTCTGGCTAAATTTTGTTTTCTGAGATTTTCTTGTCCACCACACGACTTGACTTGGTCTAACACGTCTTAACACGATTTTCTATGATTTGACATGATTCGGCTTGCGGCTAGTTTTCTCCTATCTTGTTAATAACTTGGCGTATAACTTCGTAACTTGGTAACTTGAACCTGTAACTTGATAACTCGGCTTGACTTGAAGTGGCCCGCGGTGGCGCACTCCTGACTTGACATGACTTGACTTGCCCTGATAGCTTGTAACTTGACTTGTCTTGACACCGTGGGTGTACTACTTGTTGCTCTGTGCAAATCACTTGTCTTGTCTTGCATCATGTCTAGGACGTGACTTCCTGGGTACCACGGCCAGGGACTCGCGCTAAATTGGATTAGGCTAATTATTAGATCAAACTAGAACATGGAGAATTCCCAGTCACAGGCAATCTCATTATCTGGGCGCTTTAATGGACTTGTAGCTTGCCGACGAGTAGAGCACATTTCCAGCACACTGTCATGTGTTGCACCCTCTAAGTCACCTAAGGGTACATTTATCTCCCGGGCAATGTACCCACCTATAACTCTCAACCCGCGGAAGGATAACTGGATGGTCTGCAGGGCTTGGGATTTGGAATTCTCACTTGCATCTTGTTAGTAATTAGGCTTGTGACAACCCTAGTTAGTTAAGTAGTAAGCCGTAGTACTTGTTTGGCCGATTGTAATTAAATGGTGTCTAGCTCTGTCCAAGTCTTGTCCAGCCCCTGTACCTGGAACTCTTGATCATGATTGTTTAACTTATCTCTAACGATAAATGGGTAGAGACAGTGAGCTATTCAGGCGAAGGGGTACAATTCCGGTCCTTGTTTGGTTTAAGGATTGTAACCTGGCTCCCGGAATGGTTCCACGTCCCTAGTCGTTTATCGCCCTGTGTACCTTACTATTTGTATCTTCTTTTATTCTTTATGTTCTGATATGCTGGCTTTCGTTCTTATTTGTGGCCTCCTTTGTGGCACTTGCTCTTCTGGGGTTTGACCCAGCTGGTTTTGTGTGGCTAGATTTCGGAGCAGCTCCCGAGGATCTACCAAGCTTCCAGCCCAATGGTGAACACTAGACGGAACCCGGGCTACGAGTGGGTTTTCCCTTTTGTTTCCTCCACTTATATGTAAATTTATTCTTTTGAGGCGTTTGTCGACGAGCACCTGTTAGCTCGATGCATTTACTTACTGTCTGCCTACGGGCTGTAACATGATGGACACATCCTAGGGTTGATCATGTATGACTGAAACTCTTGCTAGTCCTATCATTTTGTATGACTAGCTTCATGATCATCCAATATGTAATATTTGGGACGCCTTATAATTATGTATTTGATGCTCTAAGATCTTGTACTTACTTTAATTGCTTGAGATTGAGACAATAGGCTTGACCTTAAGAGACTGCTGGCTTGTAGTAAACCCTCATATCTAGACAGCCGTGATCGTATAGTTGAGATGTATCCTATTTCAATATACGTAGCTGGCTGTGTCTGCCCCCGCTCTCCAGTATTCTGGTTCTGGGGCGTGACACGGTTTAAGTGGTGGCCCATGCAGGTCTTGTCAATCAAGAAATGTGAGGGTTTACCGAATAGATGTCTCAATCAATCTTCGCCCTTGATCTCTGCTCGTATCTTCAAATCCCTGAGAATCTCGACCTGATCACATTGCTTGTATCATTGATCTGTCCTGGTCCTTTCCTTATTGTTCCCTATGTCGTCTTCTTCAGCGGCATTACTCCCGGACCTGCCAACCAGCCAGAGGAAGCTCGACAAGCGCCCCAGCGCCAGGAAGATCAAGCTCAGCACTCTGGAGTAGCCTCCCGAGTTATGCTTCCCGGAGGCTCAGAACCTCCTGTTCAGGCAGCTCCGCCCGTTCAACCAGCTAGACAGGATGAGGGGCCTTTGGTAGGGCTTATCAGAGAACTGCTTGCATCCCAAGATCGTCGAGGCGACGCCTTGCACCAGGAAGTTCATGATGCACTAAACCGAGGAGGTCCCCAAGGAAATCAGGCGGCCAACAGTTTCAAGCGCTTGAACCCTCCCTTCTTTGACGGCAGTGAAGATGCGATTGCCGCGGACGCTTGGCTTCAGGATACCGAGGTGGTTCTAGAAGCAGCTAGGACACCCGAGAATGAGAAGGTGACGGTGGTACGCCTACAGTTGTTAGACTTGGCTCGCGATTGGTGGGCAGCTCAGGCCATGGGGTTAGCAGCACCAGTCACTTGGGCGACGTTCAGAGAGAGGTTCCAGACGAAGTACTTCGATGCGGTGGCACGGTACGACCTGCAGACCAGGTTCACCAACTTGAAGCAAGGAGGCAGGACAGTCGATGGCTATGCGACCGAGTTTTCTAGGCTGAGTAGGTTCGCCCCCACCTTGGTGGCAACCGAGTTCGATAGGGCTCAGCGGTTCCAGCAAGGGCTGCACTTAGAGATATTATTGGCTGTGGAGCAGTTCGAGCACCAGACGTTCGATGCAGTGTTGAAGGCAGCAAGGAGGCATGAGTATACCTCCCGGAGAATTATGGACAGGACCGGAGACAGGAAGCGGTCCCACAACCAGATGCACCAATCTTCAGCTCCAGCCCCGGCAACTAGGGGTATAACTATTGGAACTCCGAGGCGGGCAGCCTCAGTGGCGTCGGTTCAGCATTCGACCCCGACGCACCCGCAGCAGCAGAAGCAGAAGCAGTCTTCCGCAGTGGGATGTTCTCATTGCGGGAAGCCGGGCCATGTAGTGGCAGAGTGTCGTAGGGCACAGGGATTGTGCTTGGCTTGTGGAGGAGCAGACCACCATATAGGGACCTGCCCGAATAGGGGAGGTCCATCATCATCCAACCTTTCTAGTTCTTCGGTGAGGGGACCAGTCCCAGTTCCAGTCCAGCAGCAGCAGCAACAGCAGTACCCGAGGCCATTGGCGCCCCAGGCCCAGGCCTTTTGTCACGTCCCGCTTCCCATATTCGAAACGGTGACGCTATACACATCTCCAGGCTACGCGCCGAAACTGCGATTGTCGCCTGTAATCATCAGCAAGAATGGAAAATACAAGGAGTTTACATGATATTAAATACAGTGAAGTTATTATACAGGGAACTTTTCCAACAATGCTTTTACAGGTTTATTACAAAAGTAAACTGCAAAATAACTACGATACTACTGGCCATAACTGTAGGTAGTCCAGACAGTTACTCCTCGTTGTAGCGCGGCGATACTTCGGCGCGGGCGTCTTCTTCTTCACCTAGTGAACAAATACTAGGTCGTTTAGAATACGACAAGCAAGTCCTCGGTCAAGGGCGATGAAATATAAATAAATAAAATTAAAATATGCGGTTTTCTTTAAAAAGGCTTGTGCAACTGCATGTATGTATGTATATAAGTATATATATATATATATGTATATATATACCCTTAATTTTACTAAAATGACACATGAGACCATCATCCTACTCCAGGGATTGTGAGATTTCCGAGCTTCCCTTGAGCTTTCTGTAAGATTTGCTTCCCTTGAGCAAACTCCCTACCAAAGTAGGTATGAGTTACTTTTGGAGTAAGATGAAATCTAATACAATGCAATTGAGAACAATAATCTGAATAATTCTCTAGATGCTTCCCGTGAACAATCCCGTTAACCTGGGATCAGGCTGTGAATTCCGAGCCTCCCTTGGGCTAAACATCTATTTGATGTTACTGTCGAAATAGATGAATTGATTTCCGAGCCTCCCTTGGGCTAGTACTCTCTATTTGAAAATAGAAGTACGGATTTCCGAAATACTGATCAGCTTTCATTGTTATTATGTTACGGGATATCTAGAAATATTCAGTTGTTCTCCCCGCCCAATGCTTCCTATATATGAAACTTTCTAAAATTTTCCGAAAGTCAGAAATTTAACTATCTCTAGAATTTCTCAAAAATTTTGGCAGAGTCTCCTTTGTATTTAGGAGCCCCGAGAATTTACAGAAAACATATATAAATGATAAGAAAAATATGGGCTCGCCGACCCCTTCGGTGGAGCAACTCTCAACACCGGAACCATGCAAATAATAATTGGGCTCGCCGACCCCTTCGGTGGAGCAACTCTCAACACCGGACCATGCAGTTTATATAAAAAGTAAAGAAAGATAAATAATTAGACACCTTTTTCCTTTGGCAAGCGAGGGAACAAGCATATTTTACCTTTCTTTAGCAATCAGTCGGAAGGCGATTTTTGCAATTAGCAAGCAATACAATGATAGCCAAAATTTTCCTTTGCAAGTTATACTAGGCAACATGTAGAGACTTAAAATGAAAACATGTACATATATATATATATATATATATATATATATATATATATATATATATGTATATATATATATATATATATTTAAATACTAGGTAGATAGTATGTAGATACTATACATATATTTGCATATACTCATATATCATGTATATAGATAATGGGTATGTATATATACATTATGTAGATAGTACATATATATATAATGTGTATAGATGTATTTGTAGATAGTTTATAAATGATATGTATGTATATATATTATGTAGATAGTACATATGTATACGATATGCATAGATGTATTTGTAGATAGTTTATATACAATATGTATATATATATTATATAGGTAGTATACAATATATAATATGTATGTATATATATATATAGATAGCGTACACATAAAGGAATTAAGAACGTAGAAAAATAACAAGTCCTCATACTTTACCTTCCCGTGAATGGTTCTGTTGTTCAGTTCACATGTGTATCAGACTTACCCCGGGAGAGTCCATATGTTCACATGTGTTTGTTTGTTCATGAAGAGTCCAATAGTTCATGTCCAAAATCGCAAGTCCAGAGTCCGTGTTCAAAATTGATTCCTTTATTTGTGACTATTTGATTTCCACTTGTTCGGAATATATTACCATAAATGTATAACACTTTTGTTTATATCTATCAAATTAAACATTCACTAGAAATTAGAATTTGCATCATTTTAATATATCGTGACTTGATTTAAATATTATCAATTCAGAATTTAACTAAACAAAATTCAGGGATACTATCTTAACTAATTATATTCCAAACTTATAATATGAAATTTCAGATTTTTGAAGATTAAACCCTACAATTTTTTCTGGTATTACCAAATTATTCATGAAGCTATAATTTCAGAATTTTAACATGATAATAAAAGAATAATTATGAGTTCCATTAACCTAGATGGAAATATTGAGAAGAAGAAGGAGAGGAGGACTTGCCTTGGGGAAACCGATTTGGGATCGGAATTAGGGTTTTGAGCCTTCTTCCAATTTCTTCTTCGAACTTCTTCTTCTTCCCCCTTCTTCTTCTTCTTCCTCTTCCCTTTTTTTTTGAAGGGATTAGGTTTTTCTATTTTGAAGATGGTGGTGGTGGTGATGGTGGAGATGGGGGTGAAGATGGTGGTGTGGGAAGTGTTGGTGGAGGAAGGAGAGGAGGGTGAAGAGGTGGTTGGCCGGAGAGGGGGTGGCCGGCGCAGGCGGGCGGCGGCGTAGGCGGGCGGCGGCGGCGCAGGCGGGCGGCGCCGGCGGCCGACCGACGACGGCGGTTGCCGCAGCAGCAGCAGCAGCTAGCAACAGCGGTAGCAGTAGTAGGAGCAGTAGCGGGGGTAAGAGGGAGGAGGGAATAGAAGGGAAGAGTGAAGGAGAGAGAGAGATAGGGAGATGAGTGTGAGAGGGAGAGATTTATAGATAGGGAGAGAGGGTTCGAGAGAGAGAGTGTCCGAGAGAGAGTGAGAGGATTCGAGAGTGAGAGAGAGAGAGAGTGAGAGAGTTCGGGAGAGGGAGAGAGGGGCGGTGGAGGTGAAGGGGCTGCTCCTCTCTCTCTCTATTATATATGTATATAATTTCTTTTTTCTTTCTTCTCTCTTTTTTTTTTTCTTAGGGTTTTTTCCTTATAAAAATTTCAGAAAATAAGAATAAAATTATTATTATTATTATTATATCAATTATTTGTTTAAAAAAATTTTGAGCAAAATATTTAAGAAGATGGAATTATAATAAAATATTAATATATTAATTTTTGGAAAGCAGCTATGACACTCTACCCACCTTACAAAAATTTCGTCCTCGAAATTTAAATTTTAACGATAAGATTTTCAAAACAATTATAAAGAGAAGCAAAATGTTCTACCCACCTTACAGAATTAGAGTAGTAATTTATTAAACAGTTAAACAAAATATCTCGAAATATAGTTATCAAAACTTCACGGAAATAAGAACAATCCGAAAATAATAGAAATCATCAAGATTTTTGAAATTCCATAAAACCAAATAGAATTGGTCAATTACCATGTTGTTTCAAATCATAACCATGTATGATCATTGAATTCAAAATCATATTTCTTATTCTCATTTTCTGGCGAGATATAGTAATCTTGTGCCTCGCCATTACGCATATGGCTGCAATCAAGATACCGTTTCACTATCAGGATTCATGGCTGCAGCTTTTGCTACCACGCCAATGATATCCATAGAATAAGTAGGAAAGTAGCTTTATAGATCATGATATTCTTAGTAATCCAAATTATTCAAGAAGCAATACTTAATTTCAAATTCTCCAAATATCATCAACGTTATTTTATCATGGTATCAAAACTAATAGATAATATTATAACATAAGATAAACTCATATATCTATATTATCAAAAGCACTATATGTCATTTTAAATGACGTTTTTTTTTTTTTTTTTCAAATTCTGAATCAAGGAAAAAAATGAAATCAAAGTTCGAATATCAAGTTCAAAAATTCATTATTAAAAATTTTGTCTTGATCCCCGAAAATTCATTAAATTCCTGAATCATGTTTCGAGAATACGTGCCTCGCCAATTTGGATGGCCAGTCCGAATGGCTGCAACAACTTCTCATTTCACGATTCATTAGAAAAATTTTAGGTGTCAAGACACAACAAATATTCATTCACATAGATATCATTTACAAAATCCAATCAAAGCATTCACTTCACAAAAAAGAAAAATATCAAAAGAGTAAATTACAACGGATATTAGATAGAGGGCAATTCCTGAAATAGGGATGACAATAAAAGATGTAAATGGAAGAAAAGATTGAGGATACAATTCTAGATTTCCATTTAGTGAATGTTAAGTGAAGCAATAAAATTGAAATTTTTGAAGAAGATTGGGTTTTGTGAAATAACCAGACCACAGAAAATTCAACAGATAAAGGAGAACGAGTCAGGACTTAGGTATCGATAGAAGTTTAGAGGGAGTAAGGAATAAGGAATTAGATTCTTAATATAATATGTATATAATACTCTATACAATAACTATTAGGCAAAACCCTAGACAAGTTATCGCTAGTACCAACTTATCCAATATTCATTAAGGAGATACATATATATATATATATATATATATATATATATATATATATATATATATATATATATATATATTCTTACCCCTCACTATTCAAAATATTTGAATTCCTGGTTTACTAGAAATACCCATACTCAGTCCAAGATCCTTAAGGAATTTCTAGGTCCTTAATAGCTCAAATAAGAGTGCTAGTCAAATCCACAAATACATACTAATCCGGCCTAGAAGGTCATGTCTGCCCTTGTGCTACCCATAACCAAGTAAGGATACTTAATGGTTCATACTTGCTATAGGAATTTTATCTAGCTAAGCATACCAAGAACATAGTCTAACATACACCAATCAAATTGGTATTCTCTGTTCTAAGGTTCCTTAAAATATTCCTTAAAGTCTGTGCCTTAGCCCATAGGATTTCCAAAAATCTTAACCTATCGTCATGTCTTATCCTGCATAGGTTTCCCTAGAAGATTGGTAGGTTCCTCATCCTTAAGCTTTCGGTTTTGTAAAACCTGCAACCTATTTTAGGTCCTTTAACCTTGGGGTCCAATACGGAAATCAAAGTTCTCCGTCCAAGTCTAGAACCTACGTCTTATCTAAACCTACGTTCTATCCTAGATTTTCCATTCTTGCTGACCTGCATGGGCCACCACTAAAAGACGTGTCACGTCCCGCTTCCCATATTCGAAACGGTGACGCTATACACATCTCCAGGCTACGCGCCGAAACTGCGATTGTCGCCTGTAATCATCAGCAAGAATGGAAAATACAAGGAGTTTACATGATATTAAATACAGTGAAGTTATTATACAGGGAACTTTTCCAACAATGCTTTTACAGGTTTATTACAAAAGTAAACTGCAAAATAACTACGATACTACTGGCCATAACTGTAGGTAGTCCAGACAGTTACTCCTCGTTGTAGCGCGGCGATACTTCGGCGCGGGCGTCTTCTTCTTCACCTAGTGAACAAATACTAGGTCGTTTAGAATACGACAAGCAAGTCCTCGGTCAAGGGCGATGAAATATAAATAAATAAAATTAAAATATGCGGTTTTCTTTAAAAAGGCTTGTGCAACTGCATGTATGTATGTATATAAGTATATATATATATATATATATATATATATATATATATATATATATATGTATATATATACCCTTAATTTTACTAAAATGACACATGAGACCATCATCCTACTCCAGGGATTGTGAGATTTCCGAGCTTCCCTTGAGCTTTCTGTAAGATTTGCTTCCCTTGAGCAAACTCCCTACCAAAGTAGGTATGAGTTACTTTTGGAGTAAGATGAAATCTAATACAATGCAATTGAGAACAATAATCTGAATAATTCTCTAGATGCTTCCCGTGAACAATCCCGTTAACCTGGGATCAGGCTGTGAATTCCGAGCCTCCCTTGGGCTAAACATCTATTTGATGTTACTGTCGAAATAGATGAATTGATTTCCGAGCCTCCCTTGGGCTAGTACTCTCTATTTGAAAATAGAAGTACGGATTTCCGAAATACTGATCAGCTTTCATTGTTATTATGTTACGGGATATCTAGAAATATTCAGTTGTTCTCCCCGCCCAATGCTTCCTATATATGAAACTTTCTAAAATTTTCCGAAAGTCAGAAATTTAACTATCTCTAGAATTTCTCAAAAATTTTGGCAGAGTCTCCTTTGTATTTAGGAGCCCCGAGAATTTACAGAAAACATATATAAATGATAAGAAAAATATGGGCTCGCCGACCCCTTCGGTGGAGCAACTCTCAACACCGGAACCATGCAAATAATAATTGGGCTCGCCGACCCCTTCGGTGGAGCAACTCTCAACACCGGACCATGCAGTTTATATAAAAAGTAAAGAAAGATAAATAATTAGACACCTTTTTCCTTTGGCAAGCGAGGGAACAAGCATATTTTACCTTTCTTTAGCAATCAGTCGGAAGGCGATTTTTGCAATTAGCAAGCAATACAATGATAGCCAAAATTTTCCTTTGCAAGTTATACTAGGCAACATGTAGAGACTTAAAATGAAAACATGTACATATATATATATATATATATATATATATATATATATATATATATATATATGTATATATATATATATTTATTTAAATACTAGGTAGATAGTATGTAGATACTATACATATATTTGCATATACTCATATATCATGTATATAGATAATGGGTATGTATATATACATTATGTAGATAGTACATATATATATAATGTGTATAGATGTATTTGTAGATAGTTTATAAATGATATGTATGTATATATATTATGTAGATAGTACATATGTATACGATATGCATAGATGTATTTGTAGATAGTTTATATACAATATGTATATATATATTATATAGGTAGTATACAATATATAATATGTATGTATATATATATATAGATAGCGTACACATAAAGGAATTAAGAACGTAGAAAAATAACAAGTCCTCATACTTTACCTTCCCGTGAATGGTTCTGTTGTTCAGTTCACATGTGTATCAGACTTACCCCGGGAGAGTCCATATGTTCACATGTGTTTGTTTGTTCATGAAGAGTCCAATAGTTCATGTCCAAAATCGCAAGTCCAGAGTCCGTGTTCAAAATTGATTCCTTTATTTGTGACTATTTGATTTCCACTTGTTCGGAATATATTACCATAAATGTATAACACTTTTGTTTATATCTATCAAATTAAACATTCACTAGAAATTAGAATTTGCATCATTTTAATATATCGTGACTTGATTTAAATATTATCAATTCAGAATTTAACTAAACAAAATTCAGGGATACTATCTTAACTAATTATATTCCAAACTTATAATATGAAATTTCAGATTTTTGAAGATTAAACCCTACAATTTCAATTTTCTGGTATTACCAAATTATTCATGAAGCTATAATTTCAGAATTTTAACATGATAATAAAAGAATAATTATGAGTTCCATTAACCTAGATGGAAATATTGAGAAGAAGAAGGAGAGGAGGACTTGCCTTGGGGAAACCGATTTGGGATCGGAATTAGGGTTTTGAGCCTTCTTCCAATTTCTTCTTCGAACTTCTTCTTCTTCCCCCTTCTTCTTCTTCTTCCTCTTTCCTTTTTTTTGAAGGGATTAGGTTTTTCTATTTTGAAGATGGTGGTGGTGGTGATGGTGGAGATGGGGGTGAAGATGGTGGTGTGGGAAGTGTTGGTGGAGGAAGGAGAGGAGGGTGAAGAGGTGGTTGGCCGGAGAGGGGGTGGCCGGCGCAGGCGGGCGGCGGCGTAGGCGGGCGGCGGCGGCGCAGGCGGGCGGGCGGCGCCGGCGGCCGACCGACGACGGCGGTTGCCGCAGCAGCAGCAGCAGCTAGCAACAGCGGTAGCAGTAGTAGGAGCAGTAGCGGGAGTAAGAGGGAGGAGGGAATAGAAGGGAAGAGTGAAGGAGAGAGAGAGATAGGGAGATGAGTGTGAGAGGGAGAGATTTATAGATAGGGAGAGAGGGTTCGAGAGAGAGAGAGTGTCCGAGAGAGAGTGAGAGGATTCGAGAGAGAGAGAGAGAGAGAGAGTGAGAGAGTTCGGGAGAGGGAGAGAGGGGCGGTGGAGGTGAAGGGGCTGCTCCTCTCTCTCTCTATTATATATGTATATAATTTCTTTTTTCTTTCTTCTCTCTTTTTTTTTTCTTAGGGTTTTTTCCTTATAAAAATTTCAGAAAATAAGAATAAAATTATTATTATTATTATTATATCAATTATTTGTTTAAAAAAATTTTGAGCAAAATATTTAAGAAGATGGAATTATAATAAAATATTAATATATTAATTTTTGGAAAGCAGCTATGACACCTTTCAGCAGCAGAACCAGCAGCAGTTCACCCAGGCTCCAGCACAGAATCGACAGAGGGGTTTCCAGCAGAGGGGACCCGCAGCTAGAGGTCAGGCTATGATGATGACCATGGAAGAAGAAGTTGTACCAGGTGAGGTAGTGGCAGGTACTATTCTCGTCAACACCTTACCAGCATCTGTATTATTTGATTCTGGTGTATCGCATTCATTCATGTCTGCACGATTCGCGACACGGATAGGATTGGAGCCCGAGTCATTATCAGTGAAGCTCAATATACTTACTGGTAATGGTCTTGTGGGAGTAGATCGAGTGTTTTCCTCGTGTCGGATCGTAGTTAGCGGTAGGGAGTTCCTCGCTAGGCTCATAGAATTCCCTATGGCAGACTATGATGTAGTCCTAGGCATGGATTGGTTGAGGAACCATTATGCTAGGATAGACTGCCATATTGGCAGAGTTGTCTTTAGTATTCCCGGAGAGCCAGAGTTTTCATTTTCCAGAGGCACAGTAGAGCCATCTCCTCCAGTATTGCGGATGGCAGTAGCAGCAGTGCAGTTGCCCCGGATAGTTGAAGAGTTTCCATATGTCTTCCCAGAGGAACTTCCAGGAATGCCACCAGAACGGGAGATCGAGTTCACCATCGACTTGATTCCCGGGACAGCACCAGTATCAGAGCGAGTCTACAGAATGGCGCCTTCAGAGTTGGAGATTTTGTACAAGATGATTGAAGAACTTAGAACCAAGGGATTCATTCGTGCTAGTGGATCGCCTTGGGGAGCCCCAATGCTTCTTATGAAAAAGAAGGATGGTACGTCCAGGCTATGTGTTGATTATCGTACCTTGAACTCAGTGACAATCAAGAACAGATACCCTCTCCCGAGGATAGATGATTTGTTTGATCAACTCAAAGGGGCTTCAGTTTTCTCGAAGATAGACTTGCGGTCAGGATACCACCAGATCAGAGTTAGAGAGCAGGACATCCCAAAGACGGCGTTCAGATCGAGGTACGGGCATTGGGAGTTTCTAGTTATGCCCTTTGGAGCGACCAATGCGCCGGCAGTGTTCATGGACCTCATGAACCGTATTTTCATGCCTTACTTGGACCAGTTTGTGATAGTGTTCCTTGATGACAACCTGGTCTACAGCAAGAGTGAAGCGGAGCATGAGCAGCATCTCCGCGTGGTTCTTCAGATTCTCAGAGAGCACCAGTTGTACGCCAAGTTCAGTAAATGCGAGTTCTGGCTCGATCGCATTTCATACTTGGGTCACATCATTACTCGAGGAGGAGTGGAAGTGGATCCCCAGAAGATTGTGGCTATCGAGGCATGGCCAGTACCCAGCTCAGTGGCAGAAGTTCGCAGCTTTCTTGGATTGGCCGGCTACTACCGGTGATTCGTCTCTGATTTCGCAAGGATTTCAGCGCCGATGACTCAGTTGACCCGCAAGGATGTGCCATTTGTATGGACAGCAGAATGTCAGGAATCATTTGAGAAGTTGAAGCGAGGTTTGATAACGGCTCCCATTCTCACCCTTCCAGATGGGACCGGAGGATTCACAGTTTATTGTGACGCTTCAGGCAGAGGATTGGGATGTATTTTGATGCAGCATGGGAAGGTAATCGCTTATGCGTCACGTCAACTCCGTGATCATGAGAAGAATTACCCGACCCACGACTTGGAGCTTGCAGCAGTAGTGTTTGCACTTAAGTTGTGGAGGCACTACTTGTACGGAGACAGAGTAGAGATATTTACTGATCATAAGAGCCTGAAGTATGTTTTCACCCAGAAGGACCTTAATATGCGGCAGAGAAGATGGCTCGAGCTACTGGTGGACTACGATGTAGATTTGCAGTATCATCCAGGGAAGGCCAACGTTGTAGCAGATGCGTTGAGCCGGAGAGCTGGAGTTTATTTCCTGACGGCGCAACCAGAGTTATTGTCAGATCTTCAGAAGATGGGAATTGAAGTGATTCTTCCTTCCAATGTGGCCTTGATGGCCAGCCTACAGATTCAGTCCACCATAGTTGAGAGGATCCGGACAGCACAGTTAACAGATTCCAAGATTCAGCGGCTCAGAGCAGAGTGCGAGGCAGGGAGAAGGCCAGAGTTATGTATTCATGAGGATGGTACACTTCGACACGGTACGCGTCTTTGTGTACCCAATGGAGATATCAGACAGGAAGTCATGGCAGAGGCTCACAGTTCGCAGTATTCCATCCACCCAGATAGCACGAAGATGTACAGAGATATTCGTCAACACTTTTGGTGGAATGGTATGAAGAGAGAGATAGCCCGGTATGTCTCTCGATGTTTGGTTTGCCAACAAGTCAAGGCTGAACATCAGAGGCCAGCTGGACTTCTTCAACCTTTGCCGATCCCAGAATGGAAATGGGAACACATAACCATGGATTTCGTGACTGGGTTACCCAGATCTCCGGCAGGCAGAGATGCTATTTGGGTCATTGTGGACAGGCTTACCAAGGTGGCACATTTTCTTCCATTTAGAGTTGGACAGTCGACGGCGCAGCTAGCAGAGATGTATCTCAGGCAGATCGTCAGACTTCGCGGAGTGCCAGTCAGCATAGTATCAGACAGGGATACGAGATTCACATCGCACTTTTGGCGCAGTCTTCATCAAAGTTTGGGGACTCATCTCAAGTTCAGCTCAGCATATCATCCGCAGACAGATGGGCAGTCAGAGCGTACTATACAAACTCTCGAAGATATGTTGCGGTCGTGTGCCCTTGACTTTGGTGGTTCGTGGGAGGATCACCTGCACCTGGTGGAGTTCTCGTACAACAATAGTTTCCAGACCAGTATCCAGATGGCACCCTTCGAGGCTCTGTATGGCAGGAAGTGCAGATCCCCGTTAGCATGGGACGATGTCGGAGAGAGGCAGATGCTCGGTCCAGAACCGATTTCTCAGACGGTAGAAGTGGTCAGGAAAGTCAGGGATCACCTCCGAGTTGCTCAGGATCGCCAGCGCCATTGGACCGATGCTCATCGGCGTCCCTTAGAATTTGCTGTCGGCGACCATGTATTCCTTAGGATCTCGCCTACCCGTGGCGTCATTCGTTTTGGCGTACGGGGAAAGCTTAGTCCTAGGTATATAGGGCCGTTCGATATTCTAGAGCGAGTAGGAGATGTGTCCTATCGTCTCGCTCTTCCGCCGTCGCTAAGTGAGGTACATGATGTATTCCATGTATCCCAATTAAGACGGTACATCCCGGACCCGAGCCATATCCTAGATCATTCGGAATTGGTTGTTGGTACCAACCTTTCGTATGAGGAGAGGCCCGTGTCTATATTGGACCGGAGAGAAAAGACGCTCAAGAACAAGACTATTAACTTAGTCCGTGTTGCTTGGGGTCATCACTCTCTAGGTGAGTCAACGTGGGAGCGTGAGGACGACATCCGATCGCGATATCCCTATCTGTTTGACTCGTGAGGTATAATGTCTTTCTTATGCCTTACGCTTTCCCTTCCTTGCTTGCATTGAATGATTGTATGATTGAACTGCTTAGTGCAGCTTGTCTGTGCTTAGTATGGCTTGTCGTGGCAATCTCTAGCTCCTTGATTAAATTCCGAGGACGGAATTCTTTAAAGGTGGGTAGAGTTGTCACCCTCATTTTCCGTATTTCGTATTTATGCTCGTGGTTGGATTTTGGCTTGTATTTTTAATTTTCTCGACTTGCAGAATTTTGGGTTCTCTCGTATTTCGGGTTTTGGTTCGGCTTGGTTTTAATTGGTTTGGTTTAGTTGGTTGGTTTAATATGTAGTGGAACACCTTAACCTACACTCCTCCCTCATTTCCACCACAACCACCCTCATTATATCCCCACCTAACTTTCTCTCTCCTCTTTACTCTCCATTAATTTTCTTCTTCTTCTTCATTCTTCCACACAACACCACACCATAGGCAAGTGCTCCTTGCCACTACATAAGGACCCAATATTATTTGTCCATTAGCTTAAGGAGATGGTTTTGAACAACCTTAGGTCTTGATGTTTTGTGTTTTGAAGCTTCATCTGTTCTAGATCTAACTTTTTCCCATTTTCGGAAATTAGTGGTTTTGATCTATTTTGAGTTGGTTTTGGTGGGTTTTGATGCCTCTATGTTGTAGAGAATCAAATTTCACCCAAGTTAGAACTTTAAAAATCCGAATTTGGAGTTTTATTGGCAAAGTTGTGAGATTTTGAACCTTGGAACCATTGTTAGTGTTCTTCTCAGCCAACTTGGAGAAGAAGAAGGCCACCCGGACCCGTGCCCGCGCCGCGCCGTTGCGCGCGCGCCGCCGTGCTGCGCCCTCCCGCGCGCACTTCGTGCCGCGTCCTCCCGCGCGCACTCTGCTGCGCTGCGCCCTCCCGCGCGCACTCCGCTGCGCTGCGTCCTCCCGCGCGCACTCCGCTGCGCTGCGCCCTTGCGCACGCACTCCGTGCCGCCCCCTTGCGCGCGCACTCCGCTGCGCTGCGCCCTCCCGCGCGCACTTCGTGCCGCGTCCTCCCGCGCGCCCTCCGCTGCGCCGCGCCCTCCCGCGCGCACTCCGCTGCGCTGCGCCCCGCGCGCCTCGTCGGACGCGCCCTCGCGCGTTCTGGCTCCGCGTTGCCCCCGCTCGCGCCTTTGGTGTGTTGCGGTTGTTCCTCGAGCGCGTCTCTTGACGCCGCTCGCGCACCCTAGCCCGAGCCTTGCCCGGCGCCCCCCTTGGGTCGCCTTTAGCCCAGCACACCCTGTGCTCTGGTGGACCTTGGTCCTTGGTTTCTGGCTAAATTTTGTTTTCTGAGATTTTCTTGTCCACCACACGACTTGACTTGGTCTAACACGTCTTGACACGATTTTCTATGATTTGACATGATTCGGCTTGCGGCTAGTTTTCTCCTATCTTGTTAATAACTTGGCGTATAACTTCGTAACTTGGTAACTTGAACCTGTAACTTGATAACTCGGCTTGACTTGAAGTGGCCCGCGGTGGCGCACTCCTGACTTGACATGACTTGACTTGCCCTGATAGCTTGTAACTTGACTTGTCTTGACACCGTGGGTGTACTACTTGTTGCTCTGTGCAAATCACTTGTCTTGTCTTGCATCATGTCTAGGACGTGACTTCCTGGGTACCACGGCCAGGGACTCGCGCTAAATTGGATTAGGCTAATTATTAGATCAAACTAGAACATGGAGAATTCCCAGTCACAGGCAATCTCGTTATCTGGGCGCTTTAATGGACTTGTAGCTTGCCGA
The DNA here is from genome assembly GCA_029216955.1 of Iris pallida. Classification (NCBI taxonomy): domain Eukaryota; kingdom Viridiplantae; phylum Streptophyta; class Magnoliopsida; order Asparagales; family Iridaceae; genus Iris; species Iris pallida. Next base: position 9,311,248 of record JANAVB010040417.1, on the reverse strand, counting down.
CGAGTAGAGCACATTTCCAGCACACTGTCATGTGTTGCACCCTCTAAGTCACCTAAGGGTACATTTGTCTCCCGGGCAATGTACCCACCTATAACTCTCAACCCGCGGAAGGATAACTGGATGGTCTGCAGGGCTTGGGATTTGGAATTCTCACTTGCATCTTGTTAGTAATTAGGCTTGTGACAACCCTAGTTAGTTAAGTAGTAAGCCGTAGTACTTGTTTGGCCGATTGTAATTGAATGGTGTCTAGCTCTGTCCAAGTCTTGTCCAGCCCCTGTACCTGGAACTCTTGATCATGATTGTTTAACTTATCTCTAACGATAAATGGGTAGAGACAGTGAGCTATTCAGGCGAAGGGGTACAATCCCGGTCCTTGTTTGGTTTAAGGATTGTAACCTGGCTCCCGGAATGGTTCCACGTCCCTAGTCGTTTATCGCCCTGTGTACCTTACTATTTGTATCTTCTTTTATTCTTTATGTTCTGATATGCTGGCTTTCGTTCTTATTTGTGGCCTCCTTTGTGGCACTTGCTCTTCTGGGGTTTGACCCAGCTGGTTTTGTGTGGCCAGATTTCGGAGCAGCTCCCGAGGATCTACCAAGCTTCCAGCCCAATGGTGAACACTAGACAGAACCCGGGCTACGAGTGGGTTTTCCCTTTTGTTTCCCCCACTTATATGTAAATTTATTCTTTTGAGGCGTTTGCCGACGAGCACCTGTTAGCTCGATGCATTTACTTACTGTCTGCCTACGGGCTGTAACATGATGGACACATCCTAGGGTTGATCATGTATGACTGAAACTCTTGCTAGTCCTATCATTTTGTATGACTAGCTTCATGATCATCCAATATGTAATATTTGGGACGCCTTATAATTATGTATTTGATGCTCTAAGATCTTGTACTTACTTTAATTGCTTGAGATTGAGACAATAGGCTTGACCTTAAGAGACTGCTGGCTTGTAGTAAACCCTCATATCTAGACAGCCGTGACCGTATAGTTGAGATGTATCCTATTTCAATATACGTAGCTGGCTGTGTCTGCCCCCGCTCTCCAGTATTCTGGTTCTGGGGCGTGACAAAGGATCAGCCCCAAGTAAAAGTGGTAGTGCCCTTAGAAAAATCTTAATTTACTTGAGGGTCTGCTTGGATTGAGGGTTAAGAGGGTTAAGCGAGGGAAAGTTAAGCGAGGGGGAATAAAAATCATGTTTGGTTTGCGGGTGAAAATTTAGGAGGGGGTTATAGAGGGTTAAATTAGGATTTGTTTAACCCTCTTTTGTCTATTTTTTCAATCCCAAATCGGAGGATTGATGAGGAGAATTGAGAGATTTTGTTTAAAAGGCCATAAATATCCTTTCTTTGTCCAATAAAATATCATATTTTTTCTTTCCTTTTTTTTTCTTCTTATTTTTAACATGCTGCTCCTTAGCTTCTTTATTTGTGAAGATATTTTGATAATTAATTTAATTTTATGACATATATAATAAGAATATTTTAATAACTATTATATTTTTATTAATCTTTTTCGTACTGAAAACCCCTAATCCAAATAAGATCCCCACTTAACTTTCCATCTAATCCAAATAAAATTATATGTATTGACCCTACACTCCTTCACTTAACTCTCCTTCACTTAATCATACTAGTCACGTTCACCACGTTTTAGAAAAAATAAATGATAGTATTAATAAAGTATATAAAATTTTAAATTATATTAGAATATTTTAAAATATAATTTGAATATATTTTAATATGATATGTTATGATTATTTTTTTAAATTTTGGATATGTGTTTGATTAGATAATGTTACGTAGTTAGTTTAAACATAATTTTAATTTTAAATATGTTCTAGTATACGGTGGTTATTAATTTTTTATGAGGAGAAAGGGTTCGGTTACTTACACAGAAAATAAAAAATCTAGTTAATTTAAAAAAAATGGTTGATGATATATACGACTTAGACGGCTCACTTTTGAACCATTTTGAAGTATTATAATAGCGGAGATTTATCTATGCTCGTCCTTTTTTTTTTTTTTGCCCTATTACAATTTCCAAGTAGACCTTCGGGCGGATTAGGCTGTCCTTCATACCATTTGCAAATGCATCCCCTCGAAAAAGAGGCCTAAAAAAGAAAAAAATTATAATAGAAAATCAAATATTTTCTTCTAAATTCTCCATAGAGAATCTTAATTGAGAAGGCGAAGAAGAAGCCGATACACCTCTTCTACTGCGCCGAGTCGGCTGATCTCGCCCGAAATATCGCCGACAAGTCGGACGCCATCCAGCTCCAGTCCATCAGTCCATCTCATGGAGGTCCTCTTCTTCCTCTCAACTTTCTTTTAATGGAATTGTCATAATTTGCACTCTGAATGTTGCCCATTAGTTAAAGTTTGGATCTTGTGTGGATTTTCTCTGATGGGTCACTCTATTTTGCTGTAGTAGAAAGCATTTTGTGTGTAGAATTGGTTAGTAATTAGATTCGATTTCGAGTTCGATGTCCCAACAGAGAAAGTTTTAATCTTTCTTCTTGGTGTTGCGGGAACGAGGGTTCGCTATTTTGGAATATGGAGGTCTGAAACAAGGGTTTTGTGGAAATCCATTAAGAACTATGGGGTTATGTGCAAGTCAGGAGCCTTGTTAGCAATTCGGCAACCAGAAAAAATTCGGAACGACAAAAGTACGAGTATAAATCGGCACAATATAAGTAAAATACGGTAAAAAATTCGGTCAAAAATTCGTCAAACGAAAAACATTCGGATTAGATTTAATTCGCGTTTAGTACGTTTCATATGAGCAAATTCGGTATATATAGGGCCCACCCACCTCTTCTCCTTCGTAAACAAGGGTTCAGTGTGAGAATAAGAAGAGGTTGGATGATGGAAAACCGAAAAGTTTTTCTTTGATTGTTGCAAGCAACATGTGTAAAGACTCTTGGGTTTCTTTTTTTTTTTTACTGTGAGACTTTTTCTTCTTTTCTTTTGATAAAGAAAGTTAAGACTGTTGGGTTTTTCGGTCACTTTTTTTGGCCGAATTTTTTAAAAATTCGTACGGTACGCGTTTTAAAACGCCACAGACTTAAAATTCGCGTACAAATCCGAATTTTTTAAAAGTACGTAAGTATTATACGTTTATGTAATATACGGAAAAATTCGCGTATAATAAGCGTTTTATTCGGGTGATTGCTGACAAGGATCAGGAGGCCCTTGGAAGTAGTATTGAAGTTCTGTAAAAGGAAAAAAGAAATAAAGATAAAAAAGATTGAAGTTTTGAGTTTCATGTAGCTCCAAATACCCACCCAAACACACCAAAGTTCAGTTATTTGGAGTTGGAGTGCCTAATTCCGTTAAACACCGGTTTTCTTTTCCAAACTCTATGCCCGAACAAGGCCTCCGAGGTTTAGTATCTCGCTGTTGGGTTTGTGTCTTGCATCCGGCCGAGAACTCAGAGCGCCTAGGTTGACCAAGTATGATGGCGGTATAAAGGGGAATTTTGCCGGGCTTGTGATTGTTAGTGTGAGGACGAGGCATGTAAATAAAGGGATTCACTTTTGACTTTCAAGCCAGTTGACCGAGTCCAGTATCATGCTTTCATAGATCAACTCATCTTCGTGTCACTTCGTCTTTTAGGTTTGTTTACTGTCAAGTACCAACTGTAGTTTCCCTTGCTCGGGGGTCAAGGCTGTACTGCCACAAAATCAAGTGGTAAACTAGGAAGAAGTACACACACGGATCAATAAAAGAATTTATTTTACTGCTCAAAGCTTCAAAGAAATCTCTCAAGATAGCGGAAACCTAACAATCAACCTTTCTTTCCTTTCTCTTAGAAGTTAACCAATTAAAAGGATGTAAATCAGGCCATGTACGAGGGGCAAATATGCTTCTGTTAACAAAGAACTGTAGTTGAGAGTTCTTTTTTCTTTAGGATTGATCATTCGTTATCATGGTAGCGAGGTAGATTAGGATGTTGTTTGTAGAATTGGAACGGAATGGTAGTAATGGTGTACTTTCGTGGGTGCTTAAGCTACCATTTAAGTTGAAAGGCAAAATCTACAAGGCAAGTCGTAAAATCAGTCTTACAATATGGTTTCAAATGCTAGAAAGTTAAGAAGCATATGAAAAGAACGACTGTAGCTAAAATGAGAATACTGAGAAGTATAACAAGCAATATATCAAAAGATAGGATAAGAGATGTGCATTTGTTGGAAGCTCAAGGTTGCAGATAGGGTGAATAGTCTGAGATTGTTTTGAACATGTGCAAAGAGGAACAATAGATACACTGGTTAGCAGCGGTAGGATTTTAGTTAACTAGAACTAAGGAGTAAGGAGTAGGTTTAGACATAAAGAAACTTTGGTTACTGCTCCAAAGGATATGCCATTTGCTAATGTTAGAGAAGTGTGTAACAAACTGGACAAGGACTTTATCGTAGTTGTCATCATTATTACCTCCCATATTTTATATTGCCCAGATCTCCTTTTTTAAATACCATCCTTTTTAATTTATATTGTAATGCCACTAAAGCACTTCCATTTCAGAAATGCTGAAAGGTTTAAAAGAATTACTAGACCTCAAGATCTGTAGGTTAAATCTGAATATTCCATTAATAGAACGGGGGTCGGGGGATTTTTCCCGTCTTTAGTCTAAGACGAGGTTAAACATGAAATATGGGATGGCAGTGTAAGATAATGACATTTTGCATATTTCTCTAGAGTTATCTCATACCTAGGCATATAGTATATCTCTCTGTTTAAGTCTTTTATATTTGATATGCATTACAAAATGAGTTTCTTGCAGATATTGAGGACACCAATTTCCTCAAAAAGTAAAGACTTTCTATGAATTGCACATGAAAGTATATGCCAAACAGATTGATCTTGTAGTATAGGATTGCATCAAAGTTTCTGTAGGCATCATGCACAGGCAATTGGAGTCGTCGGAAATGCATTTTGCTGAAAAAATAAGAGCGTTACAAGAGCTATTTGTTTATTCTAGAATTTCTAGTTATACCAAGTCCTTAACTTGCTTGCAATCTCTTGGTGAAGCTTGCGATTGTGTGAAGGGGTTGCAGGGTCATCTAGAAACTAGAAATTAATTTTTTTTTTATCTAAGGTCCTAATTGTCAAAAATATTAGACTTTGAAAGTGAAATCACTAAGAAAATATATATTTAGATGAATGTCTCCTCAAGCATGGACGCCTCTTCATTATAAGTGCTTGCTTCTTGGCATTTGTACTAGATAATGAAATTTCTTAGGTAGTAGAAGTTTGACAAATTATCTGGGATCTTTTTTCATAATGGTATAATATAACTTAAGGTGAGTTCTAATGAAGTTCCAATGTGAATTTATTTGTGGAACAAACACTATTTATTCGGTATGTTTTGTCATCTGCTAAGGTGACCTAACCCGATATTTGCTTATTACAGAAGCTTTGCGGATGGATTCCCTAATATTTTCATAAACAACGCCCAAGATATAAGAGGGCAGCATGTCGTATTTTTAGCATCTTTCAGTTCCCCTGCTGTTATCTTTGAACAAATTTCGGTGATATTTGCATTCCCAAAACTTTTTATTGCTTGCTTCACATTGGTTTTACCCTTCTTTCCTACTGGTTCTTTTGAGCGCATGGAGGAAGAAGGATATGTTGCTACCGCATTTACTATGGCGCAAGTATTGTCGATGATCCCCAAGTCTAGGGGTGGCCCAACTAGTTTAGTCATCTATGATATACATGCTTTGCAGGTTAGTTTTTACTCACAAGAGGTATTTCTTTTGCTCATTGCAGGCCCGGCTCCAAGGGGGAGGCAGGCTAGGCCTGCGCCTAGGGCCTCCTCCCCCAAGAGGGCCTCAATTTTTTTCTAATTTTAACAACCCGGCGTTCACCTGGGCCCACCAGATCACCGCCCTCGCCCTCGTCGCCGTCACCTTCATCCTCAACCGAGCATTCGACCGGCACTCATGCACCTCCTCCTCCTCCCATCCTCCTCCTCTCTCTCCCTCTCTCCTCCTGCTCCTCCGCTCTTCGATCACCGCTCCGCCGCTCTCCGTTGGCCCAACAGAGGCTTCGGCGCCGCGCCGCTATCACCCTCAAGATCTACGTCTACAGCGAGGAGGAGATCGACGGCTTCGCCTTGCTGCTGCGCGGGAGGGAAGGCAAGATCTCCGTCGACGCCTGCGTCAAGGTCCAGTGGGCCACCCAGGTCTCGCCTCTTCCACCAAAAAAAGTTTGGATCTTTCCAATGACACGTTACCAAATAATTTAGGATCACACAGACTTTTGAATTGAAATTTCTATCATCACCAACGAGTAACAAATCGCCACGAAAACCAAGTGACCTTGATTTCTTTCCAAAGATTACAGCTTCGTAGGAACCAATTTCTTCACAGGAACCATAGAAGGTTGGCAACGACTTCCTTCCGTGGCCACCAATATGTCTTCCTTGCTAATGTTTGGCACGGTCTCATCAAGCTCAGCTTTATCCTCGATTGAAATAGACTTCTTCTCCACTTTAGCAGCTTTTTGCTTGTTCAACTTCTTCATTCTTAATTATCATTGCCAACTTTAATTTTGTTGTGAATTTAATTAATATAAATTAGAGCATTTGTTTGGCTATTTGATATCTAAATATCATCTCTCTAAGTGAGAGTATGTTTTTCTCTCAATCTCTAAATAATATTATTTCCTCGTAACTAATTCATTTCTCTCTAATTTTATTGCTTCGGCCGAAGAGTTTACAGTCATACGACAATATGAGTGGGGGCTAGTTTGGTATTTATGGGTTCATTAGATTTGCTAAATTTATAAAAAAAATTTATAAAGGAACGAGGGTCTCATTTATGTGACTTGTGTAGGGCCTCCAAAATATTGGAGCCGGCCCTGGCTCATTGTAACTGTTTGGAATAATCTCTGTCTCTCTCTCTCTCTCTCACACACACGCACACGCACACACATTCATACATATGTATTATAATTTTTCAACATCATGAGACATCTATATATTTCTCAGAATTCATCTTGTTTTAATTTCTATGCATCAAATTATGAAAAGCTTAAGTAGATAGTGGGCAGTAGGCAGTGGGCACAAAGAAGTTGTTTCATTTATATGTTTCAGGACTTTCTTCTTTGCTTTTTTTGTTGTTGCTTTCATCTGTCGTGTTTATCTCAGTATTATGTTATAGTGACAAATAGGATGTGCCCAGTAAATACTGTTGCACGGAAAAGTGAAGGAATTACAATAAGAGAGAATAAAACAAAAGGGATGAATGCAATTCTTTCATCACTATGGGTTGATTTTGAATGAACTGTAATTTTTTTTTTTTCTAATTTTCTGATTACTCAACATTGAAACAAACACAACCCATATTTAGCTGTGGCCATATGAGGTAAGAGGAGAAAGTGCTCAATGTTATTGTTATCGCTATACAACGATCGGATACCGATAATGAAAGGGACAAACTTGTATTATTTACTTTCCAATTACCCACCTATTTATTCATCATGGAAGCTAAAAAGCATCCCATTGTTATGAAATTTAGATAGATCGTAAAGCATTAGTGGAATGTAAATTTTTGGCCAGAATAACATTATAATGTCATGTTAGCTGATGTTGTCAATCATTATGCTTGCAGAATACTCTGTTTTCATAATATGAGTTTGTAGTAGTGCTGTTTTTGCTACCTTATGTCACGTTCCGGCCCGGAAAATCGCTCGTCCTCGCTAGATTTCACCCGAATCATTGTCCTTGCTGGGGCGTGATGCCGCACGAGCCTGGAGTTGCGCTCGTGCAAGGCAAGATAACAGGTTCACAGAAGATTATCTCAAATTGATAACATAAGCAGCGAAAGGAAACAGAGTATACAATAAGAATCTCTTTTATTAATAATGAATTGAGGGTTGCAAAGGCCTTGAATAGCCCAAGTGAATATGCCAACTGGCTACAACGCTCATGATCTCTCTAGCTCACAAAGGATTACATCGTTCCATACATTATGCCTCTTTATAGCCAACAAGTAGTCTTCGACCGAACATCTCCATGTTGTAAGTCCAAACGCCAATGCGGTAGCTCCTCTTGAAACGCTAAGAACTCCATGCCTCGGCGCATCCAAGCCAAGTTCCGCCTTGAGCCGAACATATCCTGAATATGCAAGGAAACTAGTGGGGGACTAGTGCTTTCGTTCTCGCTGCACTGATCAAGACTCATTCGCACTCAAACCAACACTTAGTACATTTAGTGAAACATGCAACTTATATTTGGTGATCTTTCTATTTAGCCTTAGGATCAGTTTCATGACAATATTCAAGCATAGCAACTTATTATAAATGTGTCCAATACCGTGTTCCTGCAGCAGATACAATCAGACATAATATAAACATATGCATAGTGATCGTGCATGTTTCCGTCTCGTCTTGCTTAGCCTGCAATCGTTAGAAATATACATAACCAATCATACAATTCACGCAACCAACCAACCAAACTCAGACATATTCATAAGGGTGGCAGGTCCTACGCCTGCACCCAACTCTAATCTCAGCCTACCGGTCCTATCTATATGAAGGTTACGGTGTTTCACACCGTAATGGACTTGGCATCCTTATGTGTAAGCCTATGATCGCTCCAATACGGGTTGCTAGCCCAGTATCTGAAGGATCCCAAACTTACTGATATCATAGCTTATCACAACACTGGTCGATCGCAACCCGTCCTAATGATGTGCACCATAAATACCATACATAATTTTCTCCTAGGCCGAACGGTCCCGGTGTCCCGGTCGTAACCGTTCGAGGGAAGCCACACCCGTGCACGGGCCATCCGAGTCCATTGACCATGTAATACGCGCCATAGCAAACAAGTCATATCGTTCCAACCAATCTCACGTTCCATAAACATAATCTCTCATCTCTATCTCAAGTTCCATTGGCATTATGCCCAAACACATCCATATTGATGCACGATGTCCAACGGCTTAGACTCTCGTACTTATACTTAACACGTTCCATTCATAAGTTATTCGTATAACGGCAGTTCCGTAGCAATTGTGCCACAACTGCATACCTCGATGTACGAAGTATATCTTTCAATGTTACGACAAATTCCGCGTCATTGCACCACAACTTGTCCCATTTCGCTTACTTAGTCATTACGTAGCTTCCGTACACAAAGGCACGTTTAACGCCATAATCAGTGTTCTAGGCCTATTGTTCAATGTTCTCGGAGTCGTGCACGTGATGCACATCTTGATATCACCTTCCAATGTTCTACCATCACCGCCCTACCGCGACCCGTACACTTGATGTATGTCGCTTCAATTGTTCAATGTTTAATGTTCTATCTTAATGTTCGACACATACTAAGACCTTTAATCGTTCGAGCCACGCTCGCTAACTTGATAGAAACTTACACATACAAGGATACATTTTATTAGACGTGAAGGAGTAGGGAGAGAGAGTCAAGAACCCGCCCACCTTAAACCGATACGCCTTGTCGTTCCGCCGAGCTGATGCGGCTCGATTTCATAACTTGGTTGCACGGCTAACTCTCCTGACTTAGCTATTCCGTTAAACTATTCGGCTGATTTGGCCTATCGTGCCCATGCCACAATCTGTTGCAAGACGACGATTTGGTTTTGCGTACATCATTTCGAATAAGGCAAAAATGTCGATCCTTTACAATCCAGCGTAAAAGCATAGCATGCACACCAGATCAATCGAAGTCAATACTTTTTCCAAATCGGACTTAGTCTTTGCATCGATTCGCATCGATACTTCATCGGGTCAATGCAACTCTTCGAGTCAACGACTCATCGTAATGCACCGTGCGGAGCGGGACATTACACCTTACACTATAATTTTATTGCGTCTAAGCATGTTTCTCTTGTACTTTTTAGCTTTTTCTTTTAATCGCTACAAGATAGCTTCTTTTTACTTTTACATTTTCTTAAGAGTCATTTTGTTGTAATTTTAGTGAATGGAGTTATAATTGATTCCATTGTCTTGCAACTTCCATTATTCACTGTTGGAACGTATCACATTTGCTCATCTTTATATTAACATAATATTTTGGCCTTTGACACTGAAGATGATCACTTAGCAATACTGGATAACTCAATGACTAACATGAATACTATTGTTGCCTTCAGCTTGTCATCTAACATCATTTCTAGTAAGAATTTAAACATCAGTCAAACAGCGCATATTACTGAATGAAACCATGCTTTAAGCTAGAATCGGTGCTAAGTTGATGATGTCTGATTTTAAAACTTTAGCAGTTACTTTGCATATAATCCTATTATAAGTAACCCACTATACATATTATTTATATTCTGAAATTTGCTTTAAAATAAGCAAAGGCTCTGGAGCCCTTTTATTCTATGGTATTGACGATCTTGATCAGAGTGTTGGAGAGTGATAGATAAGGTGATTTGCATAAAACCTGAGCCCGCTAAATGTCAGGAATATAGTGGATTGAAATACTATACCACATAGGTTTTCTGGGAATTTGAATATTCCAACTTTCATATCTTGGCAGCTTCTGTGTTGTCCTTATCAAAAGAGCAAAAACATTAATTTGTATATTTCCTCCCCTTGAGGTACTTTTTCCTCATTTTGGTAAATTTTTGTGATATACACAGGAAAGATTTTAGTTTGGGGATGATGTCCTGCCTTGATTTGAAACTGGGATTCCTTTGTTACTGCAGTGCCTTCGACAACTTCCAAATGCAGATAATGTGAGCAGTAATATGTCATTGTTAAGATAGAATGTGGCATCTTCCTGTTAACTTTTTCTAAATGAATTTGTCACCATGCTTTCTTTCTTCAGGTTACTGTAGCATTCCCAGATGACGGGGCATGGAAGCGATTTCCCAAGCAGTTGCAGCATTTCCCCATGGTTCGGCTAATATAGATAAAAGGGAAATGGAGTTTTTCTTTTTAATTCTCTTATCCTACAGTTACTTGAATATTGTATAAATATTGGTTGCAGGTTGTTTGTGCTAAGGTGCGTGAGGATGATAAGAGGATAGTTCGACTGAAGGAGGGGAATCCTGAAGGTCAGCATGTCACTATTGTTGATGATTTGGTGCAGTCTGGAGGCACGCTTATTGAGTGCCAGGTACGTGATGACTCCTAGGGTTGAAATTCTGATCTATTTTGGCTGAAGTATGGGTGCAATTGTACCGTTTTACTGTTTTTGGATCACTGGAAACTGTTATGATATGTTCATATTGCACAATTGAAATTAAGTATGAGTAATCAACGAATAAGGGAAGAGTAAAAATTAAAGCAAAACTAACAGCCAGTTTGTTCCCCTAGTGGAAGTGAAACAAAGGGAATAGTAGAAACCATAATCATTAGAAATACCAACTTCAATCCATAACCACATGTTGATTCCCGCATGTTATGTTTTTGAAAATATGATTTGCTATCATCATTTGGCATCTTGTGTTGCCAATTTGATTTTTGAGTGGTTTGGGCTAATACAATTTTTAATCGGGCTTGACTGTTGTTCCAAGTTGAGCTGTGTACTTGAATCCTGAAACCAAACTTCTGTGGCATAACATAATTTCAAATTACAATTACATGAAGAACACTATTGACTTTGTAGTAGCGTGCAAAGAAGTAGATCCATACATTCCGGGATGGTCCTGGGTGATTGATGTAATTAAAAACCTGAGCCGGACAATGGATGTAGAATGACCATTAGAAAGAATTATTGGCTTTGTCTAATTAGTGGAGATATGCTTCTCTAATATATCAAGTTACCTATGCGGGCATTTGTATGTCCTTCCTCTTTGATTTTGCTATTCATGACTGAAGCCAGAAATTAGTAGTCACTCTGAATTTCCATCCATTCCATCTTGTCAATAACCCTAAAATTCTAATTAAGAAACCATGCTTTATAACCTTTAAAAGGAATGTGTAAAATCCTGAAATTTGTTGGAAGTCCCCTGTAGGTAATTTGCCAAATGCATGTTGGGGCAAGTCTGGTCGGCCAGTCTTTAACCAATTACAAATTCACAGGTTTTTGCTAGATCCTTCATCTTACTATCATCAAATTAAACAGTGTCGTCTCCAAAGAGTATGTTCTCTTGGAGAAAGGTTTAGGTTGTGTGGGGATGGAACAGAATCCCATCCACACCCAATCAACTGCCCATATAGCTATATAGTTGGGACTTGGTTTGCTTCATGCTGGCCTTGGGATTCTTGTTGGATAAGGGGTTGGTCGATGGAGTGAGGGGGACATGTTTATGGCGTATCCCTCACGAACTTTTTTCTTTCTGTGTATCCAAATTGACAAAATACCAAATGCATTTACTTCTGATAAATCTTGACCAACTTACGCATCTTTCTTCTTGCTGACTCCCAACCAATTACTTCTTTTAACTAAATTTCGTTGCATCATTTAATAAAGTGCACATTCTTCCCATACGGATTTTTAGACACATAAGAATAGGTGTTTCTCATCTTTAATTGGGCAACTTATGCAGACAGAGCCAACAGTTGACTTTCACAAGATTTACTTTGGTATTCTCTAGATAAGAATTCCTTCTGAACCTGTTTCCATCAGGAACATGTTAACCTTGGTATAATCCATGGATCCATTATCCAACTACTGGGTTTTGGCAGTCGAGGTGTTGTGTTCTGGTTAGCAATCATGAGTCCTTCGTTGGTTGACAATTGTATATGTCGAACTAACTGTGTATGTTCTTCATCGCTCCAATTGCTAGTTCCAAATATTTGGATTAGTAGGCCTTGTTGCCTTGCCTTTAGTTGATTTAGTAGCTCCTGCATCGACAGCTAAGAAATCAAGTGCGTGAAACAAGTTTACTTACCAGTTTCCATCGTCTGTACTTCATTATGCATATATACCTTCCATTGTATATAAACTTTAGAAGCCAGAATGTCCTACAATGTCAACGAATTTCAGTAAGAACCTCGATTCGGCGGTTCTTACTTGGGACCTTGTTGGGAGCTCCCTTCTCCGGCGACAGGAGCTCGTTTCTCCGACGATGTGAGCACTTTTCATAATATGACCATAATTTTAAAAGAGGACATAAATTTTGGGAAGAAAGTTAGAAGATTTGTAATACACGTTTATCAAAGTACCAAGAAACTAAAGATTATTTATCTTGACATCATAAAAAATCAACATGCGAATGATCTCTCTTTAACTTTAAACTGAACTTTATAAATTCTAACAAATATTAAGATATTAATAAGTTTTGATAACAATAATTAATATACACAATTTTTTTATTAGTGTACGCTCCCAACTTTAGACTCTTTTAAGTAGTCACGTTTCTTCGCTCCCGCTCCCGCCTCCGCTTCTGCTTCTGACTTCTAAGATATAAACACACAGTATCTAGGTGTTGTTTCTGTGAGACTAAGATTTCTTCTTATAGGCCTTGACCCACCTAACATCGAAGATGAGAAGTATTTCACTAAAAACTGCATTCTATTGATGATTTATATGCCATACCACTTTGTCGTTCCAAGTTCTTTGTACGATGATAGTTAATATCAGAGCTGTCATTTAAACCTGTGACGCACCACAGAGGGACCTGGCCTGCGTTTGTGCCCAACCAAACTTGAGTTTGTGGGACTCATTTTCACAGAAATCTTGCCCGATCCTGACCCAATGCCAAGAAAATTGGAACTAAGTACAAGATATCAGAGGTACTAGTTGTAGTGCCCCGCTTTCGATAGGCGACGGAACTTCATAATATGCTTGCGCCGAGTCAGATCGGCCGGGAACTTAGATGGCCATCTGACTGGATCGCTAAGCTTGGTAAACGATAACGCCTTGCGGCATCGATTCAAATCGATTTGGACGGAAGTTACGAGAATCGATCCAACTAATGGAACGACTTCTGTTGGAATAAGTCCTAGATGCAGCGGGCTGGGTCTCGACGAGTGAGCTCTCTATAAGAGTCCCTTCGACGGGACCGGACCGCTGTATGGTTTTCTTGGAGCTTTGCCGCTGGGCTTGATGAAATGCTTTCGCGTCGTTTTCATGGATGCAATTACAATTTCGATGCAAGGGGAAAAAAAGGAATTCTAACAAAGCGTTGGTGCCATTGCAGGAGCTCGCATAACTAAGGATTGACGTTGCATAGCGCTTGGACGACCGGCACGAAGCAAAGTAATCGGTGGGTGATTCGACCCTTCTTTTCTACTCTGTTCCGCAAACTTATTCCTTGTTTCGAATTCATTCAAATCGAACGATGCCAAGTTAATTGCATGCCAATCCACTAAGGTCAAGAACTTGGGAAAAACGTATCGATTTTTAGTAATCTACTCTGAAAAATAACAAGTTTCTCACATAAACGGAAAAGTTTAAGGTTCTAGTAAAAAGATAGACTATTTCACGTGCTGCAAAATAATGTGAAACGTCAATCATGGGTTATGATGCCTCGGACAATTTGGTGCCCATGGGACGCTAAATCGGTGTACGGCTTTGGGAAAAATGAATCGTTGCATGAGTTGCGAGAAATGATAATGTTGTTCGATACTATCCGCGCTATACAAAACTGTTTGCATATATGAAACTGTTCGCACATAGGCATGGTCATGGACAGCTTGTGCACAAGTTCGTTTTCCTCGAAACGGTATTCGGGGCATCGGAACCGATTCGTCCTAGGGGGAATAATTTATCGTGCTTCGGCGCGAGGCATGCGGGACCTTCAGTAAGGCTTGCAACCTAGGCTGAAAGGGTAGCGTCGCATGCCAATTTCGATTAAGTCCCTAGTGGTGCGTAGAACCAATGACCGCATATAAGATAGTTGCATGCTCACCTATTGTCTTATGCAGGTGTAAATATTATCTCTGTTTTCATGCAGGGACGAGCACGGCCGTGGTAAGAAATATGATAAACTGCGATGTTATACTGTATGCTTTAATACTCAAAGACGGCTATCGAATATGAACTGAATTCATTTAGTTCTAATAGAAAGACAACTCTAAAGCATGCCTACCCTAACAATCAGAGTCGGTTTAGACGAGTTGGTTCGTCTCGTCCACTTAACAAGTGTGCTAATCCCCTCCCCCAATTTCCCTAGGTGCGGCGGGCGCTCCAACCTAAAACGAAGCTGAAGTGCGGAGAGGCGTTTTGAAGCTCTTCCTATGCTGAAGTATTTTGAAGCCAATTCAAGTCGACGGCTTATGTATAAAGGGGCGAATGTATGGGACGGCAAGCGTAGTTCAGGCAACTTGTCGAATGTATTTTCTTTCTGTTTTCAATCAATGTAGCCGCAACGGCATCCAATGTAATTACGACTTGCACTTCGTTGCAAGCTATGAATGAAAAGCATTTCTATCTTCCTATACTACGTCTTAAATTCTGATATGATTTGTAAAGTTTTAACTTGGCGTATTAATATCAAAAGCAACGTAATGTTCTGCCTTGTACGAGTGCAATTCCAGACTCGTACGGCATCACGTGTAGTGCCCCGTCCCGCGAAGTCAATCGGAGGAATCGAAACGCCGATGTCGTTCGGACTTGGCCTTACAACGGCGACTCGAAGACATCGCTCAGGTAGGGTAGTTTCGGTGAACTTGCCTCATCTCAGCCTTCACTTAATAATTCGTCTGTTTTCAACTTGCACAAGTAGGCTAATATAAAAGCTACGAACGCACATAGCTAAGGGAATAATCCCGACCCGTCGGAATGTCTTAGAACATGGAAAATGGTCCCACGGTCTCAATAGAAGTCGGCTCAGCGTGCTTTTAAATGACACTCGGTCCTTCGTCCCGTGGCTTGGGAGAAGGAAAGTTGGTATTCGACACAAACTATGAACTTGCCTAAGTCATAGGCGTCGCCCGCGTAAATGCTCTATAAAGCATGCACGTTTCCACTGCGCAAGGCTTGGTATAGCCTTGGCTCGTCCCTCGGGTTAAGTTGTAGGCTTAAGTAAGTTAGGCAAAGTTATGCCGGTCGACCTAAAGTCATTCCAAGTGCCGTTTCGCTCGTTCTGCGGTTGTCAAGTCAAATAGTCCCACGATCTCACGGGCCGTCATATAACGTATGACTTGGGTGATAGCGTCGCGTAAGACGTAAGTCAGTTAAAGACACGAGCCACGGTTGGCACGATGTAAAGTTAGCCACGGTCCATGACACTTAAGGAATACGTTTTATTCAAGTTAAGTTGGAAGGCTACGTAGTAGTCGTTCCCTCGAGTTCAAAGAAGTTCGAGGCGGTCTCTCGGTTGGGAGCCTTGCATTCCTATCCACGTTAAGGTGTTTCGAGGCGGTCCCTCGGTTGGGAGTCTCGCGTTCCTATCCACGTTAAGAAGTCCGAGGCGGTCCCTCGGTTGGGAGTCTCGCGGCCCCGATGTACGTTACGCAAAGTGTAGTTCAGAGCACGAGTTGCTAAGGATTGTTTCTAGTCGTACCAACAAATTAGGCCATGTATTTACGTGAGTCTAGATGTCTCGTAGGTGCGTGGTCATTGGACACCTTGTCGACAAGGATTTCTGCCTAGACTGGTTATACGCCGGGGCACCGGGCCCAGTCGTCCTAGGAGGTAGACGTTATAGCAGCGCATGCTTTTATTGCATGGGTAGTCGGGGGCTTTCAACGGGGCTCGCTACCTGCGCTGAAGGACCCGCCGCCTACCCGAGCTATGTCCGCGATGGCTTGTCATGCCAGTGGCCTTTCATATAGATAATTGGCGTGCTAAGCGGCGAATCCGCATGCACGGTGTCGGTCATAACAAAGGAAGTGTAACCACGGTATGCGTTGAATGTTAAAATGTGTGCTCGGTTGCACCCAAAGTATTATAAAGCCTACTATTCGGCTATACGTAAAGACACGTGCTTCGGCACGAGATATGGCGTCGTGCTTGAGTTCTCAACACCGGTTCCACAAGTCGGGTTAATCGTTGCGAGTTAAGTCGAGAAGGGCCGTAGGGCAAGTTTAGTGAAGTTACGATGAGTTGCTGGGCACGACCTCGAGATGTGAGGCACGGCCGCGTTGTTACAACACGAGTATAGGCAAGACTAAGCGAGGAGGCATTGCCTCAGCGATGCGATAGCACGAATCGAGTTCATTGCACGACCGCGTCGTTACGTCCCTAAGTATGGCACGAAAGGCAAGCACGAGACGATAAGTTGACGTTATTGGAACGAGAAGGTCTAGCGGTAAAGTATGAGTGCATTATTAGTGCAAGGCACGGTGACGGTCTAGAGACGTAAGATAGACCAAGGCGTCGGTCCTAAAATCGATCCTAAGGCAAGACTAGAAAGACAATCGTAAAGGGACGTGACATAATGGTATCAGAGCACGGCTTTACGTCCTTGGACTACCGATCGAATTCTTTAACTCCGTTGTTTCTGCGAACTCTGAAATGTTGCTTCCGCAAGTTGATATCGTTGGTGCGCTCTCTCTCGAATGTCCCTCGGCATGTCCAATAAGTCTAATATTTTTAAAAGCTCGTACAAGTTTTTAAATCGAACGCATCGATAGGTGATGGCCTTTGTGCCGAACGGTGTCAAATTTGACTTGACGGAAAATGCGTACTAAAGTTAGCAAGTCGTGTGCGTGCCTAACGAGTCCTACGTTGACATTAGCAAATGAGCGTGCAAAGTCGGAGTATAGTCCATACGGGATGGTTATGCACACGACCTTTTGGCTAAGTTGTGCCGCGTGTCGCGCACCTAGACTTATGGTGCAACGAGTTGCGAGCGATATTGAATACTGCTCGGTCGGGAACGAAACTATACTTAGAGTAATTATCGATAGAGTGCTATCGAGCGACGATAACGTCTATGCGATATAGATGAGCGTGCTTGAAATTCGAGGAATAGTTCGAACGGGATTCAAAGAAGTCGATTTTGATTCGAATGATAGTTTTGAGGATTTGTAGAATGACTTGACCCTGAGTGGTGTATGGACGTTATAGAAGTTGTTTAGACGAAACTAAAGGAGTTACGGATAGTACGAGTGCGTCCACAAGCGATGATATCGCAAGGCCTTAGAACGAGTAGCGCTTAGTTGGTCATGATTCGAGAGTCGCAAATGAGATATCGTCCGAACGATTTGTAAACGATAGTACGAGTTACGAAATTGTTGAATGAAAATTTTAAACGATAAAATAAATGGATGACTTGATTGAAGAAATCGATGCGGATAGTATACGAAAAGTTAGCATGACGGGAAGATAGCATGCACAAAAGGTTTGACTTTGAAGTTACGCAAACGACTCTGAGGATTGAAATCGATGTGCTCGATGGTTTGAGTTAGCAAGGAATGATGCGAATTGAGGAAATACGTAGTCGATGACCTAAGATAGACGGATAAACGATACGTGAATTTGGGTTGAAGAAATTGATGTTGTGAACGATTCGAGGGATAATGATCGAACTTGAAATTGAATATCGAGGAGATTATCCAGTCAGACGATAGCATCATTCGCACGACTCGAAATTCGTTGCAAAGGAAGATCGTCAAGTTACGCATATCATCGATGGTATTGAGGCGTATCAAAGATCGATATACGATAACTCGGGGGTACTCTGACACGGTGAATGACGATCGTACAAGTGTTATCGTTCTGATGGATGTAATACTTAGGATTTTGATTGAGACGAATGTTGGGTGAAAGAAATCGTATTTTGATGGTTGCGTTGATAACCACAACGTCGACGGTCTTGTCTTGCACGAGCGCAACTCTAGCCTCGCACATGCGTTGCGTCGGATTTGGGATAATCATTCCGCGTGAGCGCTGATATGGTGATTCATATCGCGGGAATGATCGAACTCGGAAAATCAGGACGCGACAACTTTGATTGTCTCGACTTGTTGGTTTGATGCGAAGGAGAACTCGAGAATGTTAGGACTTGCGATTGGTGATTGAATAAAACTTGAGGATTGAGTAGGTCAAATCCGCACATCGAGAATGAACTAGTCTAGACACAAACAAGAGTTACGTCCCGATGAGAATGATTATCTCGCGGGAGTGTGCATGGTGATTCGTGCCACCGTGGATAATCGGACTCGCGTGAGATCGGAGCGTGGCATATTGTTAAGTCAGACAACCTTGTAATCGATTACGTGAATTGGAATAGATGATTTCGGAAACGTGAAATATGAATTATGGTTTAGAGATGAATTGTGTCATAGCGTGCTTGATTTAAGAATGAATGATAGGTGGACTATGTCGAATGTGTGCAAAGAGATAGACGATACGAAATGGATTGATGAACGAACGATATTGATACGATGTGGAATTGGATAAAACGTGAGTTATCGTAGAATGGCTTTACCGAACGACTCGTACCCCGTACGACGAATATTGGGATGTACGTAGGAAATCGATGCTCGATGTTTAGAAATCAGAGTGATGCGAGCTTGAGTAGAAAATTTCGTACCATCGATTTGGCTTGACCTTAGGATGGGGTCAGTGTTGATATCGTTGTTTGGGAACTATGATTCCAGTACTGACGAAAAGACTTAGCCTAGCGGTTAGGCAGACGTCCCGGCGCGAAGCGATAGGAGTTACGGAAGCACCACTCGCGAGTCTCGGCTGACATGCACGTATATCAGGGACGCCCGAATATGTGTACGATTCGACTCGAGAGGTGATGGCGGATTCTCTATCACAAGGTTTGGCTGAAATGCATGTATTTTGGGGACGCCTGGAATATGTGCACGATCCAACTAAGTGATACGTTGAATCAAGTGAGACTTGAGGAACGGGAAAGTGTCGAGGATTTTGAAATCGTGAGTTTCGAAGAAATGTTGATGGTAACGCGATCATTGAATTGAAACGAATTCGAATGTTGGTTGATCGGTTGGTGTGCCTTACGACTAAGTTAGCGATAAGTGCGAACGTGGCTCGGAATCGAAGAAACGCGTAGGCGGAGTGTGTATGATTAAGTCTTGGCCATAGAAATGGTAGGATGGTTTGCCTTCAGGAAAGTCTCGAGGACGAGACTTGTTCTGAGTGGTGTATGATGTAGTGTCCCGTCCCGCGAAGTCAATCGGAGGAATCGAAACGCCGACGGCGTTCGGACTTGGCCTTACAACGGCGATTCGAAGACATCGCTCAGGTGGGGCAGTTTCGGTGAACTTGCCTCATCTCAGCCTTCACTTAATAATTCGTCTGTTTTCAACTTGCACAAGCAGGCTAATATAAAAGCTACGAACGCACATAGCTAAGGGAATAATCCCGACCCGTCGGAATGTCGTAGAACATGGAAAATGGTCCCACGGTCTCAATAGAAGTCGGCTTAGCGTGCTTTTAAATGACACTCAGTCCTTCGTCCCGTGGCTTGGGAGAAGAAAAGTTGGTATTCGACACAAACTATGAACTTGCCTAAGTCATAGGCGTCACCCGCGTAAATGATCTATAAAGCATGCACGTTTCCACTGCGCAAGGCTTGGCATTGCCTTGGCTCGTCCCTCGGATTAAGTTGTAGGCTTGAGTAAGTTAGGCAAAGTTATGCCGGTCGACCTAAAGTCATTCCAACTGCCGTTCCGCTCGTTCTGCGGTTGTCAAGTCAAATAGTCCCACGATCTCACGGGCCGTCATATAACGTATGACTTGGATGATAGCGTCGCGTAAGACGTAAGTCAGTTAAAGACACGAGCCACGGTTGGCACGATGTAAAGTTATCCACGGTCCATGGCACTTAAGGAACACATTTTATTCAAGTTAAGTTGGAAGGCTACGTAGTAGTCGTTCCCTCGAGTTCAAAGAAGCTCGAGGCGGTCTCTCGGTTGGGAGCCTCGTGTTCCTATCCACGTTAAGGTGTTTCGAGGCGGTCCCTCGGTTGGGAGTCTCGCGTTCCCTTAGCAAGTGTGCTAATCCCCTCCCCCAATTTCCTCAGGTGCGGCGGGCGCTCCAACCTAAAACGAAGCTGAAGTGCGGAGAGACGTTTTGAAGCTCTTCCTATGCTGAAGTATTTTGAAGCCAATTCAAGTCGACGGCTTATGTATAAAGGGGCGAATGTATGGGACGACAAGCGTAGTTCAGGCAACTTGTCGAATGTATTTTCTTTCTGTTTTCAATCAATGTAGCCGCAACGGCATCCAATGTAATTACGACTTGTACTTCGTTGCAAGCTATGAATGAAAAGCATTTCTATCTTCCTATACTGCGTCTTAAATTCTGATGTGATTTGTGAAGTTTCAACTTGGCGTATTAATATCAAAAGTAACGTAACGTTCTGCCTTGTACGAGTGCAATTCCAGACTCGTACGGCATCACGCCTTAGCGAGGATGATCGAATTGGCAAAAATTAACATCGGGGACGAACGTTGCCGACTCGGGGCGTGACACTAGTGCTATTTTGGAAGATTTCTATTTGATGATGAATGCATTGGTGCATTCTCTATGTAAAACCTGTTCGAGAACTTTTATTTCTGAGACTAAATAGTCAGAATCATCAATTTTAATTTTAATTTACAACTGTCTACGTGACGGTTGTCAATTGGATTTTCTCTCTCCATGTGGGGTAGGGAGAAAGAAGAGAGCCAATTGTCAATCGTCACGTAGGCGGTTGTAAATGAATTGTAATCATTTGGTTGTAAACTTAGCATTTTTGATATTGTAATCTTCTTTCTGTGTGGAGTATTTGTGTTTTGATATTCTGTGTGTCATTAATGTAGAAATTTCATGCCAGATAAGCCGAAACGAAAACTAATCACACAATAAGAGCATCTCCAACCCTATTGTGACTTTAGAAAAAATGGTTGCCACATAGGAATGACAAACTTTCATTCCAAAATTCTTCTCCAATGCAAATGTAGAATAAAACATGAAGTTGACATGGCAATGACATGGCAAGAAAAATGTGAAGTTGGTTGTCTAGATCTAGACAATGCACTTCACAATGACTTTGTTTTCACATCATCAATTATGAATAGAAATATTAATAAAAAAGTCGAAAAAGTGGAGTTGTCTTGGAAGTTGGAAAAAAATACTTTTTATTGTCTCCAAAATACTTTTGCATTGGAGAGAGTTTTTCTATCTCATTGTCTTTTGAGATATAATTTTACCATATAAACAAGACATTGTCTTGTGGCTCATGCCACATAGGAGCCACCTAAGACTCCCAACACTTAACAAGACAATAGGGTTGGAGATGCTCTAACAAAATAGCACCCCCCTCTCACTCTGGACAAGAAGTTTCAGTTGAACGTTCAAAGCTCAATGTCATGATTGCTGTTTGCCAGATTTTTTTTTTTTTTTTTTTAATTTGGAAGCACTAATCACTAGTAAACATTGTTGTTTGTTTGTTTGAGAGGCCTAGTTTCCATATTAAACCATCATTAGCACAACTATTCCTATAGACCAAGTCCCAACAAGAGCTACATAAAGAGGAAAGCCCATCGAGATCCGAACCCACTTAACTTGCTAAAAGTTCCTATTCAAAACCAAGCGGAGGGAAAAATATCCGGGTTTGGGAACCGGAAGACCCGGATCCGAAACGCGGCCAAGTCTGAGTCAATGCGAGTTTCCTGGGAAAGAGCTTGGATGCAGACCTTGACCTTGACCTCTCGATACAACTTTTTTCCAACACTCTCCATTATTAGTCAAAGTCACGTTTTCATTCCCGTTTCATTTTCTCCTTCTTTGATACCGACTCATTTGTATTTGAAATATTCAAAGCACTAATAATTTTTTTTTCTTCCTAAAAGTTCCAATTTTTCCAACAATGTTGGCAAACAAGTTAGATATTAATTCAAGTTTTTCTTTTATTTTCAAGGAGACAAAAATATATACACTGTTAGTATCTTAGAAATTGAGTAATAATAATTTATTTTATGAACCTAAAAATACAGTGGAAGTGTTTACATTCACAGACAATTTATGTTATCTAACTTGATAAATTTATATATTTGCATAAAAGTATATACTTTTGATATCTGGGAGTCCTAGCGTGTTTATATTTCTAATAATCGTATCGTGAGAAAATCTATTGGAAGATAATACAAATTCTGAGTTACTGGTTCTTTACTCAAATGAAAAAAAAAGTTCTTCAGTTTTAGGATCTCATATATATATGGATATTAGGGTTTTAGTTTTGAAATTGGCCGATGTTAGGATTTGGATTTCAAAATCACTGTTCATTAGCCTACGTAAACAGTGATTTTGAGACCTAACTTCAGTTAATTTCGAGACTCAAATTCTAATATACATATATATATATGAGACCCAAGTATCAACCCCCCACCCCCCCCCACCCCCTCCCCCCCCCAAAAAAAAAGAAAAAAAAGAAAAAGAAAAAGAAAACACTTCCTTCTATTGATTTTTCTTCAATGTGGAAAAGGAAATCAATTCTTTGACATTTTTTTCATTTGGAAAATTACAATTTTTATTGGTTTTTCTTTTTGATGTTTAAAAATGTCAAGAAATTTAGAAAGAAAAATGAATACTTCAATGTGGGAAAGTGATTTCTTGCTTGGATGGATGAAATCACTTTTTCTCCAAAAATTTTCTTCCATTGGGAATCAATTTTCTTTCCTACTCAATTCCTTTGACACCAAACATAGAAAAGTAATTATTTTTCTTTTTCAGTCCGATGATTCCGTGAACCAAACGAGACCTGAAAATCAATTTGTAAGATAGGTTTCAAGATTAGTAAAGAATTTAGAAGAAAAAGAAAAAGGTTCCTCAACATTATTTTTCAGACTTGGGAATCAATTAAGAAAACTTTCAATACTCCACAATATCCATTCCAGAGTGTGCATGCAAATTTGGCAAAATAAACTTAAATCAATAGGTGCTGATTTGCTAGAACTAGAAAATATAGAGTCTATGTGGGTGCAAAATGAAAGAGAGAAGTCTATGGCTGTGTTTAAGTCAGTCAACCCAGAAAGAATTTCCTCCCTCTCCTCTTCCTCTTCTTCTCCCATTTCCCACTACTGCATTCATTCTATCTTCCCAAGAAGAAACAACAGCAGTTCACTTCAACACCACTCCCATTCATTGGTCTTTAAAGCACTCCTCTCACTCTCTCTCTCTCTTCCCAAGAATTAACAAATGTTTCCCAACTAATAAATAAGTGTTCAAACATACAAAGCAGAACAAGAAGAAACATAAGCAAAAATGAAGAGGTGGTATGCTCCTAGTGCATTCTTATTCTTATTCCTATTCTTGGTAGTAGTAGTTGTTCATGGTGCTGGTGCTGGTGATGATTCAGAAACCATGCATGCACTCTCCCTCCTATTCCCCCCATCATCCACCAAGTGGAACACCACCAACCCTAACCCGTGCAAATGGAACGGTGTCAACTGCACCACCACCACCACTCAGGTCCTCAGCCTCTCCCTCTCCGGCTTCGGCCTCTCCAACGCCAGCGAGCTCTTCTTCCTCCTCCTCTGCAAGCTCACCTCCCTCCGCTCCCTCGACCTCTCCCTCAACTCCCTCTCCTCCATCCCCGCCCCCTTCCTCTCCTCCTCCGACACCTGCACCGGCCTCTCCCACCTCACCTCCCTCAACCTAAGCTCCAACAACCTGGCCGGCCCCCTCCCAAACCTCTCCGCCACCTTCGCCGCTCTCGAGACCCTCGACCTCTCCGCCAACCACTTGGAAGGCGAGGTCGGCCCCCAGCTCTCCGCGCTGAACAGCCTCAAAGCCCTCAGCCTCGCCAACAACCTCTTCACCGGCGCCATCCCTCCCCTCCCCGACGGCCTCCGACAACTCGTGCTCTCCTTCAACAGCTTCACCGGAACCATACCCAACGCCACCACCCTCCTCAACCTGAAGAACCTCACGCGTCTCGACCTCGCCTCCAACTTCCTCTCCGGTCCCATCCCGGACGCGATCGGAGAGCTCTCCAACCTGGAACGCGTGCAGCTCTCGGACAACCGCCTCTCCGGCGAGATCCCCGTCGGCCTGGCCTCGATCGCGAGCCTGCGGTACTTCGGCGCCAACCAGAACGGGCTCTCCGGGACGATCCCGCCCGGGCTGACCCGATACGTAACGATTCTGGACCTCAGCTACAACGATCTCTCCGGGCAGATCCCGCCGGACCTCCTCTCCCCGCCCGCTCTGCTCTACGTCGACCTGAGCTACAATCGCCTCGGAGGGACCATCCCCGCGAACGTCTCTTCGGGGCTCTATCGCCTGCGGCTCAGCGGGAACTCCCTCGGCGGCACCGTGCCGACGACGATCGGGTCGTCGTCGTCGTCCAGCCTGACTTATCTGGAGCTGGACAACAACAAGCTGGACGGAGAGATTCCGCGGCAGCTGGGGGACTGTCGGAACCTTACGCTGCTGAATCTGGCGGGAAATCGGCTGCGCGGGACGCTGCCGAAGGAGCTGGGCAATCTCAAGGAGATGGTGATCATATATCTTCAAGACAACCATCTAACTGGGGGTATTCCGAAGGAACTCCTTCGACTGGGACAACTGATCACGCTGAACATCAGCCGTAACTTCCTCAGCGGCGCCATCCCTCCCGAAATTTCCAGTTTACAGAAGCTCACCCGCCTGAATTTGGAAGGCAACGGGCTGAATGGTTCGATACTGGAGACCATCAACGCGCTACCGAACCTGATAGAGCTCCAGCTGGGGAACAACAAGTTGAACGGAGTCGTTCCGAGAATGCCGATCAGATTGAGTTTAGCCCTGAACCTCAGCAGCAACTCCTTTGCCGGGCCTATACCTTCGTATCTTGCCGATCTGCAACAGTTGGAGATTCTTGACCTATCGAACAACGAGTTTTCAGGTCAGGTTCCATCGTCGTTGATCCTAATGCCGAGCCTGACGCAATTGGTGCTCTCGAATAATCGGGTCTCGGGAACGTTTCCGGCGTTTCCAAGTTACGTTCATGTTAATGCCACTGGAAACAAGGATCTCGTGTTCCCGCCACCACCCGCCCCCGTGTCCCCGCCACCACCCGCCCCGGGCGCTTCCTCTAAGAGAAAGAACTCTAGAGTCCTGATCGTCGTGGTTGCTATGGTCAGTGCCATTGTCATTGCCGTGATTGGGTTGGGTTTGGCAGCTGCAGTTCTTCTGCTATGTGTTCCTTCACAAGAGTTCCGAGAGTTCCTTGGATTGACAGTCTCGTTACAGCATAGCGCTCGGTGTAGCTCAGGGACTCAGTTTTCTTCATGGCTGCATTCAGCCAGTCCTTCTCATGGACCTTTCGACGAAGAGCATCCACTTGAAGTCGAAGAATGAGCCCCAAATTGGTGATATTGAGCTCTGCAAGGTTATCGATCCTTCTAAAAGCACTGGGAACCTTTCTACTGTCGCAGGCTCTGTTGGCTACATTCTCCCAGGTGAGACACTATCTCTAGGGCCTCGTTTGGTTAGCGGAATCTTCCGGTTGGAAAAGGAAAGTGATTACTTTCCTATGTTTGGGTGCCCAAGGAATTGAGGAGGAAAGGAAAGTTATTCCCAATGGAAGGAAAATTAGGGGGGAAAGTGATTCCATCCATCCAAGGAAGGAATCACTTTTCCACATTGAAGTATTCACTTTCCTTTCCAAATTTCTTGACATTACCAAACATCGGAAAGGAAAATCAATAGGAATTAAAGTTTTCCAAAGGAAAGGAAATGACAAGGAATTGATTTCCTTTCCCTTCCATTCCGCGAACCAAACGAGGCCTAGATGTCTAAATTGTTTGATTTGTTCCCTTAAAATGAGTAAATATCTCACACTACTCTACAATGATCTAACTTAGCATAATGATATTAATTACTGCTCAACAATTTTATTTCATATATATATATATATATATATATATATATATATATATATATATTTTCACATGTTTGCTTTCTGTTTGATAGTGTGATTCCTTTGAGTTCCTTGATCTTTCAAGATGTCATTATTCTAAAACTTTGCTAGAACAATAGCAGTGAATAATGTTCCTAAAATTACTTCATAGTCTATTCCTTTATGTTCAAGTTCTATCTTCATCTATTAGTAAGGGCAATATCAGAATAGCCGACGACCAACAAACATGATTGTATCATGAAACCTTAGAACTACCCGTGTTTATGACTCTAGGACTCGTATCACATATTGTATCCTCCTTATAAGATTCTAACACATTACCCTCGTTTTACTTGAATACACATGCTCGTCCATGATATGAATCAGATGTATGATATCAGAAAATAAAAGTTACCTATGTTGATTTTTGTGTTAGTCCCGGAGCTTGATCAAAGATGGTAGACTCGATGTCGAGATCAGAGGTTCAACAAACGTTCACCTTCTGATAATTCTCGAGATCCAAGAAGAACACTATAATGTGAATCTGATTACAAAAGTAACAATAATCAGAAAGTAAATCTCACGTTCTTCCTCGCAATCGCAGTTGCTGATGGACAGAACTGAGTTACAACTCAGATGAAGGAGAAGAAAGAAGAAAGAAGAAGAGGAAAGGTTCTTGCTGGGGTGATTAAAATCACCGTTGCTCAAAGCAAGATTCGTCCCAACACGATCTGCTTCCAGGAACCAGCAAGTTCACGAAGAACTTCTGGAACGCTCGTAAATCAATATTTGAGACTTGAACGGACTTCCTGGACTTTACAGACTCCCTTAACTCTCTTCTTAGTGCATCTTTCAAAGGAGGCCAATGGACTTTATTTATAGAGTGGAGTTGAGACTTCACCTCTTCTCCTATCCGATGTTGGACTAAAATACCAATATTCAAAAATAGAGTTTGATATTTTAGATCATCCCACAATCAGCATAGAAGTGTGCCAGTTCACGCCTACCCTCCGAACACTCCCGTGCATGCACGAGATATCCTGGAGTCCGTGTCCGAGTGCGAGTCCGAGTCCGCACAACAAAAATCAACTTGCATCCTTGTTGGAATTAATCCTTTTTTCTTCTAGAAAAATACTCCCACATGGCACACACTTGTGCCCCACCACACCTCATGTGCACACCTCAACACAAGCAATGCATTATATTGAGATACTCACCATTTGGTGTAGCCGATGTGGGACTATCTTTCATAGTCCAAAGGCAAAAACACCAACAATCCTCCACATATCTCAATATATGGGTTGAGCGTTCCCCACAGTGACTGTCCATCATGCATTAGGAGAGAGGTCGCTACGACTTGAATCTTTCCGCATAGGTTAAATAACAGTATGATACAAGAATGGACTAAGCCTTGAATTCTGTACCATAACTGTAATTCTTCCTACTCACATAATGACATCAACAGTGCTTCTGGCTGCACATTAAAGGCCTTGTGCCAGCCTGGTTTCAGTGTATAATTTTGGGCGTCTACAAGTTTATCCTCAAGAGACGGCCTGATATCTCTGTTCATACACTATAGGTGAGTTCTTTATAAAGAGTCATGGCATGAAGCATTACGCTTCTTTGCGGTGCTACGTCGCTGACATGGCTTAAAGCCGAGGCTTTACCCCACCTGGGTACCTCATCGTAGTGTCATACTACTGTAGCATGAGGTCACATGATTTTTTGTAGTGCCATACTACCCAGCATGAAGCCTTGCGCTTCCGTGCGGTGTTATGCCGCTATGACATGGCTCGCAAAGTCGAGGCTTTACCCTACCTGGTACCTCTTCGTGGTGTCATGCCACTGTAACATGAGGACATCGTCCTCTTTGTAGTGCTGTCTACCTCTCTTTATTACGATTATCATACAGCATTAGGCTACCTGCCTATTTGCGGTGCTACTCCGCTGTGACTTGGCTTGCAAAGTTGAGACATTATCACTACCTGGGAACCTCATGGTGAAGTCACCTCACTGTAGCATGGAGTTACACTCCTTGTAGTGCTGCACTACCGTGCTTCCTGTAAAGTACTCCAGGCATTCACTCTGCCTGAGAACTCATTAAGGCATTTAAGCCAACCTTTCCACATGATCCGTTCTCCGTAGAGAACATATAGTAGATAACAGTGGTTATGGGTCCGTAACCCTTTCATGTTCCAAAGAACAAGTGCCCAATTTTACTTGATATTATTCCAGTCAATGGTCCTCCTTTGAACCGAAAGTTAGATGTCTAGTAGATTTCTCTTTGAACTAATAACATAAAACTTTACAGTAGGATTACAAAGACACAATATCAGAAAGCTTTCAAGCCCATCTTTCTTGCTGTGTCTTCGACCAGCTGGCGCTTGAGACCCTTCGTGAACGGATCCGCCAGGTTCTCCTGACTCCGAACATCAATCACTGCAATGACACCTCTCTTGATGAGATCGTTCACTGCCCTGTGCTTTAACCGTACAGTTTTTTTCTTCCCGTTGAAGAGATCATTTGATGCCACCGCTGCAGTCGCCTGGTTGTCGCAGTATATCGGAATTGTCGGTATCTGCGCCCCAACCACTGGAAGATCATACATGAGCTCCCGAAACCACTCTGCTTCATCTGCTGCGGTATCAAGTGCAAAGAACTCAAATTCCATAGATGATCGCGAGAGCATAGTCTGCTTCTTCGACTTCCACGATATAGCAGCTCCACCCATTGTGAAAATAAATCCACCTGTGGACCTCTCGCTCTCTAACTCTGAGCACCAGCTAGCATCACTGAAGCCTTCTACTATCGGCGGTTCTCCGCTGAAGTACAGTGCATATGTCTGAGTCTTCTTGAGATATCTCATAACCCGCTTCACAGCTTTCCAGTGCTCAACGTCTGGATTGCTAGTGAATCGACTCAGCATTCCCACAGCGAAAGTATGTCAGGCCTAGTGGCAGTAGTAGCGTACATCAAACTCCCGATGACGCTAGCATACTCCAACTGCCTGACGCTTTCCTTCGAGTTTGGCTCCAGCTTCTGATCACCCCGGTACGGCGTATCAATTAAAGGAAGATCATGATACGTGTATCGAGTGAGCATCTTCTCAATGTAATGAGATTGTGACAGCGCTAATCCAGTGTCTGTCTGGATGATCTTGAATCCCAAGATAACATCAGCATCCCCCAAGTCCTTCATACTGAACTTCGTCGAGAGGAACTTCTTTGTCTCCGTGACACAGCTTATATCCGTACCTAGGATTAGCATGTCGTCTACGTATAGACAAACGATGACTCCTCTTCCGTCAGCAAACTTTGTATAGACGCACTTGTCTGTTTCACTGACCCTGTAGCCATTTGACCTTATGACTTTGTCAAACTTCTCATGCCACATTTTGGGAGCTTGCTTTAAACCGTACAGAGATTTTACCAACTTGCAGACTTTGTCTTCAAAATCTTTGACGACAAAACCTTCTGGTTGTTGCATGTAGATCTCTTCGGTCAGCTCGCCATTTAGGAATGCCGTTTTCACATCCATCTGATGTATCACCATCTTATGTATCGCTGCGAGAGCAATCAACATTCTGATGGTGGTCATCCGGGCTACTGGAGCATACGTGTCAAAGTAGTCGATTTCCTGCTTCTGAGAAAACCCCTTTGCCACTAGCCTGGCCTTGAACTTGTCAATGGTTCCATCAGCTTTCATCTTCTTCTTGAAGATCCACTTGCATCCGATAGGTTTTGCTCCTTCAGGTAGATCAACCAACACCTAAGTGTTATTGGAGGTGATTGATTCAATTTTATTGTCTATCGTCTCCTTCCAGAAAACAGCATCTCTGGTCTTCATCGCATCATCATAGGTAAGCGGATCTGCTTCCACATGACAGGTGATGAAGTCATCTCCGATGTTTTTCGGCCTCTTCGCTCGCTTCGACGATGGCTCAGCGAGTTATGGTTCAATCGTTGTCTCCTCAGCAACAACTTCATCTTGGACAACTGGCTCATTGAAGATTTCAATCTCCTTTGCACCTTCATCATTCTTCGGAATATACGTTAGAACAATGTTCTTGTGCCTTGCAAACTTGTCTTCAAAATATTCAGCATCGCGAGATTCGATGATATGATTTGACTCAATATCAAGAAATCTTCGAGCATCATTCTTCTCTGCATACCCCAAGAAGATCGTTTTCGTAGTTCTTGTCCCCAGCTTCTAAATCTTTAGATCTGGAAGCTTTACATAAGCCAAACACCCCCACACTCGAATGACATTCAAGTTAGGTCTGACTTTGAACCAGAGTTCATGAGGAGTTACGTCCGAAGTTGCATACGGCACTCTATTTAGAATAAAAGTGGCCGTCAATGCAGCTTCTTCCCAGTAGCATTTAGGAAGACCCGCAGTTAGCAGCATTGAATTCATCATTTCTGTCAACGTTCTGTTCTTCCTCTCCGCTACTCCGTTAGATTGAGGAGAATACGGAGCAGTAGTCTCGTTTATGATTCCATGTTCTTTGCAGAATAATGTGAATTTATGAGACCGATACTTTCCGCCTCGATCACTTCTTAGCCTCTTGAGTTGTTGTCCAGTTTGCCGTTCAGCCTCGGCCCTGAACTCCTTGAACTTCTCGAACGCTTCGTCTTTAGACTTGAGCAAGTAGACGAACGCGTACTTTGAGAAGTCATCGATGAAGGTTATGAAATACTTCATCCCGGCTTTTGTAAAGAATTGCTTGAAGTCACAGATATCAGAGTGCACCAACTCCAGAAGATCTGTGCTTCGATTGACCCGATGAAAGGGTTTCCTTGTGATCTTTGTCTGAGCACATACTTCACACTTCTCTACCTTACCCCCACATTTGGAGATAAGTCCTAGACTGGACATTTTATTAATTCTTTTACAGTGAACATGTCCTAGCCTATTATGCCACAACTCAAGAGAATAATCAGAACGAGCGATTGCATTGATTACATTTGACTGGTTTACAAGCTGAATTTTGAACTTCCCTTCGGTTTGAAAAGCTTTTCCGAAGTATGTTCCCTTCTTGGACATCACCATCTGGCCAGCATTGATGTCCATCCTCAAGCCTGCATTGCTAAGCAGGCTTCCAGATATCAAGTTCTTTGCAATCACCGGAACGTGCTTTACACCTTGAAGCGTCAGAGTGTTCCCGGATGTGAGTTTCAGTTCCACAGTTCCGATCCCCAGAACTTCAGCTTGGGCTTGGTTCGCCATGATAACTTTCTCAGAAGTTGGCTGGTATGTGACGAACCATTCCTTGCCAGAGCAGACATGGCAGGTTGCACCAGTGTCTATCCACCAGTCAGAGTCAGCCCCCACAGCTGTGACCTGAGCAATCATAGCAACAATGTTAGAAACCATGAAAATCTTGCTAGGCTCACCTTGCTCAGCTTGTTTGGGCTTGAATTTGCATTCACTCTTATAGTGGCCCTTCTTGCCACAGTTGAAGCAAGTCTCGTGGGACTTGGACTTCTGTTGCTTGAACGAAGGACCCTTCACTTTCAGATTAGTGGAGTCCTTCTTCTTGTGATGAGAAGCCACCTGCTTCCCCTTGAACTCTCTTTGTCTGCACCAAGTTGGCCTTAGCCAGTTGGTTGGACAGAGAGTCCATCTTCTGTTGAGATCGCATTTCATCCTCAACGTGGATCTCTTGTAGGAGATCTTCCAAGCTAATGTCCAGCTTCTTCCGATGCATTCTAGTATAGAAGTTGCTCCAACCAGCAGGAAGTTTCGAGACTATCCCTCCAACGACGAACTTGTCAACGAGGGGTATCTTCTCGTCATCTAACTTCTGGCGCAACTTCAGGAATTCCTTCACTTGAGGTAGCATCGCCATCTCATCTTAGAAGAGCCACTTGTGGTACTTCTCGACGATGAAGATTTTGGACCTGTTCTCATCATCTTCATATAGCTTACCCAAAGAATCCCAGATCTCTTTGGCCTTCTGCTTCTTGGAATATGACTCTGCCAGAGAGTCTTCCATAGAATTGAGAATCAGCAGTTTACATATACTGTTTTCTCTCTTCCATTTGCTCTGCTTGACGAGTGCAGCAGCAATAGCATCGGCAGTTCCTCCTTCTGGAATCGTCGGTTCATCCTCAATCAACACATGGTCTACGTCCACGAGTTGAAGATTAAGGGTGACCTTCCTCTTCCAGATTTGGAAATGTTCTCCGTCGAATTTCTCTAACTTGTTAAAGCTGGTATCGATGAGAGAAGCACGAGAGTTCTCCATCTACAAGGTTCTTGCAACAAACGCTCACCTTCTGATAATTCTCGAGATCCATGAGGAACACTATAATGTGAATCTGATTACAAAAGCAACAACAATCAAAAAGTAAATATCACGTTTTTTCTCGCAATCGCAGTTGCTGATGGACAGAACTGAGTTACAACTCAGATGAATGAGAAGAAAGAAGAAATAAGAAGAGGAAAGTTCTTGCTGGGGTAATTAAAATCACCATTGCTCAAAGTAATATTCGCCCCAACACGATATGCTTCCAGGAACCAGCAAGTTCACGAAGAACTTCTGGAACGCTCGTAAGTAAATATTTGAGACTTGAACGGGCTTCGTGGACTTTACAGACTCCCTTAACTCTCTTCTTCGTGCATCTTTCAAAGGAGGCTAAGGGGCTCTATTTATAGAGTGGAGTTGAGACTTCACCTCTTCTGCTATCTGATGTGGGACTAAAATACCAATACTCAAAAATAGAGTTTGATATTTTAGATCATCCCACAATCAGTATAGAAGTGTGCCAGTCCACGCCTACCCCCGAACACTCCCGTGCATGCACGAGATATTCTGGAGTCCGTGTCCGAGTCCGAGTCCGCACAACAAAAATTAACTTGTATCCTTGTTGGAATTAATTCTTTTTCCTTCTAGAAAATACTCCCACATGGCACACACTTGTGCCCCACCACACCTCATGTGCACACCTCAACACAAGCAATGTATTATATTGAGATACTCACCATTTGGTTTAGCCGATGTGGGACTATCTTTCATAGTCCAAAGACAAAAACACCAACATTTTGTCCCTATAGAATTCATTTACACTTGCAACAGTTGATCTAACAGTGATTTGACATGCATTTCTGACATTTATCTCTCTTGTGGTTGCAGAGTATGCTTATACTATGAGGGTTACGATGTCCGGCAATGTTTACAGTTTTGGGGTTATCCTGCTAGAGTTGTTTACCGGAAAGCCACCAGTCAGCCACGGCGTAGAGCTAGCTAAGTGGGCGTCGAGTTTTTCGGGTAAGCTTGGTCAGGAGCAGATTCTTGATTCCAGTGTTTGTGGAACATCACCTGCATCTCGTAGCCAGATGATGTCGGTTTTGAAAGTTGCCTTGAGCTGCGTAAGCTCCTCTCCAGACGCCAGGCCCAAGATGCGAAATGTATCAAGTATGCTACTCGACGTCTAGTAATTGCTACTACATACAGATATATACAGATATATGAGGATTTATGTCAGTGATAATGCTACTCAATATATGAGGATAATGGAGTAGAATTGATCCATAGACATGTATTGTATAAGAGTATACAAGGATTCATCTCCTTGTTCGTTACATTGTTAAACACTTGTAATATATTAGTGTGAATAGAGTTTTTTTTTGTTTGAGAAAATTTGAGTCGCACTCTATTTTATTGGTCATATTTCAAGATGCACCCCACTGCTTTAACTTAATGTAAGTTATCCTCCACATTTTACAAATTTCGACGGTTAACGCGTTTGACCAAAATTTTAGGACGAAATTATCCTCTTCTTCTTCTTCTTCTTCTTCTTCTTCTTCACAGCAGCCCCTTGCCTTCCCCTCCGTGCTCGGCCTCCCCTCCCCCGCCTCGCTCAGCTCTGTGCCATCGCCACCACCAACACCACCACTACCTTCACCACCACCACCACCACTTTCACCACCACCACCTTCACCACCACTTTCACCACCACATTCACCAACATTACCACACCACCACCTTCACCCCCCTCCCTCCGCTCCCCCACTCGTCCATGGCGCCGCCCCCCTCCCCCGTGCCCCTCTCCCCCATGGCTTCGCCCTTGCTCCCCCATGGCGTTGTCCCTGCTCTCCCACGACACTCCTCCGTTCTCTCCCACGAGTTCAGGGATATTTGTCCTAAAAATTTGGTCAAACGCATTGACCGCCGGTCTTAGACGGAATCCGTGAAATATGGAGGGTAACTTACATTAAAGGGCTGTTTGGTTCGCGGTAGCTCTCCGAAAGTGTGAAAATGACACTTTCCATATGATGTAATTCATAGCACTTGTAATGTATTTGAGTTTCCAAAATGTGTTTGGAAACATTGGTTTTTGTCCTCCCGCAAGTGGGGAGTTTCAATGTGTTGTGTTTGGATGCCACTTGAAAGTGTAGATGGGAAATAAATTTTTGACTTTCAATGTTTGAATGCCACTTGAAAGTGAAATATGGGTGGATATATGGCTACCTTGGTAAGATTACCGCAACAAATTAATATGAAGAATGTATCAATGGATTAAGAAAACTGATACACAAGCAGCTATACACTGATCAAAATACTACCAAAATACATTGATACACAAGCAGCTATACACTGATACACAAGAAGCTATACATACCCATGCCATATAACATTATAGACCATATTTGCCCAGACATTACAATCTCTTACAAAGTACATACACTGATCAAAATACCACCAACATCAATTTCAGCATATGATTCCATCATAATGGTTGCAGAGAAAATTGGTATGAAAAGAGTATCTGACCATGTATCAGAGCTGAAAATAAAATTGGTCAGCATATGATTCAATCAATTACAGCATATGATTCCATCATAATAGAAGACTATATAAAGCAAAAAAACTTTCCCTACAAATGGATGAAAAGAGTTCATCAAATATAAGAACATGTATCTGAACATGTATCCGAGCTTGTATCAGAACATGGACAAGCAGCTATCCTTACAATCTCATCATAGCCCAATTGGTAGTAGAATATAGCTCAATGTTTGGTAAAAAGATTTTCCAACCTTAATAAATTGAACCAACTTAAGAAAGGCCAAAAAAGCACAACAAATTGAACAACAAAGGAAAAAACTTTGCATACAAAGGCAACAATATGAAAAAGAGAAATGGGCTCAGAGGTTGGCTATAGGGTTCATCAAATATAAGCAAGACAACCATTGAATTTTCAAGTTAAACCAAGTTATTGCCAAAATTTTCCAAAAGCACATTATAAGAACATGGCAAGGAAAATTCCCAACCAAGGCCAAATATGTAACCAACTGAACCAACATAGGTATAAGTTGGTAAAATATAACTCAAAGTTGGTTAAAATTCCCAACGAAGGCCAGATATGAAACCAACTGAACCAACATAGGTAGAAGCACAGATGAAACCAACTGAACCAACGTAGGTAATAAGAACATGTCTCTGAACATGTATCTGAGCTTGTAATCTTTGGGAATAAGAAATCTTCTAGCTTAAGGGAATAAGAAATCTTCCAAAAAAATGATACTAAAAAAATCTGGAGTGTATCACCTTCCTCTGATACAAAAAAACTGAAGTGTAGCATACCAAAAACCAGGACTCCTCTTGGTCCCCATTTGCGAAAAAACTTAAGCAACATAGCCCAGCATATCATTGAAAAACTGATACTCAAAATGAGCAGATATGTGTCCTCATCATAGCCTAGTCTATCACCTTGCATATATCAAAGATAGCCAGAAAACTGAACAAACTGAAAAGCAACTATAAACTGAACATACTCAAGAACTGAACAAGCTAAAAACCGATTGCTATAAGAAAATGAAACTTCTTCCAGACCAATAAGGGGCTGTTTGGTTGTCCGGGGGTCGCATGAAAGTGGCTTGGAAAAGTGGGTTTGCTTGCAACTGCTGGATTTTGCAGCGTTTGGTTTGGAGACCTAATTTATGGAAGACCTAATTGCAGCATTAGGCCAAATATAGAAACTTACCATTAGGCCAAATATAGACTGCAGCATTAGGCCAAATATAAACTGCAGATACCCAAATATAAACCTAATTGGAGACCTAATTTGCACTTTATACTCACTTAATATAGAAACTTCCACAAATAAGGTCTTCAAAAAAATGAAACAAGCCTTCGAAAACCAATAATGCAAACTGCAGTAGGCCAAAAAAACTTAGCCCACATCATTAAAAGGATATTGTAGTAATTGGCTCAAAGGATTCACCATCCCACTCATCATCGCCAATTAAAAAACTTAGCACACATCATTAAAAGGATATTGTAGTAATTGGCTCAAAGGATTCACCACCCCACTCATCATCGCCAATTTAAAAACTTGACTACCTCCATCCATCACCAAATTGGTGGGGGAGGCCATCCAGTTTTGGTTCTCATCGTGGGGCACCTTCTTCATTTGTGTTGTCGGGACGGATGTATGTTTTAGACTCAAAGGTTGCCCCCTTCTCA
Source organism: Iris pallida (assembly GCA_029216955.1). NCBI lineage: Eukaryota > Viridiplantae > Streptophyta > Magnoliopsida > Asparagales > Iridaceae > Iris > Iris pallida. The sequence goes on along the minus strand of JANAVB010040417.1, from coordinate 9,274,117 downwards.
TCATTGTCTAAAACTTGGCTACAAGTTGGCTAACTCCATCCATCACCAATTTGGTAGGGGAGGCCGTCAACTTTAGCTTCTAATATAGGTTCCACCTTCATATTTCATTCAAAGACAACCCCTGCAAACAAAGATTACATAAACATTGTCATTACATGCACGAGTAGCTTTATGAGGCAGCATGTTTGGCCCCAATTACAAAATAGACTTTGTTCTACATAATAGACTTGGCCTACATAATATAGGCCCAGACAAAATTTGAAACAAGTAACGTAAGAAAATCCAACAGAGCAATAATGGCCGTTGGGTGGCCATTAAATACATCTTCTCCCTTAGGACCAGTTCGTCGATCCCTATCATTCGAGTGGAAGTAACCCCTAGCCTCCTCATAATCATGGCACTTGAAATAACAAGCGCCTTTAAACCCATTCACTTGCATGTAACATTCAGCCCAGGTTGTGTACACTCCTGGCTTTCTTCCTTTCAAAACAACGTAGTATGACATACTACAAAGATTTCAAACATTATTAAAACATATAACCCTATTAAAACTGCATGGACTGACATATGAAACAACACTTGAAAAATGAAAACATTGAAACTGCATTGAAATATGAAACAGTATTGAATCAGCACAAAGAACCTTCAGACATTATTGAATCATTGACTGAATTATCAAAACATTATTGATTCATTGACTGAATCAGCACAAAGAACCTTCAGACATTATTGAATCATTGACTGAAATATCAAAACATTATTGAATCATTGACTGAATCAGCACAAAGAACCTTCAGACATTATTGAATCATTGACTTGTATCAGTAGGACAGCATTAGTTCTTACTGCTGTAACAAAATATCACAAAAAGACAGCAGTAGTTCATGCTGCAGTATTAGTAGTCCAGTAGTTAGCAAATATTACAAAAGAGCAGCAGTAGATCATGCTGCATTAGGCAAATTGTGACCAAATATTACAAAATAAAAGCAGTTGCATCATGGTTTTAAAGCATTCAACATAAGCCACTTGTGAGCACTTCATGCAAGACTAGTTGTCTTGCATGAAGTTGTCTAGCCATGCCCTTTGGAATTTCTTGGACAATCCTATGAACTTGTTTGCTTCAAAGTTGTCCGTGCAAAGAAAATTGTAGGCATTCATCAAAACATTGGACTCATATCCCTCTAAAGCAAATAGTTGAGCACCCATCTTCTCTATGGGGCTCTTGAACCCCGTACTAAGGGCCTCCGCCATTGAAGTAACACTCACCACCAATTGACTTATAGCTTCATTTCCCACATTACCCTCTCTACGACGTTTTCCACTAGTGGATTTCGTAGATTGGGAGGTCGTAGCGTTATGTTGTGGGCCACTAGGAGGAGGAGTATCTACATCAACGCACTCCCTTGGTCCCCATTTTGTGTCGAGGTCCTTTGTTTTGCCCCTCTTGCATGATCATCTCCGCATACAATTTGTAACAAATCAAAGTTTCTAATAGGGACGTTCACCCATTGGGCTAGTTTGGATTTGGCCTACGCAAGTAAAAATCAGATTTAGTTATATTGAAATCTAAAATTATAAAGTCACATATTTAGTAAGAAAAACATAACTACCTTCTTAAGATCCTCGTGTGTTTCCTCATCCAAAATGACCATCCTAAGATCCTCATTCCATCCGGCTCCCGAAAAATCTTTGGCCTTCAAAATATCTAGCCACTTAGACTTCCAACAACGCAAATGATTTTGAACATTGCTAACGCTATATGAAGTACCAAACTTGGCATTCACTATAGCACATACAAGTGTGTAGGAACTGTTTCTAAAGGCTTTGTCACATTTTTTTTCCCTCTTCGGCCTCCTTAGCAAGAACCTTCAGAAGTTCCTCCGTATGTTCATCCTCCCAACGCTTATTATTGGGCGTTCCTTCATGTTTTGGAACATTCTTACCCGCACTATTCGATGGCTTCTTTGGTTTGCTTTTTTGAGGAGATTCAACTTGCTCCTCATCGTGCCCTTGTGGATTAGATCTTTGGCTAACAACAAAGGAATACAAATCCATGAAAGGGTCAATATTACCTCCCCAATTTATGTCGGGCATTGGATTTACAATTGGACGGATGGGATTCGGTTGTGTCACCCGCTCTTGTCCTCCTTCGGTTGTGTAATCCATACTCGTACCAAGTGACCTCCTCTTTGTTTGAGGAGGTACAAAAGGGCTACCGACATGTGATTGAAAGTGTTTGTAGTTGGAAAAGTTGTCACCCATCTCACCTGTTAACATGTAGAATGAAACCCATTGCCAAACAGTACAAACTATATATTACTGTTAAGCTATTACAAAAGACCAGTACATGAAACAGCTAGTAATACAACATATGCCAAAGATATCACAAAAAAAACTGCTACTAATTATATCAATTCACGCTAACAAAAGAAACTTGGATTTTGTAACACTTATACCCTACCATGTCCAATGCAGTAATCATGCCACATGTGTTGTGCAATCTGATCACGCATGTCTTCCCAAGCCTTCTTCACATTTCGTTGGACTTGCGTACTAGTTTGGGAGTATTGTTCATACTCGAACAAGTTGTCCTCCGTGACTTCCTTCTCACCTAAATACGGTTCATCCACAACTAACTCGTCTTTAGGATCAACTCCAAGTATGTAGTTGTACAGCACACAACAAGCAAGTACAATATCAACTTGTGTTTCATAGTCATTGTCACGCCCCAGAACCAGAATACTGGAGAGCGGGGAAATGACTCAGCCAGCTACGTATTACGGGTAGATGAATACCGTATAATACGATCAATGCTGTCTAAAAGACAAGGGGGTGCATACTACATGAAAGTCTCCTTATGGTCTCTTTACTTCTATTGTCTCAATCATTCAAACAAGAAACAGTAATAGAGAACATGTAAGATAAAGCAGTAAGGCGTCCCAAACGCTCTGTCAAATGTTCTTGATATCTGGCTTTACAAAACATAGCCAGATTGATGTAGCAAAAGTATACACAATTGTTATCAGCTGCAGTCTGACTTTAATTACAATTATGTAAAAGTAAGTACAAGACAATCCGACTAACATGTCGGTGCCAAACGGCTAAGGTATAAAGTAGATAACAAAACGAGCGGGAAAGTAAGAAACCCACTCGAGTCCTCCTGCGATCATCCCTCTAGTGTTGACCATCCTGGAGGTAGAAGTAAGCTGGATCCTCGGGGACCGGCTCTAAATCTGGCCATGCAAAACCAGAGAGGTTAGACCTCTAATAGCAAGTACCACAAGGAAGCACGACATGAGAACTAAAACCAGTAAGGAAAAATATGACAAATAGATCTCTGCTTGCCACTAGGATTCTCATAACATCACGACACTTCGAACCAACCTCCCAACCAAACAAGGACAGAAGTTGGTCCGTCATGTCCTGACATTCTGATCATCCCAGTTAGGTAACAAAGTAGTACAGTACACAAACGAATCATTTTGAACGGCCAATCAATTCCTACGGCTTGCTATGGTGAGTCCCAAGTTATCCTGGAATAATGCAATTAGGGATTCCTCAGTTCTTACTATGTGCAAGCAAGGCTAGTCTATCCAGTAAATCATGTGCGCCATGCATGAATTAGACGAGTCCTAGCAGGACGCCTGTCAATATACAATATACAATAATAATAAAAGCAGACATTGTTCCCTGTCCGTGTGGCAGATTTACAGTATCTGTGGGAACCAGCCGGCCCGTCGGATACTACTCGTCCCAAGGGGGCTGCCATGTAAGAACTCGGGAATCCATTCTCTCCATGCAATCATTATTTTATTTAACTTAATAGTCTCTACGTTGAGTGAAGTACCATGCCGTGGATCATGGTTATTCAGAATGAGTACTTTCGTACGGGGTACGATATGCACAACTCTACAACGATACCAGTGCGTTTAGGTTGTAGGTCTTACATAGCGTAATGCAACAATCAAATCTAACCACGGTAATCATGCCTTGACCATAAAGTACACATGCTTCTTTCGTAGAAAATAAATAAGTAAATAAATAAATAAATAGATTGAAGCTTGCATGTGCATGTATGTCAATATTCGGGATCAGCCAGTCGATTACAATAGTTCATAACATGAACGTGTCTCATTCATTTAATTCAAAAAGACGACAAGCCAGTCTCTTAGTTCCAACTAGGAACGCATGATCAATTAGTCAAGATAACCATCATTATCAATGGTGACAAGGCATGAAAGTCAACTAATATTCAGTGGGGTCGAGTCTACAACTCTCAGGGTTTAATTCCAGTCAATCGGGGTATCTATACTCAATTCACGACACATGGTACATCCCACGTAACAATCCATATTTAACAGAAATATTAACATATCAATATACAGGGCTGCGCTCAAGTCAGGCTACGCTCAAGTCTAGCTACGCTCAAGTCTAGCTACGCTCAAGTCTGCGTATGCAAGTCATACGACTCCTCTTCAAGGCAGCGTATGTACTCCATACGACTCCTTACTATCCAAGCCAGCGTATGCAAGTCATACGCTCCCAAAAGGCAGCGTATGAACTCCATACGACTCCTGACCATCCAAGTCAGCGTATGCAAGTCATACGCTCCCAAAAGGCAGCGTATGGACTCCATACGACTCCTGACCATCCAAGTCAGCGTATGCAAGTCATACGCTCCCAAAAGGCAGCGTATGGACTCCATACGACATACGCTTCCAAAAGATAGCGTATGCAAGACACACGCTTCCTAAAAAGGCAGCGTATGGACTCCATACTGCGCTGCGCTAAAGAGCGCGCACAGCTCAGTGACGCAAGCTAAAAAGCTAGCGTACACTAGCGTACACTGCTCACTGTCTTCTCCAAACAGCAAGAACTCCATGGTTGCACCCCAAAGCTTCAAAAGTCCATAACTTGGTCAACACAAGTCCAAATCCAACTTTCCAAAGGTCAAAATTGGGTAGAATAAAACTCTCTACAGCATGGAACCACCAAAATTTGCAAACAAAGAAGTTTGATAGATCAAGACCACCAAAATCCGAAAATACTAATTTCTAGATCTACAAAAATTAAGACTTCGAAATGAGAAATGCCAAGTTCTAAACTCTCTTAGGATCACGAGAGGAAGGCAAATAAACTACAAAAACATGGGTTCTCATGGAAAGCAAGTTGTACTTGCCTATGGTTGGTAGGTGGAGAGAGTAATGAAAGGAAGAAGAAGAGGAGTAATGGTGAAGGAGTTTATGAAGAGAGAGAAAGAGATGGAAGCTTTAAATGGAAGGGGTGGTGGTAGGTGGAGGTTGGGCCGGGTCCAATGGGTCGGGTTGTAGGGGATCCAACCAAAGCCAACCCGAACCCAAATAAGCAAGACTAAGGCAGGGAATAAGAGCAGGAAATAAAGTGCAGAAATAAAATTGCAGAAATATAATTGCAGGAAATAAATTAACATGAAGATTTAAAGAGCAGATTAATTGATTAACATGAAATTAAAGAAATTTAAATACAGGATAATACATGATAAATATTAAATAAATACATGATAAATACTAAATAAATACACATGAGTTGTACATGTATAAAAATATGCATTCTGGGAACGGAAAGTGACAGTCATGGAATTTTTTCTCCCCTAGGATGCAGAATCGGTTCTTGAGGGTGGCAAATACATATTCAATTTTGCTACGCAACTTAGAATGCCTATGGTTGAACAGTTCCTTCGCATTGGTAGGATGACGATCCCTCTTAGGATTGAAGTAGTACCTAACTCCACGATAAGGGACAATAAAACTCGGCATGGTAGTGTAGCCAGCATCAGCCAAGTAATACTTTTCTATACGTAAAAAAGCGTTAGGCATGAAATTGTAAGATTTATTATTTAGTATATGGTAGTGAATGCTTCAATCTATTTACCTGCAATGACCTTCAGGCCATGTGGAGGTGGCCTAGAAAGGGCATCCTTTAAAATTGTCATGTCATTAGCACAACCTTCCCACCCTGCCAAGACGTACGTGAACTTCTTATCGGGAGTACAAGCCGCTAACACATTTTGTGTTACTTGTTTTCTACCCCTAAACCTCGCCACTATAGAGGCTGGGAGGGTAGCTTGGATGTGGGTGCCATCTATCATCCCTATACAATCCTACATTTCAACGAAATCCATCTTTAACATATAATATTAGTAGGTTATATAACATAAACTGAATTTTTTTAATTAACTTTACCTCAAAATAAGAAAACCATTCTGCTGCATTCCTTATCTCCATCGGAGTTTCAGACCCAGGTTGCTTCACAAATCGTTCTTGAATAGAACAGATTGCACCTAGGACTTTATTAAAATACCTAGAAATTGTTTCTCCGGATCGAATGAATTCAATGTCGCATACTCTATTTTTTGCCTTATGTCCCAGCATGTAAAGAAATATGGCAAGTTGTTCTTCCACACAAACATAGAACGTATCATGGAGCGACCCATTGGAACGCAAAATATTTGCGAGACCGTAGAAAGCAGCACTACTCATCCTTAGATAATGGACACAATTATTTGGTCCTGCCGTCAGAATTCGATACATGTGCGCTTGCCTCCACTGCTCGCTAATTAGGGAGGGTTCCTTTGCAATGCCTTGTCGGTCATTGCCCTCGTTCTCCATTAGAGTCAAAATTATAGTTATGACAGTAATTATACTAGCGACAACGGCATTAAGTAACGGATCATTGGGATTCGACAAGTCCATCTACAAATAACAAAAATAAAGGACCGTAAACCATACATATCCTATATCATGCAATTTTTCCACCATGGTCTACATAAAAAACCCATTGTAATAATATATTTTGTCAAAACATACATCCTGTCCAGATGATCAAAATTAAAATCATGGCAGTCCCGATATTGTCACGCCCTGATTTTGTCGAATCGATAGTCGTCCCCCGGGCGTGATGCCGTGCGAACCTAATTTGTGATCGCACAAGGCCTAGTCATAAGGTAATCCGAGACACGATATCTAAGAGAGTACGCAGACAAATTGATACACACAATGAGTAAAGAAAACTTGATCTTTATTGATAATGAACATCTTTTACAGACTCCGATACAAGACTCATTGCCGCACGGGCTACAACATGACTCGATTACAAAAGAGTGCCGATGAGATAGCCGTTCCATACATTGCACACATCCCTCAATATACACAAGTACTCCATTGACCTGGATGGGAGGGACGCTGAGTCATTTGTCTTGGACTGTCGAGAGCCTTCAAAAGTGGAGTCGCAGAGTAAGTCTTCGACGCACGGCCGAAGCTTCAAAAGTCACGAACGCCACCGAGCTAGCTGGCGCGTCCTTCCTGGTTCGTGGGACCTGCAAAGAGCGAGGATCAGCACGAAACACATGTGCTGGCGAATGGCTAATTAAATCCAAGCTCTGCATTTGATTCAAGAAGTTTCGTAAACATGTTAGCTAGCTATTTCAATGATCTTTCTAACCATCCTGTTCGATTTGCATGTTAACATATTTTGAGGCAAGCATATGAAATTGTGTAACATTAAGCAACTATCATATTCACCCCATGCCACGTGCATTTGTTAAGCAGTGAGAAGGGTGTGAAGGCCACTGGCAATTTCAAGCCATCGCGAACATATAGCTGAGTTAGACGGTGACCCTTTCGCGTCGGGTAGCGAGCCCTGTGCGAAAGTTTCCGCATAACTCGCGCCGATGAAAGGCTGGCACTTGCTATACACTCGTTCCTCCCGGACCGAATCGGTCCCTTGGCCTAGGTAACCGTTCGAGGAAACTACACCTTGTCGACAAGTTGTCCAATGACCGTTTTTTTTGGAACTTAGTTGATTTTACTCATTTATCCATATCGTTGCGATAAGCGTTAATTGATTCATTCATTGGTTTGGCATAGACCAAGTATAATTGCATAGGGAAGTATGTTTTCCATTTCCAAAACCGACAGTTCGTTAACAAGTGTTTCGTGAAGTATCGTGCCACGATTTCATTGATTCTACACTATTATGACAAGCATTTATTTTACTTCATATATTGAGTTTTGAAGTAGAGGGACTAAACGAAGGAGGTCAGCCACTCGCCTTAGCATTGCTTCAAGCGAGCGACCGGTTGGCTGCGCTGACGTCGCCTACGCGATCACCTGCAATCGCATAAGCAACTGATTAGAACACTGTATAATTCAAAGAAATTCGATATGAACGCGAAGCTCGAAAACGCAAGTCACGAAAACTTATTCGGAAAACATTCACGAAAAGCGCATTCACGAAAACCAAAGCCAAGCCAAATCAAGTACGGCATGAAAAATCAGAGCAACGGGAGGTCTCTCCCGACTCAGCCGCAGAGCCAATCCTCGAGGCGCAACCCGCTGAATATGGGACTTGGTTCCGAAGAAGCCATTCCATAATGTGGAATGAATCTTAATTCAACCGTTCCCGTTCGATCGACTCGGCCGATTCCGACCTATCGGTCCCGACCGAATCGATAGCGACAGTGTTCCTTTCTCGCTCACCCCGTGGACGGAGACGGGGCACGATGTAGGGACGGGGCACTACACCATAACCAACTAATAAAAAGTTTCGTCCTCGAAACTTAAAGATGGAACCTACCTCTAAGAGAACAATGAAGGAAATTTTTCCTTCATCTCCGATTCAAGCTCCCACGTCGACTCTTCGACCGAGTAGTTCTTCCAGAGGACGCGGACAAGAGGGATCGCTCGATTGCGCAGCAGCTTATCCTTGCGTTCAATGATTTGAACTGGCTCTTCAACGTAGGATAAGTCGGACTTTAGCTCCAGCTGGCCAAAGTCTACCATGTGGCTCGGATCGTGCACGTACTTCCGCAGTTGAGAGACATGGAAGACATTGTGTACACCTTTAAGCGCCGGCGGTAGGGCAATTTTGTAAGCCACTGGCGCGACCCGTTCAAGTATTTCGAACGATCCAACGAATCTCGGACTCAACTTTCCTTTCGCGCCGAACCGAGTAACTCTCCGCATGGGCGACACTTTGAGAAACACGTGATCGCCTTCTAGAAACTCGAGAGGCCGACGATGAACGTCCGCATAGCTTTTCTGACGACTCTGTGCAGTCTTTAGTCTTTCCCGAATGAGCCGAATTTTCTGCACGGTCTGTTCCACCAGTTTCGGACCGAGAATCTACCGCTCTCCGACTTCGTCCCAGCAAATGGGTGATCGGCACTTGCGCCCGTACAAGGCTTCATACGGCGCCATTTGAATGCTGGATTGATAGCTATTGTTGTACGCAAATTCGGCCGGAGGTAGATGATTGTCCCAGCTTGATTTGAAGTCAATTGCGCAGAGTCGTAGCATGTCTTCGAGAATCTGATTGACGCGCTCCGTTTGGCCGTCGGTCTGAGGATGGTAAGCTGAGCTGAACTGCAACTTGGTACCCAGCGCCGACTGAAGGCTACTCCAGAATCGCGACATGAACCGTGAATCCCGATCAGAGACGATGGATACTGGAACTCCGTGCAGCCGTACTATCTCATCAAGATATATCTGCGCCAGGCGATCAACGCTCCAAGTAACTTTGATGGCAATAAAGTGCGCTGACTTGGTTAATCGATCGACGATGACCCAGATGGCATCATTTCTCCGCGGCGTCTTCGGCAGACCAACAATGAAAACCATGCACACGTGCTGCCACTTCCATTCTGGAATTGCCAGATTCTGCATCTCCCCATCCGGTCTCTGGTGCTCAGCTTTTACTTGCTGACAGGCCATGCATTGCGACACGAAGAGTGCCACATCTCTTTTCATCCCGTGCCACCAGAAGTTTGTGCGGAGGTCCTTGTACATCTTTGTGCTACCGAGATGCAAGGTGTATTTTGCATAGTGCGTCTCCGACAGGATCTCCTTTCTGAGTTCTGAATCGTCCGGAACGCATAGCCTACCCTTCAATCGAAGCACGCCGGTTTCCCGCAAAGTCGGTCGTCCTGTCTGTCGAAATTAGCTCTCGTACTTTCTTCAGGTACGGATCGTCCGTCTGAGCGGTCTTGATCTTTTCAAGCAAGCTCGCCTCTAACTGCAACTTTGCCAACTGCACATTCCGGAATCTGACTCGGAGCTCGATGCCCATCTCTTCTAGGTCGCGTAGCAATCTGGGGTCGATGGATAACGAGGCAATGTACTTCCGACTCAAAGCGTCCGCCACAACATTTTCCTTTCCCGGCGTATAGTCGATAGTCAAGTCGTAGTCCTTGATCAGTTCAAGCCAGCGCCTCTGCCGCAAGTTCAGTTCCCTCTGCGTGAATAGATACTTGAGGCTCTTGTGATCGGTATAGATCGTGCACGCCACGCCATAGAGATAGTGACGCCACAATTTCAACGCAAACACAATTGCCGCTAACTCCAGGTCGTGCATGGGATAATTTTTCTCGTACGGCTTTAGCTGTCGGGAAGCAAAAGATATCACCTTGTTCCGCTGCAACAGCACACACCCCAAGCCCTGACCGGACGCGTCGCTGAATATCTGGAAACCCTCAGTCCCTTCTGGAAGTGCGAGTATCGGGGCCGAGACGAGCCATTGCTTTAATTCTTGGAATGAAGCTTCACAATTGTCTGACCATTCGAATGCGACTCCTTTCTGGGTGAGGCGAGTCAAAGGCGATGCTATCTTCGCGAAGTCTTTCACGAAGCGTCGATAGTATCCCGCTAAGCCAAAGAAACTTCGAATCTCGCTGACGGACGTTGGCCGCTTCCAATCAACGACGGCTTCAACTTTCTTTGGGTCGACCGCGATGCCTTCAGCAGAAATGATGTGTCCGAGGAATGCGATGCTGCTAAGCCAGAATTCACATTTGCTTCGCTTCGCGTATAGTTGATTTTCTCAAAGGGTCTGAAGCACGGTCCGCAGATGCTCAGTGTGTTGCTGCCTATTCTTCGAGTAGACGAGTATATCGTCGATAAAGACTACTACGAACTTGTCGAGGAATGGTCGGAACACCCGATTCATTAAATCCATGAAAGCAGCAGGGACGTTCGTTAAGCCGAACGGCATTACCAGGAACTCGTAATGGCCGTATCGAGTGCGGAAGGCAGACTTCGGCACATCGTCTGGCTTGATCTTGAGTTGATGGTAACCCGAACGCAGATCAATTTTAGAGAATACCGTGGCTCCTTGAAGCTGATCAAACAGATCATCTATGAGGGGCAGGGGATATTTGTTCCGGACGGTAGCTTTATTCAGCTCGCGGTAGTCGATACAAAGACGCATAGAGCCATCCTTCTTCTTGACAAACAGCACGGGCGCTCCCCACGGCGAGACGCTGGGTCGGATGAATCCCTTGTCGAGCAATTCCTGTAACTGCACCTTGAGTTCTTTAAGCTCTGCAGGGGCCATTCTGTACGGGGTCTTCGAGATCGGTCGAGTGTCGGGGAAGGTATCGATAGTGAACTCAATCTCTCGATCGGGCGGCATGCCGGGCAGCTCGTCCGGGAACACATCGGGGAATTCTGCCACAACGTCGGTCTGACCCGCGTTTGCACCATCCTGTCGCATGTCTCGAACGGAAGCTAGATAGCCTTCGCACCCGGAATGCAGCATCCGTCGAGCAGATGCAGGCCGGCGACGCCTCACCACACGAGTAGCAAAATTCAGGCACTCCAGGTATGCGGAATGTGACCTTCTTTTCAGCGCAGTCTATGGTTGCGTTGCACGGACCGAGCCAATCCATCCCCAGAATGATGTCGTAGTCCTTAATATTTAGAACTATCGCATCGAGACTGACCTTTTGACCATCGATACAGATGATTCCGTCTTCGTAGACTAAATTCGCAGCTAGTGGCATGCCCGACGGGATGTTAACAGTGAGCTCGAGACCCAACGATGTCAGGGGAAATTTGTGCTCGACGGCAAAGTCCGTCGATATGAAACTATGCGTGGCACCTGAATCAAACAATACACGAGCAGGTTTATTATTGAATTGCAGTATACCTGTCACGACTGTGTCAGATGCGAAAACGTCGTCTCGGGTCATGGCGTAGACGCGGCCCTGAGCATTCGGGCGACGGTCTTGGCCATTCTGTTGTGCGGTCGGTGGAGCCCGAGGTGCTTGGCCTCGGTTCTGATGGTGTTGTCGTGGGCGCTGATTTGACTTCTCCGGGCAGTCGCGTACGATATGGTCGGCTCGGCCGCACCCGAGGCACGTACCATTCTTCAATCGGCACTCGCTGATCAAGTGCCCCTCCTTGGCGCAGAAAGTACAGACCACTCGATCCTTCGTCTGGTTGACGCCTCCGTTGCCGCGGTTTTGACGCTTGAGTGCGTTGTTGCCTCCCGCATTACTATGACGTTTGTTATTAAAGTGAACAGCGTCGGTAGTAGTAGGAGGATACTCGGACTCCAGACGGATGGCGTGGTTGAGTGCCTCGCCCACAGTTTGGTATTCACCCACCGAAACGTGAGCGCGGATAGAGGAACGTAGACCCACTTCAAATCGTCGAGCTCGACTTGCAGTGGTAGGTAGGAAGTCCCCAGCAAACTTGGCCAGTTTGTTGAATTTGGCCGCATATTGTCGTACAGTCATATTGCCTTGCCTTAACTGCATAAACTCATCTTCTTTTTCCTGTCGCACGGCTGCAGAAAGATATTCAGTCTCGAACGCCTTTTTGAATGTAGAAGTTGAGCACATGCGACTTTCTTTGAGTCCTCGACACCAAGGAGCTCGAACTTATCTTCCAGCTCCTCCAGCCAGTCGATCGCCCCCGAGGGATCTTCTGTACCGTTGAAGAAAGTATGGCAGCTTTTAGTGAATTTTGATACGTCGAAGTTAGAACTTCTCGGTGCCGCAGTTGAGAGCCCGGGCGCCTCTGGTTCAGCTTCATTAGATCGAACCGCAGGCTGGGTCACGGCAGGTGTCATCGTTGAGTTGTTGTTGTTGCCGACGACAGACTGTACGATCTGCTGGAGGGTATTCAGCAGCTGCTGCTACAACTTGAATTGAGCCTCGAACCGATTCTCAAATTGAGTCTGACGAGCCTCCGCTTGCTGACGATGGAGCTCGTTTTTACGTTGCTGTATTTCAAGCATCTGCAGCATACGTTGCATCGGGTCGCCGGAAGGTCTGGCTACAGTAGGCGTCATTTCCGTTGGGTTGACGGAATGCTCGGGACTAGAAGCACTCGAGCCGTTGGAAGCGCTCGTCTCGTCTTCCGCCTGAGCTCCCGTAACTGCAGGGAAAAGGAAAGACAACTCTCGTTAGTTTCAGAAAATGTCCTGGGTTCAGCGTATGGAACAACTCTTCTCATCGACACGAGGTCAACGGTTGGAGACTAGAACTCGACACTGGAGGCCAAGGACGTAAAGCCGTGCTCTGATACCATTATGTCACGCTCCGATTCCGTCGAATCGATAGTCGTCCCCCGGGCGTGATGCCGTGCGAACCTAATTTGCGATCGCACAAGGCCTAGTCATAAGGTAATCCGAGACACGAGATCTAAGAGAGTACGCAGACAAATTGATACACACAATGAGTAAAGAAAACTTGATCTTTATTGATAATGAACATCTTTTACAGACTCTGATACAAGACTCATTGCTGCACGGGCTACAACATGACTCGATTACAAAAGAGTGCCGATGAGATAGCCGTTCCATACATTGCACACATCCCTCAATATACACAAGTACTCTATTGACCTGGATGGGAGGGACGCTGAGTCATTTGTCTTGGACTGTCGAGAGCCTTCAAAAGTGGAGTCGCAGAGTAAGTCTTCGACGCACGGCCGAAGCTTCAAAAGTCACGAACGCCGCCAAGCTAGCTGGCGCGTCCTTCCTGGTTCGCGGGACCTGCAAAGAGCGAGGATCAGCACGAAACACATGTACTGGCGAATGGCTAATTAAATCCAAGCTCTGCATTTGATTCAAGAAGTTTCGTAAACATGTTAGCTAGCTATTTCAATGATCTTTCTAACCATCCTGTTCGATTTGCATGTTAACATGTTTTGAGGCAAGCATATGAAATTGTGTAACATTAAGCAACTATCATATTCACCCCGTGCCACGTGCATTTGTTAAGCAGTGAGAAGGGTGTGAAGGCCACTGGCAATTTCAAGCCATCGTGGACATATAGCTGAGTTAGACGGTGACCCTTTCGCGTCGGGTAGCGAGCCCTATGAGAAAGTTCCCGCATAACTCGTGCCGATGAAAGGCTGGCACTTGCTATACACTCGTTCCTCCCGGGCCGAATCGGTCCCTTGGCCTAGGTAACCGTTCGAGGAAACTACACCTTGTCGACAAGTTGTCCAATGACCGTTTTCTTTGGAACTTAGTTGATTTTACTCATTTATCCGTATCGTTGCGATAAGCGTTAATTGATTCATTCATTGGTTTGGCAAAGACCAAGTATAATTGCATAGGGAAGCATGTTTTCCATTTCCAAAACCGGCAGTTCGTTAACAAGTGTTTCATGAAGTATCGTGCCACGATTTCATTGATTCTACACTATTATGACAAGCATTTATTTTACTTCATATATTGAGTTTTGAAGTAGAGGGACGGGACGAAGGAGGTCAGCCACTCGCCTTAGCCTTGCTTCAAGCGAGCGACCGGTTGGCTGCGCTGACGTCGCCTACGCGATCACCTGCAATCGCATAAGCAACTGATTAGAACACTGTATAATTCAAGGAAATTCGATATGAACGCGAAGCTCGAAAACGCAAGTCACGAAAACTCATTCGGAAAACATTCACGAAAAGCGCATTCACGAAAACCAAAGCCAAGCCAAATCAAGTGCGGCATGAAAAATCAGAGCAACGGGAGGTCTCTCCCGACTCAGCCGCAGAGCCAATCCTCGAGGCGCAACCCGCTGAATATGGGACTTGGTTTCGAAGAAGCCATTCCATAACGTGGAATGGATCTTAATTCAACCGTTCCCGTTCGATCGACTCGACCGATTCCGACCTATCAGTCCCGACCGAATCGATAGCGACAGTGTTCCTTTCTCGCGCACCCCGTGGACGGAGACGGGGCACGATGTAGGGACGGGGCACTACATATATCATGCACAGAAAATTCAATTCCAAACCGAAAGTAGTATATATCTACTAATTTTTCAGCGTTCGAACTGAAAATAGTATATATCTACTACTTTTCGACCCAAAAATATAACAGATCTAGTAATTTTTTCCGCTTTTCCAACACAAAACAACATAGATCTACTATTTTTCCTCATTTTAGAAGAAAAAAAATACTTTTCGAAAAAAATATATACTATTTTTCCACATTTTTTCGCTTTTCCAACACAAAACAACAGAGATCGACCCAAAAATTCCTTTTCGAACATAAAATATAACAGATCTACTAATTTTTTCCAATTTTCGAACCTAAAAAACAGCATATCTACCAATTTCTGGCCTTTCTCGAACAAATCTTAAGCAAAGATCTGCTAATTTTTGGCAAATTTCTACCAATTTTTAGCAAAGGAAATGCTCACCTTGACGGGAGAGGAAAGGAGGTGACCGGAGACTAACGAGAAGGAGAGAGAGTTGCAAGCTGCAACTGACCTCCTCTTTATTCCTCCCCCCGCTGAGTTCCTCCTCTTCAAGGGGGTAGGTGAACGGAGTAAAGCTTCGGAGGAAAATCATCATTATTCAGTCCAGATGGGACAGATGTAGAAAGAAAGTTACTCCAAACCAAACGGTGCAAAATCCAGCAGTTGCAAGCAAACCCACTTTTCCAAGCCACTTTCATGCGACCCCCGGACAACCAAACAGACCCTAAGATAAAACAGTGGGGGTGCACCTTTAAATATGACCAATATAATGAGGTGTGACTTTTTTTTATCCTACTTCTCTTCCGACTCCAACAAGTCGAGATACAGAAACAAACATAGTTTTCCCATCGTGTCAACTTGATTTTTGGCATTTATAGTCATTTATTATGGTTGTTTCTACTTGCATTGCATAGACATATCCATGAGCCAACCTTGAAGTGCGCAGGAATATCATTTGGATCAATCTGGAACAAATTTTCCAAATGAACACAAATGCCAAGATATAGAACTTCCCACTTCATTCTGTAGTAGTTTTGTCATACCTCTAGTGTTTTTTTGGTTCTGTTGTTTGTACTGTGAAATAGAGATGAAACTGATTCCTCCATCGTATGTTTCCCTTCTTAACTTCAATCAAAACCACTCTCTGGTTCAGAACAATTTTCAAGTTTGCTTTCTAGATGCAGGTGATTAAACTGTACTATAAAGCCAATCGGAGAGTTCTCGTGTTCAGGTTTTTTTTGGGCTTGTGATGTCTACTTCTGCTAACATGTTTTCAAAATAATATATGGTTGTTTGCCTCTGGAATAATGCTCTGTGCCGCTTGATGGCATTTTATTGGCTTGTGGGCTTGAATAGTAGTTGGATTCGGTTTTCTGCGAAAAAGTTATTTCAGTATCTACATAATCAAGAAGAAAGACAATTCTCAAATGGTGAGTGAAGTTGATCATTATTTTCTTTTATCTTCACAACTAATAAAAGAACTCTTTTCTTTCGCTATATTTTTATCGGCTTAAAAAAAGGCTTAATTATAACTTGATACTCTCAACTATTTCTTTTTTTCAACTTAGTATCCTAACTTTTTTTGGTACAACTTAATATCCTGAATTTTTTTGGACAATAATGTCCTTGTTCAAAACTAAAAACTACCTCCCAACCCACCCACCCACCTACCCTCCCCCCCCCCCCCCCCCCCCCCTCCCCTCAAGCCCCCTCCAGCCACACCGGCCACCCCTCCCTTCGGCCCACCTCCTCGGCCCTACGCTCCCCCCCCCCCACCCCCCCCCCCCCTTTTCTTGATGACCCCCCACCTCCAGCGTCCATGGGACAACCAAACAGCCCCAAGTATATTTACATTTTCTATTGAGCCTTCTCTTTCACCTCTACACATGTGCTTCCATGTACCTTCTAAAGTGTGAATTGAAGTAAGTAGCAGTGACAAGTGAGATATAAAGTTACATAAAAGAAGGGCTTGCATTCATCAATCACAAGGAAAGGACCCCCCGCCCCCCCCCCCCCCCCCCCCCCCCCCCCCCCCCCCCCCCCCCCTTCTAGGGTGCGCTGGGCCGGTGGGGGGCGGGAGGGAGGGGTGGTGGTGGTTAGTCGAAGTCATTGGGGTGGGTGGGGAGAGGAAAGGCAGGGGTAGTTTGGAGTTATTTTAATTTTAGGGTATGAAATTGAAAATATATAATAGTTGATGATATTAAGTTGTTGAGTAAAAAAGTTTAGGATAGCAATTTAAAAAATCGACATAGTTGAGGGTATCAAATTGCAATTAAGCCTAAAAAAAATAAAAGATAAAATAAGTCAATTGTGTATTATTATTGCTATTGGATGAAAGCCTGAAATGGTAAATTGTTAGTGCAAATTGTCACGCCCCGCTCCCGTAGGAGCGATCGTCCTCGCTAAGGCGTGATGACGCACGGGCCTAGGTTGTGCCCGTGCAAGGCCAAGTCCAGAAACGGCCGATTTGAGTTCTAGGCCACAGAGTCGCACAGAGTGTCCCCATTTGCAGCGGAATATAAATGAACATAATTGAAGCGAAACCAAATTCTTTATTGATATTCAACAAGTTACAAGCGGCGCTAGGCCGATATTACAAGTCGCTCAAGCTCTCTCTCTCTGAAACATAAAAGGCGTGCCAAGTGGCTTACAAGATGGAATGATTCATGGCGATGTTCCGATACATTATGTCCCGTATATGGTGCTCCAGCTCCTTGCAACGCTCCAAGGCCCAGAGATAGCTCCGCGCCTTAGCACGTTCGATTGAAGCTCCGCACCCGCCGGCGTCTCCTGCATCCTGCAAGTAGACTGTGGGGTTATCAGTACATTGTTATGCACTGGTGGGGAGGCTAGCTCGCCCATAATCACTATCATTACCGAACACGTTCCATTTACTTGTGTGCATCTCTATCATTCATTGTCTTTCTAATCTTGCCTTAGGGTCATTTACATGGCATATGATATAACCTATCCCGTGTTACCGATTTCAAGTGTCGCATGGAAATACATGCACAACTTACCCATACTTACCGTCCGGCCTTCCCTGTTCAAGTAAACCAAGTTAGTCAACAATTAACATGAAGTAACTTAACGTGATTCATGTAAACATTCAATGTTACGGGCGTGTCAATGTCTCGGGTTCTAGCACGTCGTAGGCATGTTCTAGTGTTACGTTTCGAGCATGTTCAGGAGGCACATTTCAAGCATGTTCGGGGTGGTATATTTCAGGCATGTTCAGGCATGTTACATTTCGAGCACGTTCATGTTCAGGATGTTACTTTGCAAGCATGTTCTGAGTGTTATATTTCGAGCATGTTCAGGAAACACTTCATTTAGTTAACTTAGACTACTTTGATTTCAATGCAAGAACTTGCACGTGGATTGCCACCAGCATAGTCCACTTAATCTACATGCACGGGTCGCTGGCTTTACAAGCCATTTAGGACATTCTCCTGTGGCAATTCTCAACTTAGCGTAGGGTGATGGCTGGTACACCCCGTTAAGTCTCTTGAATATACCCTCCTACTTACGTCTCTTGGTGCCCAAGCCCGCACCCAAGCAGCCCGTAAGCGCCGTTGATTCTGCCTAGGCCGGCCACGGTTTACCCTCCCAACGCCCGTGCCGCAGAATCCTTCCACACGACGGCCACGGTATTCCCCCCCATCGCCCGTGCCGTTTGTCCACGACCATTTCGTATTGTCTTGTCATTTTAACTTAGCGGCTATCTCCGAGCCGTAGGCTAACCCTTAGCCATAATGCGTTATCGACCAGGTTGGCGTCCGTACAGCGCGGGTAGCGAGCCCCGTTGCACGTGTCCGTCATACCTGTCGATAGCGTCTTCCATGTCTTATCTTTCACGTATTCTTTCTTTTCTTTCTTTCTTTCACTTGTTCATTTGATTCATCGATTCATTCATGTATTCATTCGTTGATTCACTTATTCGTTTGCTCTTTCATTTATACATTACACGACTCCTCGTATGGGAGTCGCCTTGGCGACCCATCGGTCCCATAGCCTTTCAATGTTGCTATAATCTACACGGTGCGACTATATTGATAGTCTTTCCGTTTCATTGTTGTAACCCATTCATTGTTTGATTGTTTGGACGTGTAGGGAGCATTAACGTAGGCTTGTGCCGTAGCACGAGCATGGAGCGCGGGCGAGAGTTCTCGTATTTTCCATGTTACTTTCCATATTCTATACAAGCATACAAGTTGGGATTATTCCCTTAGCTAGGTGCGTTGGGTCATTTATTAGCATGCAAGATGTTATCGCCTAGCGATTCTCGTGTTTGTGTCCGCATTATTATGTGCATAGGCTAAGCAAAGACGGGTTCATCGGAGCCACCCACCTTAGCGATGTTCGCATCGGCCGAGCGATCCTCCGAGCGCGCCTTCGATAGTCTAAGTCTGGATTCATCTTGTCGGGCCAATGCAAGCCTTGCATCGATTCGCATCGATACTTCATCGGGTCGAAGCAACTCTTCGGGTCGACGGCTCGTTTGAGTCGTTGCACTTGCCGTTTGGAATCGGCGTTCCGCTAGGGCGGAGCGGGTCGTTACATAATACACCACTCAAAATAAGTCTCGTCCTCGAGACTTTCTGAGTGCAGGTCATCCTACCATTTCTTAACTCGTGTTTTCGTGTTTCTTAGACAATTTCATCGAGCGGTCCTATCGTTCGACGACATCGAACCATACTTGATATCTTTCTAAGTCCCGTGTCGCACGCGTTGGGTCGATTTTATCGAATAGCCTTTCATTCATTTTAGAGTTGATTGTACTTATTCAATTCGAGTATTTCTTCGTCTTGGTTGCCATTTCGACATGTCATGGAACTGGAATGGCTGCACGAGGCACGTTGTAAGTCATCAAATGCGAGGGTCGCAGGCTAAGGCAAATTCACTGTCACCCCCAGTTTTTCAAATTAGGGGTATTTTTTTCATTTTCAAGTTTAATAATATTTTAGGAATTTTATATGATTTTATATGATTTTTAGGAATTTATTTGAGTCGGTTTGAATTTTATCCAATTCGGACCCAATTTGGAGACCCGGGTAGCCTGGACTCATGTGGGGCCCACATACTAGCTGGGCTTGGCCCACATGACACCCCTAACTAGGTTAGAAATCCAAAACCACAATCCCATGGTCTAATTTGTCAATTAGAGGCTTAATTGATCATTAGTGAACCAAACCAAGTCAAACCCATTCCAAACAAACCAAACCAAACCCAACTTGACTAATGGGTTGTGGGGGGCTAATGGGTCCCCAACCCAAACCCATTAGCCCCAAGTGGCCGGCCACATATAGAAGAACCCCCCCCCCCCTTTTCCTTCACACTCAAGTCTCTTTCTCTCTCTCCACTTCATTTATTTCTCTTCTTCAAAGTTCTTCTTCTTCCTCTTCAAAACCTACACTAGGTATGATGATTAAACCCTCATTTATTTCTTCATTCAATTTCCTCCTTCACAATAAATGTAGTGAGGATCTTCCTCTTCCCTTTGCCCCCATTTTTATGGTTTTCCCTAAAACCTAGTTCTAGGTTAGTTTTGTGGTTCTTTCTTGTATATATGTATATATATATATAATTATGTGGTGTGTGTGTGTGAGAGTTTGTGTGTGAGTGTGTTGTGTGTGAAGGTGGTGGTGAGGTTGTGATGGTGGAGGTGATGGTGGTATTTGTGTGTGTATGTGTCTATATATATGTATATGTGTGTGTATCTATATATATGTATGTGTGTGTGTTATATATATTTAGTTTTAGATATATATAGATAGATAGATAGCTATATATAGATGTATATATATATATATATATATATATATATGTATAGATATATATATATAGAGAGATAGGTAGAGAGAGAAGTAGAAGGAGAATAAGAAGAAGATGAAGTAGCAGCTGCAGCAGCAATAGGATGCAGCAGCAGCAGCAGCAGCAAGCAGGAGCTGCAGCAGCAGCAGCTTGCAGTTGCAGCAGCAGCAGCAGTAGCAGCAGCAGCTAGAGCAGCAGTAGCAGCAGCAGCTAGCAGCTCCTCCCCCCCCATTGACCCCCCTAGCACTACAAACCCCCCCCCCCCCCCCTAGTTTGATATATATATATATAGATATATATATAGGTTAATATAGAGAAGTTTAGATGAAAGAATTAGAAGAAGAGAGAATGAGAAAAGAGTTAGAATTAAGAGATTAGGAGATTAGAGAAGGGAAAATTTAGAGAAGTAAGAAAAGTGAAGAAGAATAGGAGGGAAGAATAAGAAGAGGGACTAGGAAAGAAGAAAAAGATTAGAGAAGTAGAGAAGAGGAAGAATTAGAATTGAGAACCAAGAGAGGGATTTAGAACGAGGCTAAAACGAGGGGTTTTAGTTAGAAATCGAGTTAGAGGGCGAATTTGAGCCCGGAGCATCGGATCGCGATGAAACTTGGCATAGGCCTAGAATATGTGATTTAGATTTTGCGGGTAAGCTCCCGGGTGGAAATCGGGGTCGTAGGGCGCCGGTATCGCGCCGTATCAGTGCGTATCTCGAAATATTCGAGATTTCTGCAATAGGCCGTAGGGTGGACCAAACGTCCACTCTACTTAGGTATTTTGGTAGATAACGAACCTATAGGATAGTACCCTACTACCCTAGGGAGATCGGGTCAAAATAACTAGCGTAGGTAGGCTATCTAGATTATCGCCGAGGGTAGAATTTTACCCTTAAAAAGGGTAAAATAGAGATTTGGCCCACGGCCAAGATTCGGGTTTCCAAGTCCAAGATGGACTTGGATATGGGTTGTATAGGTTGGTAATGAGTAGGATTAGCTGTCTAAACCTAGTCTTGGACCCGGTTGACCACGGTTGACTTTTTGGACTAAAAGTCAACCATGGGTCAACACTTTACCCAATTTGGTCCCAAATTCCATCCAACTTGGACCGTTGACTAAAAGTCAACTATTAGTCACCAGTGACCTAGAGTTGACCTAGTGTTGACCTCGAGTTGACCAGAATTGACCCGTTGACCAAAAGTCAACGGTAAGCTAATTTTCGACCTAGTTTGATTCGGATGGATTTCCAATGTCCTTCCATGACCAAGTATGACCCAACTAGAGTTGTCTTGGCCTCGTATGACTTTGTTAGGTCTAATATGACTTAGATTGACCCCGTACAATCTAGTTTGACCTTGTTTGACCTAGATTGACTTAGTTTGACGTGTCTTGACCTATTTTGACTCAGTATGACTTAATTTTACTTCCAAACCATTATATTGATACAGTATTCCATCTATAGGTCCTCGAGGCACTGATCTTGGACTCAGTCGACTTATCCATCACAGTACAGGCGAGTACATTCTCTGATAATATTTCTGTTTTATGATATCGTCTTTGTTTCTAGTATTTAGTGCAGATTATCCTTGTTCTCTTGACACATTGTTCACACGGATTGATATTTGTCTGGATCCCGTCATAAGATGTTATTCCTCTTATATATGGTATACACTGGGCAAGTCTACATTGTTTATTGTTCATTGTATAGATACGATTCCTGCGAAGGCTAGCTACCTTCTCAGAGAATATGTATCATGACGTGTCATGACTGGATCCACTATATTGGTCAGGGATGGGGGTGTTAGCGTAGATATGTGATCAATACCCCACAGATATTGTATCATCATTGTATAGTGTTAATCATACACTCACGTATGATTAGCCAGGCCAAACATTGTATCAAGTTCTAAGCCGGTCACATGTTGAAACTAGTGCTAAACTCACATAGATATAGTTCCAGATTCTTGTACATGATTTATACTGTTTTTCCCTGTTCTTACATTCAGATTACAGTCTTGATATGCCTTACCATGATTCATGTACACATTATTTATCTCGTAGATTCTCTCTATTTACTGCTACATTTTCAATATCGTCTAACTAGAACTGTTATGGAGGTTTGTGCTCGTTCCATCCTGACTGGATATGTTGACAAAATTTTACAGATAGTGGCGAGGAGGATTGTCCTACCTACTACGGTCCGGTTGACGTAGTGGGCATAGACTTGGAGACCTTGGTTCAGCAGGGCTTAGCTCCGCCCGACGAGCCTTTAGCTTATTTTAGTTAGGTTAGACATTTTGGACTGGACCTTGTCTCCAGCTTGCTACTTGTTATTTTATTATATTCTGGGACTGTATTAGAGACTTGGACTGTATATATTCTTTGTGTTGGACTTGACATGTTATATATTATTTTATCGTCTTGTTGTCTTTTCATTTCAGTCTTTACTTTGTTATCTTAGAGTCGTGATTGAGTACTTGTATATATATTCATTGCTTGTCCTCCGTTCGGAGTTGACCATGGACTTGACAGGTTTTTGTTATATATATAAACTGTTTAGAAGTAGAAAATCCACAGCGTTCCACGCCGATTTTTCGGTGAGGGCTGGGCGTTGTCGCGTCACGTGCCCTTTTAGCGGGTGCGGGTCGTGACATTCACTTTCGTTTATCTCGGTCATCGAGATGGCCCGATTCGCTTTTCAAGCGTTCGTGTCCACGAAATCAGTATGATTTCTACTTAACGGGGTCGACCAAGTCTAGGAAATTTTCATCGAATTTAAGACCACATATTGCACTATCGTCGAGCATATCTTCCTATCAATGCTTCACTTCGTTATACCAACTTTTACTAGCACGATTTCACGTTCACGATACTCGTTCACTCCCCAAGTCGTGCTAGAACTCAACGTATCACTTGGTTGGATCGTGCACGCATTCCAAGCGTCCCCAAAATACATGCATTCAGCCAAGCCGCAGGATAGTGAGTTTGTCATTCTCACTCGAGTCGCATCGTGCACATACTCAAGCGTCCCTGAAATATATGCATGTCAGCCAAGTCTCGTGAGCAGGGTTTCCTACATTCGTGATTCATGCTATCCATTTATGCCAATCCTCAAGATCAATCCTTTGATTGCTAACACATGGAACAGGGGCGTCTCGCCTAACCGCTAGGCCATCTTTTTCGAGGCTAAGTCAATGTCAGGATTGGAATCATAGTTCCCCAACAATAATGCCAACACTGACCCCAATCCTAGGGTCAAACCAAAGTCGGTAGTACGGGATTTTCTACCCAAGCTCGCGTCACTCAGATTTCTAAACATCGAGCACGATCACCTATTCTCGTCAAGGCATTCGCCGCGTATATCCGAATTCATTCTGATCACATACTTCACATATCCATTCTTTCCAATTCATGTATTCGATCACGAGTTCATCTAGCTTTGACAATATGTTGCGCCCCAATCTCACGCGAGTCCGATTATCCACGGTGGTTCATGAATCACCATGCAACGCTCCCGCGGAATAATCATTCTCATCGGGGCGTAACTCTTGTTTGCGTCTAGACTAATTCATTTTCGATACGCGGATTGGACCTACTCAATCCTCAAACTTAATCATTCAAGCACACCGAATCATTCTCAAGTCATCTTTGCGTCAAACCACAAGTCGAAGCAATCGTATTGCCACGCCGTGCAAGTTTGATCACCCCCGCTGGATGAATCACCATACCAGCGCTCACGCGGAGTGATCGCCCTAATCGGCGCGACGCATGTGCGAGGCTGGAGTTGCGCTCGCATAAGACAAGAATGTCGACGTTGGGGTTATCGTCGAAGTAAATCCAAGCATTTCATTTCATCCAAGTCAGATTTCAATTCGATAGTTTACCCGTCATTTGTTCAACCAGAAAATCCTCGAGCCAAGTTTATCCTTTTCCTCGACACATTTCAATATCCCGATTATAACATCCATCGGAACAATGACATTTGCACGATCGTCATTTGCCGAGTCAGAGTACCCCCGAGTTATCGTATATCGATCTTTGATACGCCTCAATACCATCGACGATATGCGTAACCTGACGATCTTCCTTTGCAACCAATTTCAAGTCGTGCGTTGATGCTGTTGTCCGAGTTGGATATTCCTCAATTTTTCCCGATACTCAAGATCAAGTTCAGTCGCTTTTCCTCAAAGCTCGTTTCAAGATCGTTATTCAAAACTCAAGTCACATTTCATTTGCATCAATTCGACATCGCACGCACGTTCCTCTAAGTTTCCTCGATCAAGACCATTTATTTTCATCCATCGTTCCGAATCATTTCTAACACGCGTTACCCATTCACAAGTTGTCCGAACGATATCTCGTTCGGGACACACGAAGTCACGATCAACTAAGCGTGACACGTTCTAAAGCTTTGCGCGACCGCATCGCTTCGCCGACATACTTGTTCTATCCGTAATTCCTTTAGTCTCGCTCGAACAATTTCTATAACGTCCATACACCACTCAGGGTTCGAGCCACTCGACTAGTCGCTGACACTCATTCTTATTCTTCTTCGAACCTATCACATACACCACTCGGGTTCAAGCCATACGGTCTAATCCTCAATCACGTTCGCGCCATGCACTAAGATATCCTTCAGATTCGTTCGACGAATCTCTAGCGTACTCGCTTACGTCGTCTCGACGTACTAAGTCGTTCACACTAATCCTCAAAATCCAAGTCAATCATTCGCGTACGCCTAAGCGTTAACTCGATAGCGTTCCTATCGATATACACTCAAAGTGTATCTCCGTTCTCGATCGAGCGATACTTGATATCGCTCGCAACCCGATTGCACCCAAGAGTCGAGGTGCGCGACACGCGGACTAAGTTGTACCGCTTAACCATCCCGCATGGACTATATTCATGTTTTGCACGCTCAGTTGCTAGGGTCAACGCAAGACTAGTTAGGCACGTACGAGACAAGTTAACTTTGCATGTGTTCTCAATCGAGTCATGTTTAACGTCGTCCGGCACAAAGGCCTTCGCCTATCGATCCCGTGCAACCGAGTACTTGTACGAGCTTTTGAAAATATTAGACTTATTGTATGGAACATCCCAATGCACAACGAGAGAGAGCATACACTTCTTTTGTTTCCAACGCGAGCTTTCAAAACTGAGAGTATCGAAATGAAGTCCAAGGACGTAAAGCCGTGCTCTGATACCACTATGTCACGCCCCGCTCCCGTAGGAGCGATCGTCCTCGCTAAGGCGTGATGCCGCACGGGCCTAGGTTGTGCCCGTGCAAGGCCAAGTCCAGAAACGGCCGATTTGAGTTCTAGGCCACAGAGTCGCACAGAGTGTCCCCATTTGCAGCGGAATATAAATGAACATAATTGAAGCGAAACCAAATTCTTTATTGATATTCAACAAGTTACAAGCGGCGCTAGGCCGATATTACAAGTCGCTCAAGCTCTCTCTCTCTGAAACATAAAAGGCGTGCCAAGTGGCTTACAAGATGGAATGATTCATGGCGATGTTCCGATACATTATGTCCCGTATATGGTGCTCCAGCTCCTTGCAACGCTCCAAGGCCCAGAGATAGCTCCGCGCCTTAGCACGTTCGATTGAAGCTCCGCACCCGCCGGCGTCTCCTGCATCCTGCAAGTAGACTGTGGGGTTATCAGTACATTGTTATGCACTGGTGGGGAGGCTAGCTCGCCCATAATCACTATCATTACCGAACACGTTCCATTTACTTGTGTGCATCTCTATCATTCATTGTCTTTCTAATCTTGCCTTAGGGTCATTTACATGGCATATGATATAACCTATCCCGTGTTACCGATTTCAAGTGTCGCATGGAAATACATGCACAACTTACCCATACTTACCGTCCGGCCTTCCCTGTTCAAGTAAACCAAGTTAGTCAACAATTAACATGAAGTAACTTAACGTGATTCATGTAAACATTCAATGTTACGGGCGTGTCAATGTCTCGGGTTCTAGCACGTCGTAGGCATGTTCTAGTGTTACGTTTCGAGCATGTTCAGGAGGCACATTTCAAGCATGTTCGGGGTGGTATATTTCAGGCATGTTCAGGCATGTTACATTTCGAGCACGTTCATGTTCAGGATGTTACTTTGCAAGCATGTTCTGAGTGTTATATTTCGAGCATGTTCAGAAAACACTTCATTTAGTTAACTTAGACTACTTTGATTTCAATGCAAGAACTTGCACGTGGATTGCCACCAGCATAGTCCACTTAATCTACATGCACGGGTCGCTGGCTTTACAAGCCATTTAGGACATTCTCCTGTGGCAATTCTCAACTTAGCGTAGGTTGATGGCTGGTACACCCCGTTAAGTCTCTTGAATATACCCTCCTACTTACGTCTCTTGGTGCCCAAGCCCGCACCCAAGCAGCCCGTAAGCGCCGTTGATTCTGCCTAGGCCGGCCACGGTTTACCCCCCCAACGCCCGTGCCGCAGAATCCTTCCACACGACGGCCACGGTATTCCCCCCCATCGCCCGTGCCGTTTGTCCACGACCATTTCGTATTGTCTTGTCATTTTAACTTAGCGGCTATCTCCGAGCCGTAGGCTAACCCTTAGCCATAATGCGTTATCGACCAGGTTGGCGTCCGTACAGCGCGGGTAGCGAGCCCCGTTGCACGTGCCCGTCATACCTGTCGATAGCGTCTTCCATGTCTTATCTTTCACGTATTCTTTCTTTTCTTTCTTTCTTTCACTTGTTCATTTGATTCATCGATTCATTCATGTATTCATTCGTTGATTCACTTATTCGTTTGCTCTTTCATTTATACATTACACGACTCCTCGTATGGGAGTCGCCTTGGCGACCCATCGGTCCCATAGCCTTTCAATGTTGCTATAATCTACACGGTGCGACTATATTGATAGTCTTTCCGTTTCATTGTTGTAACCCATTCATTGTTTGATTGTTTGGACGTGTAGGGAGCATTAACGTAGGCTTGTGCCGTAGCACGAGCATGGAGCGCGGGCGAGAGTTCTCGTATTTTCCATGTTACTTTCCATATTCTATACAAGCATACAAGTTGGGATTATTCCCTTAGCTAGGTGCGTTGGGTCATTTATTAGCATGCAAGATGTTATCGCCTAGCGATTCTCGTGTTTGTGTCCGCATTATTATGTGCATAGGCTAAGCAAAGACGGGTTCATCGGAGCCACCCACCTTAGCGATGTTCGCATCGGCCGAGCGATCCTCCGAGCGCGCCTTCGATAGTCTAAGTCTGGATTCATCTTGTCGGGCCAATGCAAGCCTTGCATCGATTCGCATCGATACTTCATCGGGTCGAAGCAACTCTTCGGGTCGACGGCTCGTTTGAGTCGTTGCACTTGCCGTTTGGAATCGGCGTTCCGCTAGGGCGGAGCGGGTCGTTACACAAATATTGTACGAATTTGGAGTAGTGGACTCTTCATTGTGCAAATTTTAATGATATTGTATTTTGGGCTTTCATATGGAAAAACGTTAAAATGGTTTGGGACCCTAGTATAGCTGGAAATGGTTTGAGATCATTTTATAGCCGATAATGATTTGGGATTAATCAATCACCAATTTGTGATAACCCTAAAATGGGAATGTGAGTTACGAGCATAGGCTCGAAAAATGTGAAGTACGAAGAGTTTTCATTGAATTCATTTCAATTTCTATTATCATACATCATATGTTTTATAGCTAGAGCATACGCATTTGCACTGTTACTGACAACTTATGTACAAGATTTGAATTTTTTTCGAAGAGGATCTGGGGCACTGGGACAGTATTGGCCTAAGAGGAAATTATGAGATGCATTCTTTTCACCTGAAGAATAATACTGGTGCATTATTTTAGAGAAAACAACGGCACAGGTACATGGCTTCGATAGAGAAAAATGACACGGGTATTAGAGACCTCCAGTAAGGTTGGCTATATATACTGAAGGAACGCCGTAGTACCGTATGTAGTCCAAAATGATATATCACCGGTAAGTGTCATGTAGTTAGACTGCATACTAATGTAAGTTATTTTACAGACCTATTCAATTGATGCAAGGACGGACTTGTAATGCTTATAAATGTGATTTTCAATGTTATTTTGCAGAGAAAGAGAAACTCCACTATTGTATTATAATTCTTGTTTTGCAGGAAAGAAAAGTTGGTCGAGGATAAAATCACTATGGAGTGATATTTATTACTTATGTTCCTTGATTATGAATTGCTAACAGACGTTAGAAAAAGTAAAAATATTGTATGCCGTCACATTATTAATGTGTTGGTTTATATGAGTTGGGTCCTCGTCTCAACATGTGGGGAGAGTCACTTGCACATCTTGAGATGTTCAAAGCTAGCTCCTTTGGCAACTTGAAGCTTTTTTCTTTCTAAAGACGTTGTCTCTTTGTAATGAAGGACATAATGCATTTCTTATTGTATTAGATTTGTGAATTGTAAGTGGAGTTTGGCATATTTATGTTAGATATTAAAAGTATTTGTATTCCACTGCAAGCTTATCAACAAAGAGAAGTATTTTCATATATTAATTGTCTACAAATTGTCTGTTTATTTTCGCTGCACTGATCTTACTTGAGATAATTAACCAGTTGTGCACATCATTGCCTTCTACAACTATAATTTAGACTTATACGATATCACGTCAAATTTATCGATTATGCGGAACCGGAACGTGACATTTTGTAGATTATGCACGGCAATTATGAACACAGAGAAGTGCCCCTTCTAAACAAGGTTGTGGTAAAGATTCATATTCTCAATTACTCGAGAGAACTCAGAGGACGCTCCTTGATTGTACGAGCTTAAAGTTGATTGCGCATGCCTATCATTTACCATTCAGTTCCAATGGTATTCTGCAATCACATTTACTAGTGCTACATGATCTTTCTAACTGAGCAATAAATAGTTCTGGGTTTGGGAATCACTATACTACTAACTAATCAATTCATAAATTTCATAACATTGCTAATATAGCATAAAATTAGGGCAGTAACATGATACCTGAAGATCCGGCATGACCATCCCACCATCGACAGCCACCGTGACCGACATTAATGCAGCTACTATACTATAAGTAAAGCTCTTCCCGTCCCTGCAGCTTGAGTTCACCACCGGGTGCTTAGCAAGAGCCACCACAGTCGCCTAGCCAGCCCCAATCCCGCAATCGCTAACTCCTAGCAAAGCAAAGACGACAACTTTATCAAGAAAGCCGACCAAAAATCCCACCTTTTCGGCAGTTACAGCGTTTCCAACCATATTCCTAGGCACCACGCAGCCCAATTAAGTAGCTGGAGAAGCTGAAATGATTAGCTTCGTGCAAGTATCGAGCTATTAATATGATGCGAAATACTCCTTCAAGCGTTCGATGAAATGCCACAAAGAGCCCTACTTCCGACTTGGCAATGTTCAGACTTCAGAGTCCCCAACCCAAACATATGTGCTGCTAACACAACCGTAGCCGGTTCTCACGTCTCCAAGTTCAAATCTTTTTTGCAAATTTCTTCGTATACATAGTTCGGCAACGAGCCGTCCACTCTCTAATGCCGGAGCCAGAGCTGGTTTATCGAGGAGATGGAAGAGAGGAGCTTTGTACGAAGATCTCTAACATTGTAGAATTTGAACCCTGAACTTGGGCTGTCTTAAAATTTCTAGCTAATAACAAATTCTACATTATTTTATTTTTATAATTACATATAGATATAGATATATACTAAAATTTATTATTTACTTTTAATAATCAGGCAAACTCGGAGCATCCAAACCGGACTCAGCCCGGCTCGACTCAGACACGGTAAAAGGTCGTGTTGGATATTAGGTATGGGCTGAAAGTCCGATCCGACCCAGACCATTTCCCCTTACCCGACCCAGACCCACTTAAGTCCAATCAACTCTGGGCTCGGGCTGGTGCGACGCAGCCCAATTAACTCCTCTTGGTACAAGTATATAGGACTTCTCTATGAGACCAATCCCCATAAGAAGAAAGAAAGGATGTTTTGAGTTGTCACTTCAAAACAAACATGAACTTCACCTTGACAGGCATACCACAAGTATTTCACCAAAAACTGCATTCTACATGGGATTGTGGTGCGGTTGACAGCGAAGAAAAGAAAAGACACTTGCTACTGCTGAACGAAAGACAGTTCTTATTATAAAAGAAATATGAAGAAGCTTCTATCGGAAATATAGGGATTTTTTTTTTCTAATCTAAACGGAGAGTCCGGGCAAGTGGAGGCGGCAGCCGGAACGGTCATACAAAAAAGCAGGTAGAAATAATTTTCTATGAGGAACTACTGAACTCAATCACTTGCTGCCGTTACTCAACAGTTTTCTGTTGAGGTCTATCCTGTAGAGGTACTCAAATTGGATCGTGATCGATTTATAGGTTTCATCGTAAACCTAATTGGTTACTTCCAATTACGTAAATCAATAGATCAAACCGCACTCAAAGGTAGGGCATTTCCCATTGATATAGAAACTTCTGTACCAGAAACAATGGTATCTACATTAGCAACCCCCCTCAGTCGTCGGGGTGGAGCTCGCAACAGGAGCTACATTTGATTAGCAGCAGCCTTGTCGCTCGACTCCTGTCCGGATAGGACAATACGTTCCAGCTAGCGGTAGGGGGGAGTGAGTTCGGCTTTCAGCTCTTCACTCATCGCCTCCGTTTCCGATGGAAAGTCCGACGTCCTCGGACTTGCTATCGCTACCCCTCGGCTTCGAAGACTACTCTCGTTTCGCTCGGATGTTCCTCATCTCCTGATTTACATGCCACCACTTTGTCATTCCAAGTTCTTTGTACGATGATAGTTAATATCAGAGCTGTCATTTTAACCTGTGACACACCACAGAGGGACCTGGCCCGTGTTTGCGCCCAACCAAATTTGAGTTTGTGGGACTCATTTTCACAGAAATCTTTCCCGATCCTGACCCAATGCCAAGAAAATTGGAACTAAGTACAAGATATCAGAGGTACTAGTGCTATTTTGGAAGATTTCTATTTGATGATGAATGCATTGGTGCATTCTCTATGTAAAACTTGTTCGAGAACTTTTGTTTTTGAGACTAAATAGTCAGAATCATCAATTTTAATTTTAATTTACAACTGTCTACTTGACGGTTGTCAATTGAGTTTTCTCCTTCCATGTGAAATAGGAAGGAAGAAGAGAGCCAATTGTCAATCGTCACGTAGGCGGTTGTAAATAAATTGTAATCATTTGGTTGTAACTTAGCATTTTTGATATTGTAATCTTCTTTCTGTGTGGAGTATTTGTGTTTTGATCTTCTGTGTGTCATTAATGTAGAAATTTCATGCCAGATAAGCCGAAACGAAAACTAATCACACAATAACAAAATAGCACCCCCCTCTCACTCTGGACAAGAAGTTTCAGTTGAACGTTGAAAGCTCAATGTCATGATTGCTGTTGGCCAGATTTTTTTTTAATTTGGAAGCACTAATCACTGGTAAACATTGTTGTTTGTTTGTTAGTTTCCATATTAAACCATCATTAGCACAACTATTCCTATAGACCAAGTCCCAACAAGAGCTACATAAAGAGGAAAGCCCATCGAGATCCGAACCCACTAACTTGCTAAAAGTTCCTATTCAAAACCAAGCGGAGGGAAAAATATCCGGGTTTGGGAACCGGAAGACCCGGATCCGAAACGCGGCCAAGTCTGAGTCAA
This sequence comes from Iris pallida, assembly GCA_029216955.1. Taxonomy (NCBI): domain Eukaryota; kingdom Viridiplantae; phylum Streptophyta; class Magnoliopsida; order Asparagales; family Iridaceae; genus Iris; species Iris pallida. Next base: position 9,241,598 of record JANAVB010040417.1, on the reverse strand, counting down.
TGCGAGTTTCCTGGGAAAGAGCTTGGATGCAGACCTTGACCTTGACCTCTCGATACAACTTTTTTCCAACACTCTCGTTTATTAGTCAAAGTCACGTTTTCGTTCCCGTTTCATTTTCTCCTTCTTTGATACCGACTCATTTGTATTTGAAATATTCAAAGCACTAATAATTTTTTTTTTCTTCCTTAAAGTTCCAATTTTTCCAACAATGTTGGCAAACAAGTTAGATATTAATTCAAGTTTTTCTTTTATTTTCGAGGAGACATAAATATATATACACTGTTAGTATCTTAGAAATTGAGTAATAATAATTTATTTTATGAACCTAAAAATACAGTGGAAGTGTTTACATTTCACAGACAATTTATGTTATCTAACTTGATACATTTATATATTTGCATAAAAGTGTATACTTTTGATATATGGGAGTCCTAGCGTGTTTATATTTCTAACAATTGAGAAATTCTATTTGAAGATAATACAAATTTTGAGTTACTTATTCCTTACTCAAATAGTAATGTATGCAAAGCGAACTTCAAAAATGGGCCCTCAAGACATAATGTAAACAAAAAAACGAAAGTAAATTATAAAAAAAATTGTCACAATCAAAAATTGAACTAAAGACCTCGTATATGCAAGCCTAACGTAGCAACTACTACATCATAAATATTTTATCCTAAATGTGGTTCATGAAACATATTAGATCTATTTTAGATACAAAAATATTAATATTTATAATTAAACTGATTTTTTGGACCTTTCGAATTTGTGGATCTGGCTGTCCTGGACCAGGGCCGGCCCTGAATGTATGTTATTTCTATTGATATAATATCCAGGACACATTATCTTCTAGGTGGGGTATGAGAATCAATTTGTAAGATCGATTTCAAAATTAGGAAAAAAAAAAAAAGAAAAAAAAGGTTCCTCAACATTCTTTTTTTGCTTGAAAATCAATTAAGAAAACTTTTAGGCCTCGTTTGGTTCACGGATTTAAGGAACCAGGAAAGGAAAGTTGTTCATTTTTTTTTGTTTGGTAGCCACAAACTTGGAAATCAATTTCCTGACGGAAAAAAATTGGAGGGAGTATGGTTCCACTCATAACCCATGTGATTGCTTTTCCCTCCTCCATTTCCAACATTTATTACAAAAATTATGACAAAAGTAACCATGTGTTATTGCTTATTTTACCATTGTTATTTTTCATAATGTTAATTTTATTTTAAAAGGTAATGATATTATTGGTCATTGCTATATTTTTGTTTTTCTTTCCTGCACCAACCAAACACTGTAAAAAAAATTAAATGATATTTTCTAGGTAATTTCTTTGTTTTACCAAATAACGGAAAAGAATGTAAAAAAAAAAATCCTACTTTTCTATCCCCATTGAAAATACAATTTATTTCCTTTCCGTGAACCAAACGCTGCCTTAATACTCCACAATATCCATTCCAGAGTGTGAATGCAAATTTGGCAAAATAGACTAAAATCAATAGGTGCTGATTTGCTAGAACTAGAAAATATAGAGTCTATGTGGGTGCAAAATGAAAGAAAGAATTTTTGCAAGTCTATGGCTGTGTTTAAGTCAGTCAACCCAGAAAGAATTTCCTCCCCCTCCTCTTCCTCTTCTTCCCTCATTTCCCACTACTGCATTCTATATTCCCAATAAGAAACAACAGCAGTTCAATCAACACCGCTCCCATTCATTGGTCTTTAAAGCACTCCTCTCACTCTCTCTCTCTTCCCAAGAATTAACAAATGTTCTCAACTAATAAATAAGTGTTCAATTCAAGCATACAAGAGTAGAAGCAGAACAAGAAGAAGAAACATAAGCAAAAATGAAGAGGTGGTATGCTCCTTGTGCATTCTTATTCCTATTCTTAGTAGTAGTTGTTCATGGTGCTGGTGATGATTCAGAAACCATGCATGCACTCTCCCTCCTATTCCCCCCATCATCCACCAAGTGGAACACCACCAACCCTAACCCATGCAAATGGAACGGTGTCAACTGCACCACCACCACCACTCAGGTCCTCAGCCTCTCACTCTCCGGCTTCGGCCTCTCCAACGCCAGCGAGCTCTTCTTCCTCCTCCTCTGCAAGCTCACCTCCCTCCGCTCCCTCGACCTCTCCCTCAACTCCCTCTCCTCCATCCCCGCCCCCTTCCTCTCCTCCTCCGACACCTGCACCGGCCTCTCCCACCTCACCTCCCTCAACCTGAGCTCCAACAACCTGGCCGGCCCCCTCCCAAACCTCTCCGCCACCTTCGCCGCTCTCGAGACCCTCGACCTCTCCGCCAACCACTTGGAAGGCGAGGTCGGCCCCCAGCTCTCCGCGCTGAACAGCCTCAAAGCCCTCAGCCTCGCCAACAACCTCTTCACCGGCGCCATCCCTCCCCTCCCCGACGGCCTCCGACAACTCGTGCTCTCCTTCAACAGCTTCACCGGAAGCATACCCAACGCCACCCTCCTCAACCTGAAGAACCTCACGCTGCTCGACCTCGCCTCCAACCGCCTCTCCGGTCCCATCCCGGACGTGATCGGAGAGCTCTCCAACCTGAAACGCGTGCAGCTCTCGGCCAACCGCCTCTCCGGCGAGATCCCCGTCGGCCTGGCCTCGATCGCGAGCCTGCGGTACTTCGGCGCCAACCAGAACTGGCTCTCCAGGACGATCCCGCCCGGGCTGACTCGATACGTAACGAATCTGGACCTTAGCTACAACAAACTCTCCGGGCAGATCCCGCCGGACCTCCTCTCCCCGCCCGCTCTGCTCTACGTCGACCTGAGCTACAATCGCCTCGGAGGGACCATCCCCGCGAACGTCTCTTCGGGGCTCTACCGCCTGCGGCTCAGCGGGAACTTTCTCGGCGGCACCGTGCCGACGACGATCGGGTCGACGTCGTCGTCCAGCTTGACTTATCTGGAGCTGGACAACAACAAGCTGGACGGAGAGATTCCGCGGCAGCTGGGGGACTGTCGGAACCTTACGCTGCTGAATCTGGCGGGAAATCGGCTGCGCGGGACACTGCCGAAGGAGCTGGGCAATCTCAAGGAGATGGTGATCATATATCTTCAAGACAACCATCTAACTGGGGGTATTCCGAAGGAACTCCTTCGACTGGGACAACTGATCACGCTGAACATCAGCCGTAACTTCCTCAGCGGCGCCATCCCTCCCGAAATTTCCAGTTTACAGAAGCTCACCCGCCTGAATTTGGAAGGCAACGGGCTGAATGGTTCGATACCGGAGACGATCAACGCGCTACCGAACCTGATAGAGCTCCAGCTGGGGAACAACAAGTTGAACGGAGTCGTTCCGAGAATGCCGATCAGATTGAGTTTAGCCCTGAACCTCAGCAGCAACTCCTTTGCCGGGCCTATACCTTCGTATCTTGCCAGTCTGCAACAGTTGGAGATCCTTGACCTATCGAACAACGAGTTTTCAGGTCAGGTTCCGTCGTCGTTGATCCTAATGCAGAGCCTGACGCAATTGGTGCTCTCGAATAATCGCCTCTCGGGAACGTTTCCGACATTTCCAAGTTACGTCCATGTTAATGCCGCTGGAAACAAGGATCTCGTGTTCCCGTCACCACCCGCCCCGGGCGCTTCATCTAAGAGAAAGAGCTCTAGAGTCCTGATCGTCGTCGTTGCTATCGTCAGTGCTGTGATTGGGTTGGGTTTGGCAGCTGCGGTTCTTCTGCTCTGTGTTTCCAATCGCGTCTACCGGGTGGAAGATCAAGTGGAGGATGCTATTCTGCAACTCGAAGAGAGACCTCCTCAAATTATTAGCGGTTGCTTCTTAACTTCCAACAGCATTCATAAGTCCAACATCGACTTCATCAGAGCAATGGAAGTGGCAAGAAGTCCGAGCAACATAACATTGAAGACGAGATTCTCTACTTACTACAGGGCTGAGATGCCTAGCGGCATGAAGTACTCTGTGAAGAAACTCAACTGGAGCGAGAAGATTTTCCAAATGGGGAGCCCCGAGAGGTTCGGGCAGGAGCTGGAGGTCCTCGGAAGGCTGAGCAACTCGAATCTCATGGTGCCTCTGGCATACGTATTGACCGAGGACGACGCCTACCTCTTCTACGAGAGCGTCCACGAGGGAACTCTCTTTGATTTGCTTCACAAGGGTTCCGAGAGTTCTTTGGATTGGCAGTCTCGTTACAGCATAGCGCTCGGTGTAGCTCAGGGACTCAGTTTTCTTCACGGCTGCGTTCAGCCAGTCCTTCTCATGGACCTTTCGACGAAGAGCATCCACTTGAAGTCGAAGAGTGAGCCTCAAATTGGTGATATTGAGCTCTGCAAGGTTATCGATCCTTCTAAAAGCACTGGGAACCTTTCTACTGTCGCTGGCTCTGTTGGTTACATTCCCCCAGGTGAGACACTATCTCTAGATGTCTAAATTGTTTGATTTGTTCCCTTAAAATGAGTAATATCTTACACTAAACTTAGCAGGGTGATATTAATTGCTGCTCAACAATTTTATTTACTATATATGTTCACATGTTTGCTTCATGGTTTAAAGTATCGGCCGATACCGATCCGACACGGCCGATACCGATACGGTTTGGCATGTCCCGATCCGATACCGACCGATACCCGGTACTTACCGATACCAACATTGAGGGTCTCTTTTCCGGTCAATTCGGCAAAGAAAATTAAACGAAAAAGACAAATCCATCAAGGGTTTAAAACATAATAAGATTGTAAAAACATGTAAAAGAAGAAAATCAATCTATTATATGTAAACCAATCGCTAAGGGTGATTAAATGTTATTTAATTTCAAAAGTACTACGAAATAACGCTGAAAATACTTAAATTATGCCTAAATGTAATATATGTTTTTAAATGTAAATAATTTATTAATAATTTTTTTTTTTCGATACCAAAAAAATTTGATACTCCGATCTGATATCGCTGATACCAATACTCGTAGGAATAGTCCGATACCGATTCCGATAACGATACTGTGAACCTTGGTTTGCTTTATGTTTGATAGTGTGATTCTTTTGAGTTCCTTGATCTTTCAAGATGTCATTATTCTAAAACTTTGGTAGAACAATAGCAGTGAATAATGTTCCTAAAATTACTTCATAGCCTATTCCTTTATGTTCAAGTTCTATCTTCATCTATTAGTAGGGGCAATATCAGAATAGCCGACGACCAACAAACATGATTGTATCATGAAACCTTAGAACTACCCGTGTTTATGACTCTAGGACTCGTATCACATATTGTATCCTCCTTATAAGATTCTAACACATTACCCTCGTTTTACTTGAATACGCATGATCAGAAGTATGATATCAGAAAATAAAAGTTACCTATGTTGATTTTTGTCCCTATAGAATTCACTTACACTTACAACAGTTGATCTAACAGAGATTTGACATGCATTTCTGACATTTATCACTCTTGTGGTTGCAGAGTATGCTTATACTATGAGGGTTACGATGTCTGCCAATGTTTACAGTTTTGGGGTTATCCTGCTAGAGTTGTTAACCGGAAAGCCACCAGTCAGCCACGGTGTAGAGCTAGCTAAGTGGGCGTCGAGTTTTTCGGGTAAGCTTGGTCAGGAGCAGATTCTTGATTCCAGTGTTTGTGGAACATCACCTGCATCTCGTAGCCAGATGATGTCGGTTTTGAAAGTTGCCTTGAGCTGCGTAAGCTCCTCTCCAGACGCAAGGCCCAAGATGCGAAATGTATCAAGTATGCTACTCGACGCGTAGTAATTGCTACTACATACAGATATATGAGGATTTATGTCAGTGATAATGCTACTCAATATATGAGGATAATGGAGTAGAATTGATCCATAGACACGTATTGTATAAGAGTATACAAGGATTCATCTCCTTGTTCGTTCCATTGTTAAACACTTGTAATATATTAGTGTGAATAGAGGTTTCTTTGTTGTTGTTGCTATCCCTACTTCTCTTCCAACTCCAACAAGTCGAGATACAGAAACAATCATAGCTTTCTCATAGGGCCTGTTTGGTTGGATGTAGGTGCTTGAAAGTGTGAAAGTGGGAGTTTCATTGGATTGTAACTCATTTGAGTTACAATACATTCCACCTTCCAAAAAGTGTTTGGTTGCCAAACTTTTTGTCCCCCCGCAAGTGGGCACTTGCAATGTAGTTTGTTTGGATGACCACTTGAAAGTGGCGTTGATGGACTTCGTGTGTTTGGTTAGGACATTGCAAGTGATATAATCACCCTCATGAAGAATGGTAAGATTACCCACAAAAAAAATTATGAAACATGTTCCCAGCAAAATGACATGTTCCCAGCAAATTGATATCTATTAAATTTTTTCAGCCAATATGATACATGTTCCAAACAAATATGATATATGTTCGCAGCAAGATGACATGTTCCCAGCATATATGATACATGTTCCCAGAAATTAACACATGTTCACAACATATATGATATGTTCCCAGCAAGTATTCATGTTCCCAGCAACTATGATACATGTTCCCAGCAAATATGATACATCTTCCCAGCAAATTGACATGTTCCCAGCAAATTGATATCGATTATATGTTCCAGACAAATATGATACATGTTCGCAGCAAGATGACATGTTCCCAGCAAATATGATACATGTTTCCAGAAATGAACACATGTTCACAACATATATGACATGTTCCCAGCAAGACAAATATGATACATGTTCGCAGCAAGATGACATGTTCCCAGCAAATATGATACACATATATGACATGTTCCCAGCAAGTATTCATGTTCCCAGCAACTATGATACATGTTCCCAGCAACTATGATACATGTTCCCAGCAAATAAGATACATCTTCCCAGCAAATTGACATGTTCCCAGCAAATATTACATGTTCCCAGCACTGGGGAACGTTCCCAGCAATATGACATGTTCCCAGCAATATGATACAACGAAACAAAATCTTGTTCGCAAGGACAATATGGGCTCAGAGAATGAAAACTGAAAATAAATAAAACTTGTTCAGGAGAACATTATGGGCTCAGAATGTTGCAAAATGTCCTTCGAAAAATATCATCATATGAAGAACATATCAAAAAAGAAAATTCCTCTGTACAAAATATAGGTCCGGCAAACCAAACAAATAGGATACATGCTCTCTGCAAATATGATACATGTTCCCTGCAAATATGATACAGAAAACCAGCAATATGACATGTTCCCAGCAATATGACATGTTCCCAGCAAATATTACATGTTCCCAGCAATGGGAAATGTTCCCAGGCATATGACATGTTCCCAGCAATATGATACAACGAAACTAAATCTTGTTCACAAGGACAATATGGGCTCAGAGTATGAAAACTGAAAATAAGCAAAACTTGTTCAAGAGAACATTATGGGCTCAGAATGTTGCATTCTCATATTTGCTGGGAACATGTATCATATTCGCTGGGAACATGTATCATATTCACATTGAAACACAATTCATCATAGCCCATAATGCATTCTCATCATCGCCCATATATTATAAGAAAATAAGACCAACAGTTGCTGCAGTAACCAGAAACAGCCCCAATAACTTAGGGCCTGTTTGGTTGGGTCCAAGTGAGCTGAAAGTTGAGACTTTTGTGGGGTTTCACCAGATATGAAGGCAGTTTCATTATTTGGTTCGGCTGAGTAAATGGACTTTAAGCCCATATAAGATTTCTAGAAAGCAAACTCATCATAGCCCAAGAAAACAGCAGCAAATCTCATCACAGCCCAAGAAAACAGCATCAGAAAACAGCAGCAAATCTCATCACAGCCCAAGAAAACAGCATCAGAAAACAGCAGCATGTTACAAAGATAGAAAAGCAGGGGATTAACAAAAGCTTTGTGACATCAAAAGATCAGGGAATTGAAGTAACACATTCCCAGCAGCCTATGGGTAACATAGGCCTTGTGGAAACAGCAGCATGTGCTGTTCCAGAGTAGTCAATATTACAGGCCATGCAAAAAACTGTCACTTCCACATACAAAATGAGACAAAATGCTGTCAATTGCTACTAGACTACTTGTCCTGCATGAAATTATCTAGCCATGCCCGTTGGAAACTCTCGGGCAACCCTATAAACTTGTTGGCCTCAAAGTTGTCAGTGCAAAGAAAGTTGTATGCATTCATAAGTACGTCCGGCTCATATCCTTCTAAGGCAAATAATTTACTACCCATTTTCTCAATTGGGGACTTGAATCCGGTACGAAGTGCCTCGGCCATGGAAGTAACACTCCCCACCAATTGAGTCATTCCCTCATTTCCCATGCTAGCCTCTCTACGACGTTTTCCCCCCGTGGATTTCGTAGATTGGGAAGTTGCAGGAATGTGGTGTGAGCCGCTACCGGGAGGAGTATCTACTTCGACGTATTCTCTTGGGCCCCATTTCGCATTGTTATCCTTCGTACGGTCTCCTCTTGCATGGTCATCTCCACATACAATTTGCAGCAAATCATAGTTCCTAATAGGAACGTTCACCCATTGTGCAAGTTTGGATTTAGCCTACGCAAATATTAATATTCAGTTATGTTAAAATCTGAAAAAATAGCATTTCCAGATATATTCAGTTCTACAGATATATTCAGTTATGTTAAAATCTGAAAAAATAGCATTTCCAGATATATTCAGTTATGTTAAAATCTAAAAAAAAAAGCATTTCCAGATATATTCAGTTATGTTAACTCAAATGGGTAACATTTACCTTCTTAAGGTCATCATGTGTATCCTCGTCCATAGTCACCATCCTTTGATCTTCATCCCATCCCGCCCCTGAAAAATCTTTGGCCTTCATAATATCAAGCCACTTGGCCTTCCAACCGCGCAAATGATTGGTAACATTGCTAACGCTATAGGATGTACCAAACTTAGCATTCACCATATTGGCCACAAGTATGTAGGAACTGTTTTTGAAAGCTTTGTCACATTTTTTTCCCTCTTCAGCCTCCCTAGCAAGAATCTTTAGAAGCTCATCAGTATGTTCATCCTCCCAACGCTTGTTGGGCGTCCCCCCCCCCTTCCTTTTGGACATTCTTACCCGAACTATTGGACGGCTTCTTGGGTTTGTTCTTTTGAGGAGATTCGGCTTGGTCCTCATTAAGTCCTAGTGGAATAGATCCCTGACTAACCACAAAGGAATATGAATCCATAAAAGGATCAATATTCCCACTCCAATTTATGTCGGGCAATGATTGTGACACCCTTGAGGTTACAAGTGGACGAATGGGACTTGGTTGTGTCACCCTTTCTTGTACCCCTCCAGCTTCGTGGCCTTCACTTCCTGTACTAGTAGCCAACGACCTCCTCTTTGTTTGAGGAGGTACAAAAGGGCTGCCTGCATGGGATTGGAAGTGTCGGTAGTTGGGAAAGTTGTCTCCCATCTCACCTGTTGACATGTAGAATTAAATATTTTGCAGAAGCGTACATAATATATATTTCTGTTAATACAAGGACAGAATACAATCTGGTCAGATTTTTCCCAGCACAAATATCATACAATATATGCCCAAAATATCAAAAAACTGCTACTAACATCATTTCAAACTAACAAAAAACTGCTACAACCTTTGCCACACATATTATTCCCTACCATGTCCAGTACAGTAGTCATGCCACATATGTTGTGCAATCTGATCACGCATGTCCTCCCACGCCTTCTTCACGTTACGTTGGGCTTGCGTACTATTCTGCGAGAATTGTTCATACTCGAACAAATTGTCTTCCACAACTTCCACCTCACCTAAGGACGGTTCATCAACAACTAACTCGTCCTTAGGGTCAACTCCAAGTATGTAGTTGTGCAGCACACAACAAGCAAGTACAATATCAACTTGCGTGTCAAAGTCATGGAACTTCTTCTCCCCTAGGATGCAAAACCTGTTCTTCAGGGTAGCAAATGCACATTCTATTTTGCTACGCAACTTAGAATGCCTATGGTTGAAGAGTTCCTTCGCATTTGTAGGGTGATGATCCTTCTTGGGATTGAAGTAGTACCTAACTCCACGATAAGGGGCAATAAACCCCGGCATTGTGGTGTAGCCAGCATCAGCCAAATAATACTTTCCTATACGTAAAGAAGGGACATGCAATCAATTGTAAGAGTCGGAGATTCTTAACCGTTACAAAGTAAGATTATATACCTGTTATGACCTTTAGTCCATATGGAGATGGCCTAGAAAGGGCATCCTTTAAAATTGTCATGTCATTAGCACAACCTTCCCATCCGGCCAGGATATAAGTAAATTTCTTGTCGGGGGTACAAGCCGCTAACACATTTTGTGTTACTTGTTTTCTACCCCTAAACCTTGCTACTATAGCGGCTGGGAGGGTGGCTTGGATGTGGGTGCCATCTATCATCCCTATACAATCCTACAGTTCAATGAAACGCATTTGTAACGTATAATATTATTAGGTTAGTTGTATGCAATCTTAATTTATAGAAAATAACAGTTGTACCTCAAAATACGGATACCACTCTGCTGAATTTAATATCTCCGTCGGAGTGTCAGATCCTGCTTGCTTCACAAATCGTTCTTGAATTGAACATATTGCGCCTAGGACTTTATTAAAATACCTAGAAACCGTCTCTCCGGATCGAATGAATTCAATGCCGCAAACTCTATTTTTGCCTTATGTCCCAATATGTAAAGGAAGATGGCTAGTTGTTCCTCCACACAAACAGATCGCGTATCATTGAGCGACCCATTGGAACGGAAAATATTTGCGAGACTGTAGAAAGCAGCACTACTCATCCTAAGGTAATGGACACAGTTATTGGGTCCTGCCGTCAATATTCGATACATGTGAGCTTGCCTCCACTGTTCTCTTATTAGGGAGGGTTCCCTTGCAATGCCTTGTCGGTCATTTCCCTCATTTTCCATTAAATTCATAATTATAGTTACAACAGTCAGTATACTAGCGACTGCGGCATTTAGTAACGGATCGTTGGGATTCGACAAATCCATCTACATGAAAACCACAATGTAATCATGTATCATGTTATGAAACATACCATCCATTACAAATAATATATCAAACAGACAGATCAGCTTGGTTGTGTAAAATACCATTATTAAAAAAATTTCGTATGTAAAATCGACCCATCATAAACAGACAGATCAGCATGGGTTGAAGTTTCATATGTAATTATTTACCATTTTAACAAAATCTACACAATATTTTTAACCATTCCAACCAAATCGACCCATCATAGACATCCGGAACCAAATTTCATATGTAAAATAAATGGAAAAATGACAGATCAAATAATATTCCCCAAAATAATTGGAAAAATATTCTCAAACAACGGAAAATTTGACAGATCTATAACAAAATGAGATATTTAATCCGAAAAAATTAAAAACGACACATATTGGGGAGGAAAATCACTAGATTCGGGAGAAAAATGACAGATCCATAAGCAAATATAGAAGAAATGGAAGATCTTTGCAAAAAATTCTAGATCGGAAAAAATTGGGATGAAATGAGCAGAAAATTACTAGATCCAGAAATTTTTTTACTAGATTAGGGAGGATAATCACTAGAGAGGGAGGAAAACCACTGGCAGCGGACGGCGGAAGAGCGGACCCAGCAAGCACTTCTCCGGTTTCTCAAGAGTCTCCCTCCTCCACTTTCATGGACTTCAAGCAAAAATGGAGCGGAACTCAAACTAGAGTTTTAGGAGGAGACAGGGACTGCTCCGCAGTCCCATCAACCACTTTAAGTCCATTTACTCGGCCGAACCAAACAATGAAACTTCCTTCACATCCGGTGAAACCCCACAAAAGTCCCCACTTTCACCTCAGTTGGACCCAACCAAACAGGCCCATAGAGAAACTTGATTTTTGTCATTTATAGTCATTTATTATGGTTGTTTCTACTAGCATTTCATAGAAATATATCCATGAGCTAACCTCGAGTGAACAGGAATGTCATTTGGATCAATCTGGAACAAATTTTCCAAATGAACACAAATGTCTCGTTTGGTTCGCGGAATCTCCGAGTTGGGAAAGGAAAGTGATTACTTTCCTATGTTTGGGTGCCCAAGGAATTGAGGAGGAAATGAAAGTGATTCCCAATGGAAGGAAAATTAGGGAGAAAAGTGATTACATCCATCAAAGCAAGGAATCACTTTTCCACATTGAAGTATTTACTTTCCTTTCTAAATTCCTTGGCATTGCCAAACATCGGAAGGAAAAATCAATAGAAATTAAAGTTTCCAAAGGAAAGGAAATGACAAGAAATTGATTTCCTTTCCCTTCCATTCCGCAAACCAAACGAGACCTAAAATAGAGATGAAACTGATTCCTCCATCATATGTTTCCCTTCTTAACTTCAATCAAAACCTCTCTCTGGTTCAGAACATTTTTCAAGTTTGCTTTCTAGATGCAGGTGATCAGACTGTACTATAAAGCCAATCGAAGAGTTCTCAATGTTCAGTTTTTTTTGGCTTGTGATGTCTACTTCTGCTAACATGTTCTCAAAATAATATATGGTTGTTTGCCTCTGGAGTAATGCTTTGTGCCGCTTGATGGCATTTTATTGGCTTGTGGGCTTGAATAGTCTAGTTCGATTCGGTTTTCTGCCAAAAAGTTATTTCAATATCTACATGATCAAGATGAAAGACAATTCGTCAAATGGTGAGTGAAGTTGATCATTATTTTCTTTATCTTCACAACTAATGAAAGAACTATTTTCTTTATTTCGCTATGCCCTTATGGTCGATGACGGCTTAAAAAAATAAAAGATAAAATAAGTTAATTGTGGATTAAAAGCCTGAACTGAAGTGGTAAATTGTTAGTGCACTATTCTACGAATTTGGAGTAGTGGACACTTCCTTGTGCAAAATTTAATGATATCGTATTTTGGGCTTTCATGTGGGAAAACGTTACAAAAATGGTTTGGGACCCTAGTATAGCTGGAAATGGTTTGAGATCATTGTATAGCTGATAATGATTTGGGACTAATGAATCACCAATTGTGATAACCCTAAAATGGGAATGTGAGTTATGAGCATAGGCTCGAAAAATGTGAAGTATGAAGAGTTTTTATTGCATTTATTTCAGTTTCCATTATCATGCATCATATGCTTTATAGCTAGAGCATACACATTTGCATGGTCATTGACAGCTTGTGCACAATGTTTGATTTTTTTCGAACTGGATATGGGGCATTGGGACAATGTTGGCCTAAGAGGAAATTATGAGATGCATTCTTTTCACCTGAAGAATAATACAAGTGCATTATTTTAGAGAAAATAATGGCAAGGTACATGGCTTCGAGAGAAAAAGGACATGGCTATTAGAGACCTCCAGTAAGGTTGGCTACATATACTGGAGGAACGTCTTAATACCGTATATAGTCTAAAATGATATACACTGATAAGTGTCATATAATTAGGCTGCATACTAATGTAAGTTATTTTACAGACCTAACCAATTGATGCAAGGACGGACTTGTAATGCTTATAACTGTGATTTCCAATGCTATTTTGCAGAGAAAGAAAAACTCCACTATTGTATTATAATTCTTGTTTTGCAGGAAAGTAAAGTTGGTCGAGGATAAAATCACCGTGAAGTGATATTTATTACTTTTGTTCCTTGATTATGAATTGCTAGCAGACGTATGCCGTCATATAATTAATGTGTTGGTTTATATGAGTTGGATTAATACTGCTTACCAGTACATTTTTCAATGTGATGACATTCGTCTTAACAGGTGGGGAGAGTCACTTGCACATCTTGAGGCGTTTAGAGCTTAGCTCCTTTGGCAACTTTGAAGTTTTTTTTTTTTTTTCTAAAGATGTCCCCTCTTTGTAATAAAGGACATAATGCATTTTTTATTGTATTAGATTTGTGAATTGTAAGTGAAGTTTGGCATATTTCTGTTGGATATTAAAAACTTATCAACAAAGAGAATTATTTTCATATATTAATTGTCTACAAATTGGCTGCTTGTTTTTGCTGCAAGGATCTTACTTGAGATAATTAATCAATTGTGCACATTCTTGCCTTCTACAACTACAATTTAGACTTATACGACATCACGTCCGACTTATCGATCCTGCAAAACCGGAACGTGATTTTGTAGGTGATGCACGACAATTATGAACACAGAGAAGTGCCCCCTTATAAACAAGGTTGCGGTAAAGACTCGTATTCTTAATTCCTCGAGAACTTAGAGGACGCTCCTTGATTGCCCGAGCTTAAAGTGGATTGTGCATACCTAGCATCTACCATTCAATTCCAATGGTATTCTGCAATCACATTTACTAGTGCTACAAAATCTTTCTAACTGAGCAATACTTCTGGGTTTGGGAAATCACTATATTACTAACTAATCAAAGTCATAATTTCATAAACATTGCTAATATAGCATAAAATTAGGGCAGTAACATGATACCTCAAGATCCGGCATGACTATCCCACCATCGACAGCCACCGCGACTGCGACCACGAC